>CAWUFW010015726.1:0-346387 GCA_963921515.1 Calotriton arnoldi
ATGTGCACTGCTCCAATTCTGCAGAGTCCTGATTACTCCAAGAAGTTCATTGTTCAAACTGATGCATCTGAATTGGGGGTAGGGGCTGTACTGTCACAATTGAATGAAGAAGGTCAGGATCAGCCAGTAGCTTTTATTAGCAGAAGGCTGACCCCTAGAGAGAAACGTTGGTCAGCCATAGAGAGGGAGGCCTTTGCTGTGGTCTGGGCTCTGAAGAAGTTGAGGCCATACTTGTTTGGTACACACTTCCTGGTTCAGACAGACCATAAGCCCCTCTTATGGCTAAAACAAATGAAGGGTGAAAACCCCAAACTGCTTAGGTGGTCCATTTCCCTACAGGGGATGGACTTTACAGTGGAACATAGGCCTGGGAGTAACCATGCGAATGCAGATGGACTCTCTAGGTATTTCCACTTAGAACATGAAGACTTAACTGGGCAAGGTTAGTTTAATGTCCCTACGTTTGGGGGGGTTGTGTAGGAGAGTAGGATCTGCTTCACAGGGGTACCCCACTTTTTGCTGATACTTCACTGGTTTTCGACATTAGTCTGGCTGGGGCCCTGCTATTCAGAACCCCAGCCTAGCTGTTTCCTCTTTAAAAGGGTATCCATGTGCCTTAGGCACATCTCTGATTGGGATCTGGAGTGCCCTTGTAAGTCCCTAGTATATGGTATACTATGTACCAAGGGCATAGGTACCTCAGAGGCCTGCCAGGGGCTGCAGCATATATTATGCCACCCCTGGTAGGCCATCCAAACTGACACCACAGGTCTGCTACTGCAGCCTGGGTAAGGTGGTGCATGCACCCCTTGCTGTGGTATAGGTTACCTATATCACTAAATGCATACACACATATAAACCTATAAGTCACTCCTAAGGCAGGCCTTATCAATCTTAAAGGCAGAGTGCATGGTTTCTATGTGAGAGGGTGCCCCTGCATGAGCAGGGCCCCTCTGCAGCGTTCGGAGACCATCTCTGATGCTGTTTGTAGTGCAGCCTGACCATATACTCTTAAACGCATTATATCCTCGCGGTAAAATGCTAACTATGGACTGGCTGCACCGAAACATGTCGTGTTTGGTGTCAAACATCTTGGAATACTACCCCCCGCCAATTCTGGCGGCGGGGGTAGCATTCCACCCTTCTAGAGGGAAAGGCATGTTAACTCTGACGAGTCCGGTAACTTCTTTCCAGAGCCTGGCATCACAAAATGGATGCTACTGCCACAGACACGAGTCTGGCCTCCTGCTGCTGGACGAAACTCCGGCAGGGGAGGCCTGGACAATAGGTTTCCTGTCCCAGGGAGGTGTGACCACCTCCCCAGACAGGACAAAGTGTATTGGGGCTGGGCGGGAGCACTTTCGGGTGCTTTGAAGTCCTGCACTGGGGGCACATTTGGTGTCCCTGTGCATACCCCAGTTCAAACCGGATCAGGGGCTTGCAGCCCCTGCTTTGGCGCGAACTGGACAAAGGAAAGGGGTGTAGCCACCCCTCTGCCCTGACCCACCCATAGGTGGGGCCACAGAGTAGTCCATCCCCTATTTTTGGAATAAAGGTAGGAACCCAGTCCTTAGGACTTTAGATTATACCTGGACGAAACTCTGAAACAGAATCCTGGACCTTCGACGCTCTACTCACGATTAGAGGACTGAAGAATCTCCCTTGGGGTCAAGGAGTGACTCCCCTGCTTGGCAGGCACCAAAGAAGCATCTGTCCGGTTCGCATCACTGAAGCTCCCGTCGGACGCCGAAGTCATCGCATCACCAGAGGTGGATTTTCAGACTTCCCCAAGGCTACCCTGAGTCCCCAGCAAAGCTGAGGCCCGTGGCTATTGTGGGTAACGTGAGACCGTGACCCCTGGACACCGAGCACACTTGCAAGTGCACCATCTTCTGGGTCTCCCAAGAAGTCGTGCTTTGGGCTCCGAGTAGCCCTAGCCTCCAGCACCACCTGCACCGAAGATCACTGGCCCCCACTCCACGAGTGTCCTGTAAGCCAGCTCCACGTGCGGCGTCACGAGGCTCCTTTGCGGTCGCTAGCCCGTTGGCTAGTAGCCCTTACCGAAGGCCAATCTTTTCTTTACTTGGCAGTCTGGTTGCTCCAGGCCTGCCCTCACTTACCCTTGCTGGGTGAGTTCCCCAGACCTTGCTGGTCTGCACCATCGACGATCTTCAGCTACATCGAGACTTGCCGTTGCCAAGGCTTGTTGGGTCCAATCTGGTCGCCGACACCGCAGCACTCGACAGACATCGTGTACCAGCCCGAATCCTGCTCTTGGTCGCCGACAACGCCTCCTGGACCTCGTGGCTGCAGAAACGAGACGACCGTCAACGCACCTGAAGCACTCGACATCGGTGGGCATCCGTCCATCACCTCCCTGGTCACTGGCTAGTGACCCAGACTCTGTCCCCTCTGCTTTCAGGTTCTTCAGAACTCCGATCCACTCTTGGATCCACCCGGACACTTTTCTCCTGGTCGCCAGCAGCACTTTGCAGCAGATCGCCATAAGAACCGACGACGAAACCCGACCCCGAAAGGCACCTATGCACCCGGCTTCCCTGGGTGAGGTAACACGAGTACTCCGGTGCTCCCGTGGGTAGAGACTCTTCAAAGTCCTAGATCTCAAAGGGTTTTGTCCTAGTCCTATTTAAAGTGTCCCTTTCCTCTATTTTTCCGATCCCGACTTTCTCCATAGAAGTTAACGGCGTATCGCGGTTGTGTATTTACACTGCACGCGTCTCCCGTGGGTCCCCTGTGTCACTACCTTGGGTGGTTCCTTGTGGTCCAAGCACTTCTAGAGGCTCTAGGCCTAGTGTCTAGTTCAGTCGTGGTTCGCATACCACTTTATTGGTATATGGTTTGGTACGCCCTAGGGCCCAAACGTGTATTTGTGCTATTACTGTGATTTAAGATCTTATAACCTATGTACTTTGAACTCTAGCCTCATAAAGAGACTAGAGGGGTGTGTTTAGTAATAAATACATATATTTTGAATATATACCTGGTGTGGTGCTCTTTCATTTGGTCACTCAAGAGATTATAGACTGGTAAAACAAGCTGCTTTACATTCCTTCAAGACTTAGCCTGAAGGCTGCTCTCCACAGCTACCACTAGGATAGCTTTCAATAAGGTTGTCTTTAACCTACCTACCATAAGAGTCGATTTGGACTGGTGCAAGGTGCCCACTATAATTAGTGGACAGCATATGCCAGGCCAACTTCTCACACATCAGTTTTCCTCTATCTAAATCCGCTAGTGTATATGAGAAATATCAGACGCAGGATCTGCCTCCCAGTGATTTTATCTGGCGCTGTTGGTCCTAACAGAATCCATCTTTTTTCAGGTTCAAGTCAGATCTTCAAATCCCCTACCACTGCCCTATCTATGTCCCTCAGGCTGTGCCTGTACTATCGTCCATCTGTCTCTCCGGTGTGACAGTGGGTCCCTCAGGCTGTGCCTGGACTATCGTCCATCTGTCTCGGCGATGTGACAGTGGGTCCCTTAGGCTCTGCCTGGACTCTCGTCCATCAGTATCTGCAGTGCGACAGTGGGTCCCTCAGGCTCTGCCTACACTATTGTTCCATCGGTCTCTGCAGTGTGACAGTGGGTCCCTCAGGCTCTGTCTGGACTGTCGTCCATCTGCCTCTCCAGTGTGCTGGTGGGTCCCTCAGGCTGTACCTGGACTATCGTCCATCTGTCTCTCCGGTATGACAGTGGGTCCCTCAGGCGCTGCCTGGACCGTCGTCCATCTGTCTTTCCTGTGTGACAGTGGGTCCCTAAGGCTCCGCCTGGACTATCGTCCATTTGTCTCTGCAGTGTGACAGTGGGTCACTCAGGCTGTGCCTGGAATATCGTCCTTCTGTCTCTGCGGTGTGACAGTGGGTCCCTCAGGCTGTGCCTGGACTATCGTCCATCTGTCTCTGCAGTGTGACAGTGGGTCCCTCAGGCTCTGCCTAGAGCGTCGTCCATCTGTCTCTGCAGTGTGACAGTGGGTCCCTCAGGCTCTGCCTAGAGTGTCATCCATCTGTCTCTGCAGTGTGACTGTCTCTGCAGTGTGATCATTGGGTGCCTGTACTATCGTCCATCTGTCTCTCTGGTGTGACAGTGGGTCCCTCAGACTGTGCCTGGACTATCGTCCATCTGTCTCGGCAGTGTGACAGTGGGTCCCTCAGGCTCTGCCTAGAGTGTCGTCCATCTGTCTCTGCAGTGTGACTGTCTCTGCAGTGTGATCATTGGGTGCCTGTACTATCGTCCATCTGTCTCTCCGGTGTGACAGTTGGTCCCTCAGGCTGTGCCTGGACTATCGTCCATATGTCTCGGCATTGTGACAGTGGGTCTCTTAAGCTCTGCCTGGACTATCGTCCATCTGTCGCTGCAGTGTGACAGTGGATCCCTCAGGCTCTGCCTGGACTATCTTCCATCTGTCTCTGCAGTGTGACAGTGGGTCCCTTATGCTCGGCCTGGACCATCGTCCATCTGTCTCTGCAGTGAGACAGTGGGTCCCTCAGGCTGTGCCTGGACTATCGTACATCTGTCTCTCCAGTTTGACAGTGGGTCCCTGTGAGAAGTTGGCCTGGTATATGCTGTTCACTAATTAAAGTGGACACCTTGCACCAGGGCAAATCGACTCTTATGGTAGATAGGTTTAAGACAACCTTTTAAAGAAAGCTATCCTAGTGGTAGCTGTGGAGAGCAGCCTTCAGGCTAAGTCTCGGAGGAATGTAAAGCAGCTTGTTTTACCATATAATCTCTTGAATCACCAAATGAAAAGACACCACACAGGTATATATATCAAATATATATGTATTTATTTCTAAATAACTCTCTACTAATCTCTTTATGAGATTAGAAGACAAACATATGCACAAATCAACGTTTCACAATAAGTTAAGCACAAAATATGGCTGGGGCCCTAGGGGCGTACCAGACCATATACTAAGTAAGAGACTTAGAAACAACGACTTGCAAGGAGACAAGGCCTAGGGCCTTCAGAAGTGCTGGGGCCTCACGAAACCACCCAAGGCAGGTAAGTAAAGGACCCACGGGGGACGCGTGCAGTGTGGATACACAGGCGCGAATCGCCGTTAACTTCAATGGGGCAAGTCGCGGTTGGAAATAAAGAGTTTTAGGATACTTCGGGAGAACCTACAAGCAAGTCACTTACAGGGTAAGTAGTTCTAGGGCCCACACCCACAGGAGCACCGTAGTGCTGGAGTTACCTCACCCAGGGAAGCCGGGTGCACAGGTGTCCTTTGGTGTCGGGTCGCGGCGTCGTTTTCAATGGCGAACAAAGAAGACTTGCTGCTTGCGGGAGCTGAAGAAGTGTCCGGTGGAATCCAAGCCTGGATTCTGAAGAAGGATGACCTGAAAGCAGAGGGGACAGTGTTCAAAGTCACTTGGCAGTGACCCGGGGCAAGGAAGATGGATGCCCACCGTCGTCGGTCGCTTCAGGTCGGTTGCAGGTGCCTTGACTCTTCAGCCACGTGGTCCAGGAGGCGTCGACGACGACCAGAAGCTGGATTCGGTGTCTCCCTCGACGTCTGCAGCTGACTGCGGTGTCGGCAACTCGATAGGAGCCAACAAGCCTTGGCAGCCGCAAGTCTCGGGGAGATGAAGAAAAGTCGATGGCGCAGACCAGCAAGGTCTGTGGAACTCACCCAGCGAGGGTAAGTCAGGGCAGGCCTGGAGCAACCAGGGGAGCCCTTTGGTTTTGTTAAGAAGTCTTCTGGGGACCCACAAGCCAGCGGGCAAGGGATCGCGAAGACACCTTGGGCGGAATCACTCAACAGGGGCCCACGGTCACTCAGGACGGTGTAGGCCTCTGATCTTCGGAGGGATTCCTGCTGGAGGTCGGGACCACACGTGGTCCAAAGCACAAGTTCGTAGAACGTTGTGAAGGGGTTGCACTCGACAATAGTGCACGGTACCCAGGGGTCGCGGTTCCTCGTTACTCGTGGGGTCCACTTGCCTTAGCTTCGCTGGGGACTCACGATGGCCTGGGAGAGGTCAGGAAATCCACTTCCTGGGCTGCAGGGACTTCGGACTCCGGCGGGAGCGGCGTAGTTTGCGACCGTCGTTGTCGTTTTTGGTGCCTGCCAAGCAGGGGAGTCACTCCTTGACTCCAAGGGAGATTCTTCTGTCTTCCAAAGGTAGTGGAACGTCGAAGGGCCAGGATTCTTCTGTAGAGTGTCGTCCAGGGGTTATCTGCTTTGCAATGGCAAGGTTCCCCCTCTTATACTAAAAAGAGGGGATGGACTAGCTCTATGACCCCACCTATGGGAGGGTCAAGGGAGGGGTGGCTACACCCACTTCCCTTTGTCCAGTTTCGCGCCAGAGCAGGGGCAGGTAGCCCCTGAGCTGGTTTGAACTGGCATATGCACAGAGGAGCCTTCTGCTCCCCCAGTGCAGGACTTCAAAGCACTCTAAGAGTGCACCCACCCAGCCCCAATACACTAAACCCTGTCTGGGAGGTGGTTACACCTCCCTGTGACAGGATGCCTATTGTTGGGCTTCCTCCACTGTGAGTTTCGGTCATCAGCAGGAGGGCAGCCCAGTGTCTGTGACTGGTGGCATCCATTTTGTGATGCCAGGGCTCTTTAGGATTCTACCGCGTTTCCACAGCAGGTACATGTCTTCTCCCTCTAGAAGGGTGGAATGCTACCCCCGCCGCCAAGATTGGCGGGGGGTAGTATTCCAAGATGTTTGACACCAAACACGACATGTTTTGATGCAGCCATTCCAAAGTTAGCATTTACCGCGAGGATATAATGCACTTAAGAGTATATGGTTTAACCGCATCCACAAACAGCACCAGAGAATGGACTCTGAGAACTGCAGAGGGGCCCTGCTCATGCAGAGGCACCCCCTCACATAGAAGCCAAGCACCCTGCCCTCAGGATTGATAGGGCCTGCCTTAGGGGTTTATATGTGTGTGCAGGAGAGATATAGGAAACCTATATCTCAGTGAGGGGTGCTAGCACCACCTCACCCAGGCTGCAGTAGCAGGCCTGTGGTGTCAGATTTAGACTGCTTCCCAGGGGTGGCATAACATATGCTGCAGCCCCTGGGAGGCCTGTGAAGTACCTATGCCCTTGGCACCTAAGGTACCATATACTAGGGACTCATAAGGCACCACAGTATCCAATCACTAGTGCACCTAGAGTGCACTCCATGTCGTTTAGAGAGAGCAGATAGACTGGGGCCCTGAATAGCAGGGTCCCAGTCCAACTAAGTCATAAACCAGCAAAACACCATTAAAAAAGTGGGGGCAACCATATAGTCAGATTCCACCTTCCTACATAACCCCCCCAAACGAAAGGAGATAAGGCTAACCTTGGCCAGTTGAGCCTTTATTGACTAAGTGGCCATATAAGGAAGCACCTGCACTAGCATGGTTGCCCCCTGTCTGATGGTCCACTAAGCAATCCCTCACCCTAAGGGTATGAGAGGGTCTCCACCATGGGGAATCACTACTTGTGGTGTGCTTTGGTAAAGTACCAGGCTGGTGAGGTGTCTGAGTAGGGAAGTGTGGCCCTAGGAATGTTGGCCTCAGCTTTCTCAGCTCACTGGTCACCATGTATGCCTGTCTTTCCATGACTGAGTGGTACTCTGCTCTAAGGGTCAACCTTTGACTGCCTACAGCCGGGGGTTGGGTCCCTTTGGGTGGAACACTGGAGGGACATGGCATGTTTGGAACCTTTTGGTCCCAGGTTTGCCCTTGCCTAACAGAGTCCTGCTGGGGGAGGTCCCTACATAAAGGTATGGGGGATCCCTCAGTGGGTTGAGGAATTTCTACCTGGCTAGGGCTACTAGCCTGGGTGCCCCTAATCTGCTGATGGGGGTTCCTCTGGACAGGGGGCCCTGGGGGTCCACTGACCTCCCTGACCTCTGCAGCCCTGGGCTGACTGAGGCAGGGTAGAGAGGGCAGGTTACCTGCTCCAGACTGGGTACCACCTTGTAAGGGTCCTCTGCCATCAGGGGGTGGCCAGGCCAGGCCTGACTACCTCTGTGGCAGTTCCTTCACTAGGGGTAGGGTCAGTTCCCTGAGGAGGCTGACCCTTACCTACTGTCTGGAGGGAAGAAGACTTTTCTTCAACCCTTGTGCTCTCTTTTGGGGGAGAGTGGGCCATTCTTTCAGGCTCCATCTCTCCAAATTCTTGGGCTGGGGCTGTGGCCATCACAGCCCCCTAACCTTTGCAGGGACGCCCAACATCCTAAGATGGGTTTGGTGTTCAACTTCAGCCCAGGCTGAAATTTCCAAATCATTGCCCATCAGGCAATCTACAGGTAGGGTTGGGGACACTGCCACTCTTTTTGGGCCTGTGACCCCCTCCCAGCTGAGATTGACTATGGCCATGGGGTGATCTGTTCTGACACCATCAATGTTGGTCACCTGGTATTTAAACTCAGGTAAAAGCTGGTGAGGGGGACTAGTTTTCCTGCCACCATGGTGACACTAGCCCCTGTGTCCCTAAATGCCACAGCTTTCTGACCATTAATCATTGGCTCCAGTCTGTACCTGCCCAATGCTATGGGACCCACGGTAAAGGTGGCAAATCCTATACCACCATCAGAATCTGAGGAGTCTGTTGAGGGGTCCTGTCTAAACTAGGGCCCACCTCTGTTCCTCTTGCAAAAGCACCTAACTTTTTGGGTGCACTACTCCCAACTGGAGGATTACTACTGGTAGTACCAGGAGGGGTGGTAGTAGTTGTTGGAGGAACATTTTCTTTATTGCCAATCCTGGGGCAACTGGGATCAGTTTTCCAGTGCCCAGGCTTTTTACAGACATGGCAATATGGTTTCTTTTCAGGAGAGGAAGGAGTTTGGGACCCACCCCCAGAAGAGGAATTTTGGGGCCCTGTAGTGGACTTATCCTTAGATTTATCCCCACCTTTCTCTTGGGACTTGGTAGAATCTTTCTTGTGGTCACCACCCTGATTCTTAGGCCTTACTCTGGTTCTGACCCATTTGTCTGCCTTCTTTCCCAATTCTTGGGGAGAGGTCAGATCAGAGTCCACCAGGTACTGGTGTAAAAGCTGGTTTTGACAATTATTAAGGATCTGTTCTCTCATCATTAGATTATAAAATCCTTTGAAATCAGTAACCCTACTGCCAACCAGCCAACCCTCCAGAGCCTTGGATGCACAATCTACAAAGTCTGTCCAGTCCTGAGTCTGTGCCTTCTGGGTATCTCTGAACTTCAACCTGTACTCTTCAGTGGTTAAGCCAAACCCATCTATCAGTGCACTCTTCAGGACCTCATAATCATCAGCATCCTCCTCTCTAACAGTGAGGAGCTTGTCTCTTCCTTTATCTGAAAAGGAGAGCCACAAGATTGCTGCCCACTGCTTTTGGGGGACCTGCTGTACTCTACAGGCCCTCTCCATAGCAGTTATCCACTTGTGGATATCATCCCCACTCTGGTAGGGAGGAACAACCTTGCTCAGGTTCCTATGGTCAGGAATATATTCTCTGCCTCTAGGGACACTGTTGCTGCCACCAGGGGTTCTAAACCCTCCCTTCTGGAAGCTCTCTGGATCTCCAGGGCTTCTCTATCCAGTGCCAACTGCTTGGTTCTGAGGGCCACTTTGGCTTCCTCATACTGGAGCAGTTTGCACCTTCTCTCAGAGGAGGTCTCTCTTAAGTTAAAGTATGAGCTCCTCTCTTGGACAAATTCTCTGCCAGAGTGATAAGAGTGCTCAGATTCCCTGGAAGGGGATCTGTGCCTCTCATCCACTCTGCCAGTTCTCTTAGGGAGAACTCCTCTGTCCTGTTCAGGCTCCTTGAAGCCTGGCCCTTCAACCACAGAGTCTTGGTCATTCGGATTGTCCTCATCTGACCCAGATACTATGATTGACCCACCCACTGATTCAGACCCCTTAGCTCCTAGAGCCAATCTAAGGTCATCTGCTGTCAGCAGATCTATCAGGTGTAGTGTTGAGGGACTCTGTCCTAGTCTCAGGTGTCTGTCAACACACATGGCTCTCAAGTCAGAGAAAGCCATGTCCTTATACTGAGGCTGAGTGGATCCACTGGGCCCACCCTTTAAGGACATTCTAGTGTTGTGCAGTGTTGTACTACCTACACTAGTTTGTGGCCTACTGATCCTAGCTTGAGCTGTGGAAAGGGTGTGCTATCCCTTGGAACACAGCTCTAAGTTCAGTAGAACTTATTGATACTAAGCTTGACTTTATATGTACCTTGAGTACCTATAATGGTTTTCAGTTAGTAATTCAAATAGAGATTTTCTGGTAAAACAATGGCAAGCTGGAATCCCACCGCTGCCACCAATGTGAGAAGTTGGCCTGGTATATGCTGTTCACTAATTAAAGTGGACACCTTGCACCAGGGCAAATCGACTCTTATGGTAGATAGGTTTAAGACAACCTTTTAAAGAAAGCTATCCTAGTGGTAGCTGTGGAGAGCAGCCTTCAGGCTAAGTCTCGGAGGAATGTAAAGCAGCTTGTTTTACCATATAATCTCTTGAATCACCAAATGAAAAGACACCACACAGGTATATATATCAAATATATATGTATTTATTTCTAAATAACTCTCTACTAATCTCTTTATGAGATTAGAAGACAAACATATGCACAAATCAACGTTTCACAATAAGTTAAGCACAAAATATGGCTGGGGCCCTAGGGGCGTACCAGACCATATACTAAGTAAGAGACTTAGAAACAACGACTTGCAAGGAGACAAGGCCTAGGGCCTTCAGAAGTGCTGGGGCCTCACGAAACCACCCAAGGCAGGTAAGTAAAGGACCCACGGGGGACGCGTGCAGTGTGGATACACAGGCGCGAATCGCCGTTAACTTCAATGGGGCAAGTCGCGGTTGGAAATAAAGAGTTTTAGGATACTTCGGGAGAACCTACAAGCAAGTCACTTACAGGGTAAGTAGTTCTAGGGCCCACACCCACAGGAGCACCGTAGTGCTGGAGTTACCTCACCCAGGGAAGCCGGGTGCACAGGTGTCCTTTGGTGTCGGGTCGCGGCGTCGTTTTCAATGGCGAACAAAGAAGACTTGCTGCTTGCGGGAGCTGAAGAAGTGTCCGGTGGAATCCAAGCCTGGATTCTGAAGAAGGATGACCTGAAAGCAGAGGGGACAGTGTTCAAAGTCACTTGGCAGTGACCCGGGGCAAGGAAGATGGATGCCCACCGTCGTCGGTCGCTTCAGGTCGGTTGCAGGTGCCTTGACTCTTCAGCCACGTGGTCCAGGAGGCGTCGACGACGACCAGGAGCTGGATTCGGTGTCTCCCTCGACGTCTGCAGCTGACTGCGGTGTCGGCAACTCGATAGGAGCCAACAAGCCTTGGCAGCCGCAAGTCTTGGGGAGATGAAGAAAAGTCGATGGCGCAGACCAGCAAGGTCTGTGGAACTCACCCAGCGAGGGTAAGTCAGGGCTGGCCTGGAGCAACCAGGGGAGCCCTTTGGTTTTGTTAAGAAGTCTTCTGGGGACCCACAAGCCAGCGGGCAAGGGATCGCGAAGACACCTTGGGCGGAATCACTCAACAGGGGCCCACGGTCACTCAGGACGGTGTAGGCCTCTGATCTTCGGAGGGATTCCTGCTGGAGGTCGGGACCACACGTGGTCCAAAGCACAAGTTCGTAGAACGTTGTGAAGGGGTTGCACTCGACAATAGTGCACGGTACCCAGGGGTCGCGGTTCCTCGTTACTCGTGGGGTCCACTTGCCTCAGCTTCGCTGGGGACTCACGATGGCCTGGGAGAGGTCAGGAAATCCACTTCCTGGGCTGCAGGGACTTCGGACTCCGGCGGGAGCGGCGTAGTTTGCGACCGTCGTTGTCGTTTTTGGTGCCTGCCAAGCAGGGGAGTCACTCCTTGACTCCAAGGGAGATTCTTC
This sequence comes from Calotriton arnoldi, assembly GCA_963921515.1. Classification (NCBI taxonomy): domain Eukaryota; kingdom Metazoa; phylum Chordata; class Amphibia; order Caudata; family Salamandridae; genus Calotriton; species Calotriton arnoldi. The sequence goes on from CAWUFW010015726.1 coordinate 11,872, forward strand.
TGTCTTCCAAAGGTAGTGGAACGTCGAAGGGCCAGGATTCTTCTGTAGAGTGTCGTCCAGGGGTTATCTGCTTTGCAATGGCAAGGTTCCCCCTCTTATACTAAAAAGAGGGGATGGACTAGCTCTATGACCCCACCTATGGGAGGGTCAAGGGAGGGGTGGCTACACCCACTTCCCTTTGTCCAGTTTCGCGCCAGAGCAGGGGCAGGTAGCCCCTGAGCTGGTTTGAACTGGCATATGCACAGAGGAGCCTTCTGCTCCCCCAGTGCAGGACTTCAAAGCACTCTAAGAGTGCACCCACCCAGCCCCAATACACTAAACCCTGTCTGGGAGGTGGTTACACCTCCCTGTGACAGGATGCCTATTGTTGGGCTTCCTCCACTGTGAGTTTCGGTCATCAGCAGGAGGGCAGCCGAGTGTCTGTGACTGGTGGCATCCATTTTGTGATGCCAGGGCTCTTTAGGATTCTACCGCGTTTCCACAGCAGGTACATGTCTTCTCCCTCTAGAAGGGTGGAATGCTACCCCCGCCGCCAAGATTGGCGGGGGGTAGTATTCCAAGATGTTTGACACCAAACACGACATGTTTTGATGCAGCCATTCCAAAGTTAGCATTTACCGCGAGGATATAATGCACTTAAGAGTATATGGTTTAACCGCATCCACAAACAGCACCAGAGAATGGACTCTGAGAACTGCAGAGGGGCCCTGCTCATGCAGAGGCACCCCCTCACATAGAAGCCAAGCACCCTGCCCTCAGGATTGATAGGGCCTGCCTTAGGGGTGACTGATAGGTTTATATGTGTGTGCAGGAGAGATATAGGAAACCTATATCTCAGTGAGGGGTGCTAGCACCACCTCACCCAGGCTGCAGTAGCAGGCCTGTGGTGTCAGATTTAGACTGCTTCCCAGGGGTGGCATAACATATGCTGCAGCCCCTGGGAGGCCTGTGAAGTACCTATGCCCTTGGCACCTAAGGTACCATATACTAGGGACTCATAAGGCACCACAGTATCCAATCACTAGTGCACCTAGAGTGCACTCCATGTCGTTTAGAGAGAGCAGATAGACTGGGGCCCTGAATAGCAGGGTCCCAGTCCAACTAAGTCATAAACCAGCAAAACACCATTAAAAAAAGTGGGGGCAACCATATAGTCAGATTCCACCTTCCTACAGTCCCTCAGGCGCTGCCTGGACAGTCGTCCATCTGTCTCTCCGGTGTGACAGTGGGTCCCTCAGGCTCCGCCTGAACTATCGTCCACCTGTCTCTGCAGTGTGACAGTGGGTCCCTCAGGCTGTGACTGGACTATCGTCCATCTGTCTCTCCGGTTTGACAGTGGGTCCCTCAGGCTATGCCTGGACTATCGTCCTTCTTTCTCTGCAGTGTGACAGTGGGTCCTTCAGGTTGTGCCTGGACTATCGTCCATCTGTCTCTGCGGTATGTCAGTGGGTCCCGCAGGCTGTGCCTGGACTATCATCCATCTGTCTCTGCGGTGTGACAGTGTATCCCTTAGGCTCTGCCTGTGCTATCGTCAACCTGTCTCTGCGGTGTGACAGTGGGTCCCTCAGGCGTTGCCTGGACAGTTGTCCATCTGTCTCTCCGGTGTGATAGTGGGTCCCTCAGGCTCCGCCTGAACTATCGTCCATCTGTCTCTGCAGTGTGACAGTGGGTCCCTCAGGCTGTGCCTGGACTATCGTCCTTCTGTCTCTGCAGTGTGACAGTGGGTCCCTCAGGCTGTGCCTGGACTATCATCCATCTGTCTCTGCGGTGTGTCAGTGGGTCCCGCAGGCTGTGCCTGGACTATCGTCCATCTGTCTCTGCGGTGTGACAGTGGGTCCCTCAGTCTCCACCTGGAGTGTCATCCATCTGTCTCTGCAGTGTGACGGTGGGTCCCTCAGGCTCTGCCTGAACTATTGTCCATCTGTCTCTCCAGTTTGACAGTCAGTCCCTCAGGCTCCGCCTGGACTATCGTACATCTGTCTCCTTGGTGTGACAGTGGGTCCCACAGGCTCTGCCTTGACTATCGTCCATCTGTCTCTGCAGTGTGACAGTGGGTCCCTCAGGCTCTGCCTGGGCTGTCGTCCATCTGTCTCTGCAGTGTGACAGTGGGTCCTCAGTCTCCGCCTGGAGTGTCGTCCATCTGTCTCTGCAGTGTGACGGTGGGTCCCTCAGGCTGTGCCAGGACTATCATCCTTCTGTCTCTCCGGTGTGACAGTGGGTCCCTCAGGCTGTGCCTGGACTATCGTCCATTTGTCTCTCTGGTGTGACAGTGGGTCCCTCAGGCTCTGCCTGGACTATCGTCCATCTGTCTCTACAGTGTGACAGTGGGTCCCTTAGGCTCTGCCTGGAATACCGTCCATCTGTCTCTGCAGTGTGACAGTCCCTCAGGCTGTGCCTGGACTATCGTCCACCTGTCTCTGCAGTGTGACTGTGGGTCCCTCAGGCTGTGCCTGGACTATCGTCCATCTGTCTCTCCGGTGTGACAGTGGGTCCCTCAGGCTGTGCCTGGACTATCGTCCTTCTGTCTCTCCGGTGTGACAGTGGGTCCCTCAGACTCTGCCTGAACTATCGTCCATCTGTCTCTGCAGAGTGACAGTGGGTCCCTCAGTCTCCACCTGGAGTGTTGTACATCTGTCTCTGCAGTGTGACGGTGGGTCCCTCAGGCTGTGCCGGGACTATCGTCCTTCTGTCTCTCCGGTGTGACAGTGGGTCCCTCTGGCTCTGCCTGGACTATCCTCCATCTGTCTCTGCAGTGTGACGGTTGGTCCCTCAGTCTGTGCCTGGAGTGTCGTCCATCTGTCTCTGCAGTGTGACAGTGGGTCCCTCAGGCTGTGCCCGGACTATCGTCCTTCTGTCTCTCCGGTGTGACAGTTGGTCCCTCAGGCTGTGCCTGGACTATCGTCCATCTGTCTCTGCAGTGTGACAGTGGGTCCCTCAGGCTCTGCCTACACTATTTGTCCATTTGTCTCTGCAGTGTGACAGTGGGTCCCTCAGGCTCTGCCTGGACTGTCGTCCATCTGTCTCTCCAGTGTGACAGTGGGTCCCTCAGGCTCTGCCTGGACTAATGTCCATCTGTCTCTGCAGTGTGACAGTGGGTCCCTCACGCTCTGCCTAAACTATTCACCCATCTGTCTCTCCAGTGTGACAGTGGGTCCCTATGCTCTGCCTGGACCGTCGTCCGTCTGTCTCTGTAGTGTGACAGTGGGTCCCTCAGCTTCCACCTGGACTGCCTTCCATCTGTCTCTCCGGTGTGATAGTGGGTCCCTCAGGCTCTGCCTGAACTATCGTCCATCTGTCTCTGCAGTGTGACAGTGGGTCCCTCAGGCTGTGCCTGGACTATCGTCCTTCTGTCTCTGCAGTGTGACAGTGGGTCCCTCAGGCTGTGCCTGGACTATCGTCCATCTGTCTCTGCGGTGTGTCAGTGGGTATCGCAGGCTGTGCCTGGACTATCGTCCATCTGTCTCTGCAGTGTGACAGTGGGTCCCTCAGGCTCTGCCTGGGCTATCGTCCATCTGTCTCTGCATTGTGACAGTGGGTCCTCAGTCTCCGCCTGGAGTGTCGTCCATCTGTCTCAGCAGTGTGACAGTGGGTCCCTCAGGCTGTGCCAGGACTATCATCCTTCTGTCTCTCCGGTGTGACAGTGGGTCCCTCAGGCTGTGCCTGGACTATCGTCCATTTGTCTCTCTGGTGTGACAGTGGGTCCCTCAGGCTCTGCCTGGACTATCGTCCATCTGTCTCTACAGTGTGACAGTGGGTCCCTTAGGCTCTGCCTGGAATACCGTCCATCTGTCTCTGCAGTGTGACAGTCCCTCAGGCTGTGCCTGGACTATCGTCCACATGTCTCTGCAGTGTGACTGTGGGTCCCTCAGGCTGTGCCTGGACTATCGTCCATCTGTCTCTCCGGTGTGACAGTGGGTCCCTCAGGCTGTGCCTGGACTATCGTCCATCTGTCTCTCCGGTGTGACAGTGGGTCCCTCAGACTCTGCCTGAACTATCGTCCATCTGTCTCTGCAGTGTGACAGTGGGTCCCTCAGTCTCCACCTGGAGTGTTGTACATCTGTCTCTGCAGTGTGACGGTGGGACCCTCAGGCTGTGCCGGTACTATCGTCCTTCTGTCTCTCCGGTGTGACAGTGGGTCCCTCTGGCTCTGCCTGGACTATCCTCCATCTGTCTCTGCAGTGTGACGGTTGGTCCCTCAGTCTGTGCCAAACTATTGTCCTTCTGTCTCTCCGGTGTGACAGTGGGTCCCTCAGTCTCCGCCTGGAGTGTCGTCCATCTGTCTCTGCAGTGTGACAGTGGGTCGCCGAGGCTGTGCCTGGACTATCGTCCTTAAGTCTCTGCAGTGTGACAGTGGGTCCCTTAGGCTGTGCCTGGACTATCCTCCATCTGTCTCTGCGGTGTGACAGTGAGTCCCTCAGGCTGTGCCTGGACTATCGTCCATCTGTGTCTGCAGTGTGACAGTGGGTCCCTCAGGTTCTGCCTGGAGTGTCGTCCATCTGTCTCAGCAGTGTGACAGTGGGTCCCTTAGGCTCTGCCTGGACTATCCTCCATCTGTCTCTGTGGTGTGACATTGGGCCCCTCAGGCTGTGCCTGTACTGTCGTCCATCTGTCTCTCCGGTGTGACAGTGGGTCCCGCAGGCTGTGCCTGGACTATCGTCCATCTGTCTCTGCAGTGTGACAGTGGGTCCCTTAGACGCTGCCTGGACCGTCATCCATCTGTCTCTGCAGTGTGACAGTGGGTCCCTCAGGCTCCGCCTCGACCGTCGTCCATCTGTCTCTCTCCGATGTGACAGTGGGTCCCTTAGGCTCCGCCTGGAGGGTCGTCCATCTGTCTCTGCAGTGTGACAGTGGGTCACTCAGGCTCTGTCTGGACTGTCGTCCATCTCTCTCTGCAGAGTGACAGTGGGTCCCTCAGGTTCCGCCTGGACCGTCGTCCATCTGTCTCTGCAGTGTGACAGTGGGTCCCTCAGGCTCCACCTTGACCATCGTCCTTCTGTCTCTGCAGTGTGACAGTGGGTCCCTCAGGCTCCGCCTTGACCGTCGTCCATCTGTCTCTGCAGTGTGACAGTGGGTCCCTCAGGCTCCGCCTTGACCATCGTCCTTCTGTCTCTGCAGTGTGACAGTGGGTCCCTCAGGCTCCGCCTTGACCGTCATCCTTCTGTCTCTGCAGTGTGACAGTGGGTCACTCAGGCTCCGCCTTGATCGTCGTCCTTCTGTTTCTCTGCGGTGTGACAGTGGGTCCCTCAGGCTCCGCCTTGACCGTCGTCCTTCTGTCTCTGCAGTGTGACAGTGGGTCCCTCAGGCTCCGACTGGACCATCGTCCATCTGTCTCTCTCCGATGTGACAGTGGGTCCCTCAGGCACCGCCTGGAGTGTCGTCCATCTGTCTCTGCAGTGTGACAGTGGGTCCCTCAGGCTCCACCTGGACCGTCGTCCATCTGTCTGTGCAGTATGGCAGTGGGTCCCTCAGGCTCTGCCTTGACCGTCGTCCTTCTGTCTCTGCAGTGTGACAGGGGGTCACGGCACCAGTGTTTGTGGTGGTGCCATATCTTCTCACAGAAAGCAATGCAAACAGATACATTTTACTGACAGTTCATTAATATCCCAGAGATTAGTTCTTGCAGCACTTTGTGTTGTGTCATTCTGAAGAAGTGTAAATAATGAATGTCCTTTCACATGCCAGTGGGAGAGGAGATCCCTTCTGAGTCAATTAATCATCTGCAGGCCACCCAGATGGGTCAGTGTTCGTTAGATCAGTAGTACATCCAGCTTAAGCCACACTTACACATCACTCTATGACAACAGTGCACTCTAAACACAATGCTGGTCACCATCATATGCACAACACTGGACAAATCCATGTGGAAAACGTGAGAATAAACCTAGTCCATTCAGAAACACTTAGGGGCACATTTATCATAAAATCCTGCAGCGCAGCAAGCCACCTTGCTGTACTGCATGATAGGGAAACTGCAAGAATGCGTTGTATTTAACATTATGTGGCACATTGCTTTCTTTTCCCTGCAATGCTGTACATTGTGCTGCCTAGTGCAGGCACCCTTGCGCCACGGTGAAAGGGTGACTGTGTTGTAAGCAGAATTGTTTTAGTTCAGGAAAGGTCAATCCCCTGAGGCATTTTCCTCTTTCTATGTGTGCTGCAAAATGCCCTCAGTCTAGGTCCACTCTCCCCCCGCAGCTCCGCTGTGCCGTCTCTTGCCTCCAGACCCCGACCTCCTCCTTGGGAGGTTCGAGGCTGCTGCCCGCTCCTGCGCCTGCTGCCCGCTCCAACTGGGACCAGACTGCCTGCAACCACAGTAACCTTTCTCAGCCGTTTTTGTTTTCTTAATTTTTCCCTGTTGTGCCACTGTTATTGTGCCCATCTGTGTCTTGCTCTAATTCCACCACTGTTTTTATTTTCTCGTGCCTGCCTGATCCTTTCGCCTTTTGCCGCAGCTGCCCCTGCGACCCCTCCCTCCCGGAATTCACCCTCGGAATTCCCCCCCGGAATTCCCGCCCGGAATTCCCCTCCGGAATTCCCTCGCTCCCGCCTCCCAGCCTCTCCTCCCTCCCACCTCCCCTTCTTAATGGCGGCTGCTGCTGGGTCGCGCAGCGGATGCGTGCACGCCACCGGCGCCCCGAAGGCGCGCCAAAGGCAAGCCCGTCTGCGCCCATCCGTGACCCGACCGCGGCCAGCGCCAGGAACTCTGGACCTCCCACTACTCATCGCTACGACACCACCACCCTCCTCACACTCAACCCTGGAAGACTTAGAGAATGCCAACAGGCCTCGCCGAACATGACCCACGGCCAGTTCTCCTGCCTCCACTGCTGCCAGACCCTCACTGCCACCCCGGCGTCCAACACCGGCGACGCCAGCACCGGCGACACCCTAAAATGCATCCTCCTCAACGTACGCTCCGTACACAAACACGCCATGGAAATCTGGAACCTACTCGACTCTCTCTCGCCCGACATCGCCTTCTTCACAGAGTCCTGGACCAACACATCCTCCGCCCCTGACATCAGCACCGCCATCCCAGACGGATACAAGATCCAGAGGGAAGACCGCCCGACCACCCTGGAGGGGGCCTCGCCATCGCCCACAAGAGCACCCTCCGCCTCACCACCTCCAGCGAAACCTTCCCCTCTGACGAACACCTGCACTTCCAGATCCAGACCACCCCCAAAGCCACACTCCGAGGAACCCTCATCTACAGACCCCCCGGCCCCCGAACACCCTTCGCCACCATCATCATCGACTTCATCACACCCCACGCCATCGGCTCAGCAAACTACATACTCATTGGAGCCCTGAACTTCCACCACGACAACGCCAGCAACCCCAACTCCACTATCTTTCGTTACAACCTCGCCAGCATCGGACTTAAACAACTCGTCAGCACACCGACCCACAGAGCAGGACACACCCTCGACCCCATTTGCGGCAGGAAACAGCATCCAATTCAGCCACACAATGCAGCCGCCATGGACCGACCACCACTGCGTACACTTCGCCATCAACAAACCCAAGGCACCCAAACCAGCCCCACGCCCACCTCGAAGGAACTGGAGCAAGGTTACCGACGAGCAACTTAACTCCACCCTCACCCGAGACAAACACACCTGGGCACCCGAAGCAAACGACGCAAACGATGCAGCCAGAGAACTCCACACCTGGATCTTCAACTGTGCAGACGAGCTCGCCCGCTACGCAACCCCGACAGACAACGCCCCAGGAAAGCCGCCTGGTTCACCACCGCTCTCCAAGAAGCCACATGCACCTGCAGACACCTGGAGAAGAACTGGAGAAACACCAAGACAACCGAAAACCACACCACCTACAAGGACGCCATGACGGACTACCACAACCAGATCAGAGCCACCAAGAGGAACTTCATCCACAACAAAATCCTGGCCAACTCCACCAACTTCAGTATCATTCAGGAATTCACCAACCCACGCAGCAAAGCCACAGACTTCACCCCATCCTAAGACCTCTGTGACAATCTTGGAACCTATTTCCACCTCAAGATCAAAAACCTCTACGACAACTTCATCAACCATCCACCAGGCGCCACAGATGGCCCCCCGCCTCCAGAAACACCAGCCAGCCCACCATCTCCAACTGGACACCGATCACGGCCGAAGACACCGCCTCGACCATGAAAAGCATCCACTCAGGGGCCCCCACCGACCCCTGCCCCCTCACATCTACCACAGAGCCGCGGCCGCCATCGCACCAAAACTACAATGCACCATCAACACCACCTTCAAAACAGGCACCTTCCCCGATGACTGGAAGTGCGCAGAAGTCAGACCCCTGCTCAAGAAGCCCACAGCTGACCCCACCGACCTCAAGAACTATCGGCCCATCTCGCTCCTCCCCTTCGCAGCCAAAGATGCAGAGAAAACAGTCAACAGGAAACTGACACGATTCATTGAAGAGAACGCCGTCCTCGACCCGTCCCAATCCGGATTCCGAAGCAACCACAGCACAGAGACCACCCTACTCGCCGCCACAGATGACATCCGCACCCTCCTGGACCAAGGCCACTCCGCAGCCCTCATCCTACTCGACCTATCAGTGGCCTTCGACACCGTCTCCCACCGCACACTAGTCGCCAGACTACATGACGCAGGCATACAAGGAACAGCCCTGGACTGGATCCGATCATTCCTCACCGGAAGAAGCCAAAGGATCAGACTCCCAACCTTCCTCTCCGACCCCACGAAAATCACCTGCGGAGTCCCACAGGGCTCATCACTGAGCCTCACCCTCTTCAACATCTACATGGCCCCCCTCGCAGCCATCGTCCGACAAAACGGCCTCAACATCGTATCCTACGCCGACGACACCCAGCTCATCCTCTCCCTCACCAAAGACCCCACCACTGCCAAACTCAACTTCCAGAAAGGAATGCAAGACGTCGCAGACTGGATGACCAACAGCTGCCTGAAGCTCAACGCCAAGAAGACAGAAGTCCTCCTCCTTGGTACCACTCCTTCTGCATGGGACAGCACCTGGTGGCCGACCGCCCTCGGAAGCCCACCTACCCCCTCAGACCACGCCAAGAACCTCGGCATCGTACTCGACTCATCACTCACCATGAACCGACAGGTCAACACCATCACCTCCAGCTGCTTCAACACCCTCCGCATCCTCTGCAAGACCTTCAAGTGGATCCCCCCTGAGTCAAGGAAGACAGTCACCCACGCACTCATCACCAGCAGACTGGACTATGGAAACGCACTCTACGCCGGCATCAACAAGTCCCTACTCCGCAAACTCCAGACAATACAGAACACCGCCGCCAGACTCGTCCTCGGCATCCCCCGACACGAACACATCAGCCAACACCTACGAAGTCTCCACTGGCTCCCCGTGGAGAAAAGAGTCACTTTCAAAATCCTCACTCACGCCTACAAATCCCTACACAACAACGGACCCAAATACCTCAACGACAGAATCAACTTCCACGTACCCAAAAGAAACCTCCGATCTTCCAACCTCGCACTGGCCGAAACCCCGCGCATCCACAGAGCCAGAGCAGGCAGAAGATCCTTCTCTCACATTGTAGCCAAGACCTGGAACGAGCTACCGGCAGACATCAGATGCGGGGCCCCCTCCCTGAACACCTTCAGGAAGACCCTCAAGACCTGGCTCTTCAGCTAAACAGATCTGCGGACCCCCCCCCTCAGCGCCTTGAGACCCTCACGAGTGAGTAGCATGCTTACAATTCCCTTATTGATTGATTGAATGCTGCACACATAGGTAGAGAGGAAAAACAAGGGAAAATACAGATATTTCTGCTCATTAAGCCTCCCCTGGGGGTGCCTAGCATTTTGATTCATTCCCAGGTCTTCCAGTAATGACAAATCTGGGAATGCACCAAAATGCATGGGTTGGTGCGTGGGAACACCAAACCTCCACCCATGGAATGCCTCACTGGGGCAGAGAAACGCACCTCAACGATTTGTGCTGCGTTGCATTACTCTAGATATATCAAGCCAGGCAGGTTCGTGCCACGTGGCCTGCGTGACTTGCTAAATCTAACTTAAGAGTTGCGTCACTCTTGCGCCCCATTGTCTGGTGCAAGGGCGACGCAACTCTTTGGGTTTGATTATGAGTTGGGTGGTTAATTCCGACCCATGCGTAAACCCGTTTAAGCACGGGTTGTAATTACGAATTGTTAGGTATTTAAGCATTTGATAATTATTGGTTGTGTTAAATACCTGAACCTTGATTACATTTTGTCAGGTCAAACCTGTCGAAATTGAACTGTAGTGTAGTTCCTATTTCCCTAATAGGCTCTGCGCATTGGAATAATATACCCTATAGGTTTGACATAGGACTGAGGTCGGTATGTCCCTATCGAGTATATTAAACTTAATTACTTTGTGCCAGCTAGCTCAGAGGCCACTAGAAACTCCTTGAAAACAAGAAGGGAGTAGTTTCTGGCAACCGCATAAACATGACAACTTTGTTTCCCTTTAGAATCGGAACACGTCTCAGAATCGTGGAAACAATAGATAACAGTTTCACTCAGCTAATCGTGCATGCTTAGTTTCTTCAGAGTTACACAGAAAGAATAGACGGGCGTTTCAATAAAAGGATTTATTGAACAGTCTTGTTTCTCGTGTAAGAGATATGAGCTGTTATGATCACAAGACAATATGCAAGATATATAATGTACAGCGTAAGCAGTAGAAAGAAATAATACTGCGCAAGCATTATCTTTTAGCAAATATTCACGTACATAAATAACATGAGCTAAAAATGCGAGTACTCATAAGATGCTTCTCTAAGCTAGTTCTACCCCAGTGTACCTAACCTAAGTGTGGTGCAAGGTAAGAAGTAGGTGGAGTATTCTATAGTATGATATACTAAGAGTCTGGTATGCCAAGAGTCCCTCTAGGTTCTAGTCAGCTCCATACCTTGAGAATGAGAGAGGTGGGAACCTCTTTCCGGATCTGGAACTCTAACACCCCACGAAGGGAGTCAGAACACTGGAAGCTGGATTCTCTCAGAGCAGGGATGACAGCGTCTTCTCAGTGCATCAGGCCGGGACACGGGCTCCTCTAAAGTCGAGGTCTCCTCCTAACTTGCTTGGGCAAGGGAAGGTATATTTATACCTGGTAGGTGTGTGGAATGTTAGCATTGACGTGAAGTCGGACAGAGGAAGACGTCAGGAATGAACCCTTAAGGTATAGCGGTTCATGCACAATAAATGAGTTCTTGGAGAAATCAATAATCCTGTGCTAGGGGAACTCCCAAGAGCTTAAGGGTCTGGTTTCTAAGAACTCGTTGTGACGTTAAGTTGGACGGATGTCGGTGACCATGCCTGTATTTGGAGTGCACGCTAATGCCTAAATAAGGACTGGGATTCTATGCCTATATAAGGGCAATGCAAATTGTGCCTATATAAGGACATGTTTCAGGAAAGCCTATATACGGACACCTAAAGCGGAATACAACACCTACTCCACTTTCGAATGAACGATAATACTAAATGCTAAACATGAAATGCTAAACATTAAATTGAGTACCACATGTTGCTTAACACATTTCTAAAAGCATATTAAAAGGAAGTTTAAAAGTAAACTGTTAAATGCAATCGGTACTGTACATTTTAAAGCATTTTTACATTCTAAGCATATATTATAAATAAAATGCAACATGAATGAATAAACAGAAATATATACATATGACGAAATGGTTGATAAGTTTTCAGAAATCAAAGCCATTGCATATCATGGTATTAAATGAAATTTCTAGACAGATAAGGTGACAATGTGTCCCTGGAAGTATTCAAAGAAGTCCGTTCTATAAGAATACTTCTACTGTAAGCAGATTGATTTGCGTTGTGTTTTCAAAAAAATAGAGAAAAAAGGAAAAGTTCAATTTTTTGGGAACAGTTCCAAGTTTTGTTCTATTTTGAAAATATGGAGGCCAAATTTCATTGCGTCCCTGGTACACTGAGAGCCGAATCAAAGTCAGTGTATGGGTCTGGTGTAAACATGAAATCATCTATTTCAATAGACAAAATATTGTCTACTGATGCCGGTGACATATTGGAATACCTCATTCAGAAGGTTAATCGCACAGAGATGAGAAGCATCGCCTTCAGCATGGGATGCCTCAGCAATGTTCGCGTCCGTTGTTACCTGTGTGCCTGTTGATCCATCTCGTACCTCAGCAGCAGCAGGAAGCGTCTGTGAGATCTCAATGAATGCCGTCATCAGGATTGGTAGCCTCTGGGGACAACACAGAGCATGGGCCGTTATCGGGTCCAGCAGAGTATCGATATCCGTTGGCATGACTGATGGGAGTGTTAGACAGATGTCTAGCACGCATTCTTCACTGCAAAGCAGGCAGCGTAGAACAGGTAAGATGCAATCTTGCCAGATTGGTCTGAATGACAGAAACCATGTTGTATTAAGTTCCCGTAGACGAGGTATGCCAAAAAGCTGCACTATGCGCTCACAGCACTTCCGTTCTAGGAGAGCTTTCTCCACATCGCTGGGAGTTATGCCGGTGAATAGGCTTGCCATAGCGTAGTAGTAGGAATAAAAATAGGATTCCTGCAACAAGTGCTAGAATTAATGGCACACCACCAAACACCGAATGTGCGAAGTTTGGGATGATTCCGAGGACTGCTTGAAAAGGTGCTAACAGTCCTGAACAGATGGTCTTAAATACATGTACAATCCAGCTCATATCAGACATGTTAAAGATACGTACCATCATTTCTGCGAAATTTATAGGGCAGTTTGTACGAATTAAAGCCTGTATCTCAGCCGAAGTCCTTGCAATTTGTAAATCATAAGTTTCTTTGGCCGAGGTCAAAGGCACGGTTTGTTGCAAAAGCATGGCTTTCATTCTGCTTAAAGTATCAAATCGTATAAAAGAAACATTCAATGAAGGCCATAGAGGCGACTCCCTGACTGTCTCTGTTTGGGGGAACAATACTTGCATACAGCAAGTAACCCTGGAGTCGACCGTTACCAGATATGGGATGCCTGGCAACATGCCACAGCAACTCTGATCATTCAACATGAGGTAACTCCTGTTAGAAAGTTGGCCAAACGCTGGATTAATCACAGCAGCTGGTGTACCTTGCTGGTGGCAGGACAAGATTGCCACAGAACCATTACAAGCCCCGTGTAAAGAAATGTCCTGACATATGAGTGAACTGCTTAGTGCATTTTCACAGTGTGTACCGCTTAGAAACACTTCACGATCCCCACTCCAACATCTGTAATCGTAAGGTAAATCCCAGGATGTCTTAATGTATTCTTTACCCAACCTTTCATATTTTCCTGCTTGCATTTGTTTGAGGCAATACTGAAACTGAAAAGTAGTGACAGACAGAGTGATTTTGCCATGAATAAGCCATTCTGTAGCTGGTTTTTCTGCTACCATAAATGGTAATTTTTCCAGTTTTTCAATGCTCAGCACTGTATACTTTGCTCCCCTTTGTGCCAGTTCGATCTGTTTATCAGTTAGATTGTATTCTGCAAACAGAGACGACGTGTTGATAAAACGCCAAGGCACATAGCCCGCACGCAAAGATTGCAGCGTCCAGCTTAATAACATAATAGAACGTAACTGAGATTGGCCTTGTTGTAACATGGCTAAATCCTGTTCCAGTATGTCAATAGCAGAGGATACAATGTTGTCCAATGAATAAATTCTGGATGACCCATTGTCGACCACAGAGAGAGTTTTCTCTAAGTTAATACGATCAAGTTCACGTATTCTTTCTGATGCCTCTGCCTGTGAAACCTTCCATATCTCATTATAAGCAGCATAGATGCCGGCATATATGAAACGTTTTCGACGCGGTTTTCTTGGTCCTAGCAAGAATTCCCTAAGGTCTGCGTTTTCTTTAAGTAAGGATAAGTGTTGTTTCACATCCTCAAGTGTAGACTTTTGTAACCAGTCAAGGCACAATTTCCCTACACTGTATGTTGTTACTACCCCTGGATGTTGTCTTTGAACATATCGTGGGTCTGGCCTATGGATTGTAAACCCCTGTGTTTTGTTCAGGAATCTTTCTTGACAGATGTTTGTGTCTGTGGGCCAGAGTAACCATTTTTCCCAGTCAGGATCTGTTCTGTTGGTTTGTAGTATTGTGGCAACTGTAACCACTCCCTGTGTAGTGCTATTACTTGCAGGTGTTGGTACAGAAGGTGTATTTTGATCTTGGCTAGACCAAGGCAAGGCGTTTGTTGTACAGTGTCATTCAAAAACATTATTTGATGTGGGATGATACATGCTCTAAACAAAGCTTCAATCCCCTGCACTTGCCAATCTTTAGAACCCCAGACAGTTTTTGTGTCTATTGTGTCTTTCCAAAAGTCAAATCCTTGTCTAGACAGTTGGGTAATAAAGGCTGCAGAATAAATTTGTTTTGTATTAGTTAACATAATTTTCTGTCCTGTCTTGTTTACATTTTTATAGTAAAATGATTCTGGATCAGATGTATTGTACCCTGAAAAATATGGAAACTTATTTGCAAACGTTTTTGAACTACCTTTTGGTGGTGTAGGACAATGTTCCCATTGGTTAAACATAAACACATTTCTAGGTGTTGCAGATTTATGCAAGAAATGATGACCATAATGGTTGTAACAATAAAGCTGTTCGTAGTCTGATGAACCCTCTAAGTATTCATTGTTAGAGAATGCAGTAGATCTTTCTAGATCAGACATCATATCATTTATAGTCTCAAAGTCCCAATCATCAGAATAGGTACCGGAGGTAATAAAATCACTTAATGAAATTTTAAATAAATGTGGAATGTTCAAAAGTTCAGTCGGGCCGAATATGTCGAAATCGGTTTTGTCCGACACTATACCATCCTGTATAGGAACGGCTGTGATGTTCACTGCTGACAAGTCTCTTGTTTCACGATGGGAAGATTTGTGTGGTTTTAAAAGTAAGTTCACATTTTTACTTTCAATGTCCAAACGGATGTATCTGCCATTTATAAGCATGCTGATAGTCATAACCAAAGTTAGCCAAAGCAGAAAGAAAAATATTCCAGAAATAATCCATAGTTCAATCCATGGTGAAACCAGATAAGTCTCTTTCAGGAAAGGAAAAAGGTCTTGTACTTGTTGTTTGAAAGTTTTTGATGCTGGCGTCGTTTCAGGTTCACTGGGATCCTCAGAAAACGTATCAAAGTTAATGAAATAACCAGAAGCAGTTCGGTCAATTGTTGGAATTGCATCAGGATTTGTTGAAATCGCTGGAACCAGTTGATCACTTGTTACGTTGGTGTAGACAGGTGTATTTGGACGAACTGTTGCTTGAGTTTCAAGAGGGATGAGTTCCATAGCATTGTTGCTTAGTCCTTCATCTGTTACTGCTGAATTCTCGATGGTTATCAGTCTTTCAGTCTGTACCTCTTGGATAGTAGCGAGGGGAGTGCGTCTGCTACTAGGTCGGAGTCCACGAGGCCTACTATTTAGTATTGGCCACATACTGTGGTTTGATGAGGTCAATTGACACAAATCTTTTCTCCTTTTTTCCAGCAAGGGGCGGCAGAAGTACTGTTCTTGTTCCGTGGATGGCTAGGACAGGTACTGGTTGTCTGTAAGAAGGTCCAAATTCCTTCTTGTCTGCAATCTTCTCTCTGACTAGATCCCCAACTTTTGGGATCCAGACAGGCCTTGCTGGGACTGCCGGTTTTTCCCCAGTGGTGGTTGGCTTCAGGAACACGTTGCTTTGTTTTGATCTTAGTTCATTTAGATCCTGTAAAACAGCCAGACGATCTTTGATATCAAAGGGTTTATTTTTCACCACTGTGCCTTTACATTCAAGATCGGGAACCCACATTCTTGTCCCAAATAGGACCTCATATGGAGTGACCCCCCTAGAGAACTTCTTGCCAAATTATTTAATGTGCGTTGGACCCCATAAAGATGTTTGACCCACCCATCACCCGAACCTAATACTCTAGCTGTTATAGACCGCTTTATGTCCCGGTTTTTCCTTTCCACAACAGAATTTCCCTCAGGATGAAACGGAGAGGAGTACCGCAATGCAACGCCCAAACTGGCCATGGCTTCTTTGTAAGCCCGAGAGCTAAACGCAGGGCCCTGGTCAGAATGTAGTGTGCCTATTGCGTATGTGCCGATAAAGACTCGCAAATCTTTTATAACAGTTTGAGCGTCAGCCGAGCGCTGAGGCCATATCCATAGGAACCTTGAGCACGAATCCACTGCGACCATGATATATTTATAGTTACCGTCCCTTTGCAAGGGACTGCAGTGGTCCAGGTAAACACAAGCTAATGGTTTGTCTGAAATTAACAGGGGTGTCTGCGCAGGACGTTTCACTGTGGAGAATTTCATCTGTTGGCATATTTCACATTCTAAAACATAGTTCTTGGTCTGTTTCCTAATGCCAGGCCACCAATATCTTTGTTTAAGTAAAGATACTGTTGCAGAAACACCCGCATGGGCAGAGGCTATCCCTTCATGTGCTGCTAGGATTAGTCCTAATCTACGTTCCTTGTTTGGAATTACCCTATCCCCCACTCCAGGGATTCGAGCAAAAGGAACGTTGTTCACATCAATTACATAAGAGTACTTGAGTGGAAACTTTTTAGGTAACGCTGCACCACTGCCTTTGCTTGTAGCATTGACAGCCAACAATATCTCACTGTCTATTCTCGTTTTTGAACGAGTGATCGCAGCTACGGAAGCCATCTGAACAGCCCCCTTTGCGGCTTCGTCAGCCAATGAATTCCCTGCAACGTGAACGCCATCACGTTGATGACTCAGCGTGTGTATCACGTGAGCCTTTGGTAGTTCGTTTTTCAACTGAACTACTTGTTCCAAAAGCGTTTTATGCTTTATTGTGCCACCTTTTGCATCTTTGAACCCGTTTTCAAGCCAATTTTGTATATATTCATTATACGACTGAACACAGTAGAAAGAATCGCACACGATTAGTACTTTCAAGTGCCAGTTTGAATGCTTGTAGTTCAGCTCGCTGAGCTGTACAATCTCCTAGAGATTGAGTTTTAGTGACCATTGGTCTGAAGTTACCATTGCGCATGCGACCTTTAACGATTGCGCACGCTGCACTGTAAGCTTGCTTACTCCCTGTAGCGGGTTGTGCAGATCCGTCAGTGTAAATTATAAATTCATACTGATCGAGAGGCAGAATTTCAGTGGGTAGAGGATATTCATGTTCATATTGCAGGAACGCTTGTGTTTTTAAATCAGGATCAAAAACATATTCAACATCTGTTGCAGCAAGAGAATTAACCCATTGTATCCATCTAGGATGTAAAGCTTTGCATTTGGAATGCTCGCTTTTGTGACCGCCTCTAAGGCTGGTACTGGAGTTACGACAATAATGCGTTTCCCTTGGGCTAGAGCTCTTTCTTTTGCTACTGCAGTTTGAACTGCTGTCAGTATTTTTTCTGTTGAAGTGAAGCGCATTTCTGCTTGTGTATACAAATGTGATTTGTATGCTATTGGTACCTTTTCACCCTCATTAAATGTTAAATAGGTGAATCCGCATTGACCCGAAATGATTCGGATCACTAAATTGCGTTGGCTTACACGTGTTTGTAAGTGATTTGTTGCTAACATGTTAGCTTGGAGTAAACGCAGGATTTCTGTGTGTTCCTGTGTCCAATGTTTGATTGAAAAATCAGGTTTGATTAATTCGTAGAGAGGTTTAACCCTTTCTGCATAATTTAGAATGTAAGTTCTTCCAAAATTTAGGAAACCCAGGATGGATTGTAAATTTTTCAGCGTTTTTGGAGGTTGGAGCAGCGCACACTTTTCTAGAAAGTTAGCTGCCAAGCTCTTGCCTTCACTTGAAAGCTCATATCCTAGGAAAAGGACATTGAGATTGGCAATTCTGGATTTTTTAAAGTTGAATTTATAGCCCTCAGAGGCGAAGCCCAATATAATGGTACTCACCCTGTTCAAGTGCCTATCTAGGTCATCGTCTGTCAGATAGATGTCATCGACATATGACAATGCCTCATTATCATAAATTTGTAGTAACTCTGTTACCCTCGCTGAGAATAACCCCGGGCTGTTTTTGAACCCTTGTGGGAGCCTACAAAATTGACGCTGGGTCCCCATTATTGAGAAAGCTGTTAAGTACCTGCTTTCAGGTGCTATGTTTTGACAAAAGAAACCATTTGAAATGACCAATGTGGTTTTATATTTTTTATGCACAATGTTATTCATTAATGCTGTACTATGTGCATTTTGCACTGCAAATGTTTTAGAACAAGTGTTCAAGTGTCTGTAATCCAAAACTAGACGATATGTATTGTCTGGTTTGGATACAGGAAACAAAGGATTGTTCATTGAGGAGGTGCATGTTTCAATCACCCCTTGGTATTCAAGTTGATCTAAGATCTCCCTGATCTGTTTTTTTGCTTCTTGCTTTATTGGGTACTGCCTTTGTGCAGTAGGTTGATTTTTTAACTGTATTTTGTGGTGAGGTGAGTCCTCATCCCATCCTACATGATTTTTATATAATGCTGGGGCCTGGGCAACTGCCCATTTCCTGGCATAAGTATATTTTAGGTGAATTGGAATATGGTTGGAGAAGGCAGGCATAATAATGTCCTCGCCATGTGGGCACTCCCTGACAAATTGTGGTGGCCAGTCTTTTTCTGCTAGAAGTATATCATAACCCCTTGAAAGTTTCTCCCAAAAGAGTGCTTGCACTTTTCTCGGTATGTCTCCCTCCATTCAGAGTGTTATTTCATATAACTTTTGTGGAGAACTAACCCTGGTGTCTACAGTTTCTACTGTGATGTACTCATTCAAGTCCACTATCTCCAGAAGTTCCTTCAGGTTCTGGCGAGCTATTGTGACTTCTGCTGCACTGTCCAGCATTGTCTGAGCCCATTCTCCGTTCTTGAGTTGTGTTCTCAGTATTCTCGGCATGTCTGATCTTCAGAGCTGCTACCTTCTTTTTTGAGAATTGAGGTTTTGATTTATTTTTCTGAACATGTTTGTCGTCTTTGGATTTCACGCGTTCTTCTCTATGTTCTGACCGTCCTCTTCTTTCCGATGTCTGTGACGATATCTGAAAGGTACGAGAGGAACGTGTATCAGTATCTTGATACCTGTCAGGTTTTCTTAAATTATCCCTATTACTGAGGTTATACCTCCTTTCAGAGGGCTCCTTTTGAGGAGACCTACCTCGGGATTGAGAACGTTTCTCGTTTGAATTTTGTTTATTAGTTTCCCACTTCTTTTTAGAAGATGTAGGAGTTTGTTTAATAGAGTACTTCTCAGGACTTTCAGATAGTTTTGGCTTCAAAGGTTTTCCACCCAAACTATCTCTGCCTAATTCTGCATAAGATTGTTCTATTATTCTGGGTAGTTCATGTTGATGTTCTGTTACATCAAATTCCCTTAAGCGTTGGCGGATCGCCACTGATGCTGCCTCCCCTTTAATATTAGATAATATTATTGTTGAGACCTGGTCGAAATTTTTCAGTAATTTCATACCTAAATTCAGAGCAGGCTCTGCCCCGTATTCATTTTGAATTTGTTTCAGGACATCTGGTATTACTGCAATTGATGGAACACCATGTGTTTTAGTATAGATGGCAGCAATGACTGCGCCCCAAGTGGTGCAATCTTCCAGTTGTGGTGTGATCCCCATTGGTAAACAGATTGTTAGTATTCTGTGTTTCTCATAAGGGCTAGTATTAGGAAATACTGCTTCGATTTGAGTAATTTTTTTAGCTATCCAGAATGGAATTTGCTCACGTTTTGTGGGCATTTTACCCATGACTGCGTATAAAGTCTGTGGAGTAATTTTTAGTGTATTCCCCTGTTGAGGGGTTTGATTTGGAATGGTCAATGGTGGTTGGACTGTGAAAGTCCGCATGACATATATCAGGATGAGGTGTGTAGCCGGCTAGAATCGGCCATGTTGCTCCTGGTCTACCTAGTGGACCGAGCCTGGTAATGTTTTTGTGATGTTTTAGGGCGCCTTTAAACCAGAGCTGATGCTCCTGGTATGTGAGTGGAATTTCAATATCCTCGAAAGGAATATATTCCTCTGGTGGTTCATCTTCTTTGTAGAAGTGAAACACTTTTGTTACTGGATTTGATTCTGGGAATACTATCCATGAATAGAATACCTCTGTCTGAAAGGATTCGTGTGCCTCTATCACGAAAACTGCTCTACCCCCTCTTGGTGGTAGGCCATGTTTTATACGTTTTAGAGTGATGGCTCTTCTTAAGTTTGGAGCGATGTCTATAACACCCTCCTCGGTTTCATTTAAACCGGTAAAATTAAAAGCTGTTACGACTGGTTCAGCTGCAGCTACACCGTTCCCGGTGTTATCGTCCCCGTGATTGGACATTTGTTTTTTGAAAAATGTAGTACAAGTTTCAAGGAAACAAAAGATAAGGTGCACAATATTTTGGAACACTGTATCCTTCAATGTTGAACAAACCAAAATAGCTAATATATAGGGTTTTTGTCCTATTTAGCTTTGGCGGATACTTAACCCTACCCACTCCAGACGTCTTATGGAGTATGTGAGTAGGGGTCTCTGAGAGAAAAGCACGACTGAGTTACTCAGTATCTAGCGTTAAATTAGTGCCTCACCAAACCGTTGGGCGCCATGTAGTGTAGTTCCTATTTCCCTAATAGGCTCTGCGCATTGGAATAATATACCCTATAGGTTTGACATAGGACTGAGGTCGGTATGTCCCTATCGAGTATATTAAACTTAATTACTTTGTGTCAGCTAGCTCAGAGGCCACTAGAAACTCCTTGAAAACAAGAAGGGAGTAGTTTCTGGCAACTGCATAAACATGACAACTTTGTTTCCCTTTAGAATCGGAACACGTCTCAGAATCGTGGAAACAATAGATAACAGTTTCACTCAGCTAATCGTGCATGCTTAGTTTCTTCAGAGTTACACAGAAAGAATAGACGGGCGTTTCAATAAAAGGATTTATTGAACAGTCTTGTTTCTCGTGTAAGAGATATGAGCTGTTATGATCACAAGACAATATGCAAGATATATAATGTACAGCGTAAGCAGTAGAAAGAAATAATACTGTGCAAGCATTATCTTTTAGCATATATTCACGTACATAAATAACATGAGCTAAAAATGCGAGTACTCATAAGATGCTTCTCTAAGCTAGTTCTACCCCAGTGTACCTAACCTAAGTGTGGTGCAAGGTAAGAAGTAGGTGGAGTATTCTATAGTATGATATACTAAGAGTCTGGTATGCCAAGAGTCCCTCTAGGTTCTAGTCAGCTCCATACCTTGAGAATGAGAGAGGTGGGAATCTCTTTCCGGATCTGGAACTCTAACACCCCGCGAAGGGAGTCAGAACACTGGAAGCTGGATTCTCTGCGAGCAGGGATGACAGCGTCTTCTCAGTGCGTCAGGCCGGGACACGGGCTCCTCTAAAGTCGAGATCTCCTCCTAACTTGCTTGGGCAAGGGAAGGTATATTTATACCTGGTAGGTGTCTTGGAATGTTAGCATTGATGTGAAGTCAGACAGAGGAAGACGTCAGGAATGAACCCTTAAGGTATAGCGGTTCATGCATAATAAATGAGTTCTTGGAGAAATCAATAATCATGTGCTAGGGGAACTCCAAAGACCTTAAGGGTCTGGTTTCTAAGAACTCGTTGTGACGTTAGGTTGGACGGATGTCGGTGACCATGCCTGTATTTGGAGTGCACGGCTAATGCCTAAATAAGGACTGGGATTCTATGCCCATATAAGGGCAATGCGAATTGTGCCTATATAAGGACATGTTTCAGGAAAGCCTATATACGGACACCTAAAGCGGAATACAACAGAACAGGGGAATACCATACGGTATTTACCGTATTATGTGGATTTTAGTGAATTAAACACCAAAATCTGTATCTTATTCCCCAACAACTCGTAATAGATGGTGTTTATCGCATTCGATAAATAACGCACCCCGTGGTACCGTTATTTATCACGTACAATTAATACCACCTATAGTTGTATTCAGGGCCTAAGAATGGTATCAAAGCCACATGATCAGAAAAGGTAGCTTAAACTTTAACAACCAGGCAGTGGACAATTTTCCCTCTGAGTAGAAAGAACAGACTGCAATGTCCTACAGCACATGAACCCATGGCTATAATCGGCATAACTTTAAGTTTGTGATAACATTTCTACATTTTTGTAGTAAAAGAAAGAAAGAATGAACAAGGGGTCACTGGTTCCTTTTTGTGTAGCTCACTGCAGTGTACACGGGATTTATGGTCCAGATAGTTTCAACTTTTCAGTACTGCAGTTTCAGGTGCCATCTATCATTGACACCCTGCCAGGCATTCTGCAGCACTTCCTACTTTTTTGCATTTTTCTTCTAGCCTTCTCTCACTGACTCCTCTCTTCTTCCAAGCGTGGTCTGCTGCTGGGCCTGGCCCCTAACAAGCCTCTTCTCGCTGCCCACCCTGGGCCTGGCCACTAACAAGCCTGTTCTCGCTGCCCACCCTGGACCTGGCCCCTAACAAGCCTCTTCTTGCTGCCCACCCTGGGCCTGGCCCCTAACAAGGCTCTTCTGGCTGCCCGCCCTGGGCCTGGCCACTAACAAGCCTCTTCTGGCTGCCCGCCCTGGACCTGGCCACTAACAAGCCTCTTCTGGCTGCCCGCCCTGGGCCTGGCCCCTAACAAGCCTCTTCTCGTTGCCCACCCTGGACCTGGCCACTAACAAGCCTGTTCTCGCTGCCCACCCTGGACCTGGCCACTAACAAGCCTCTTCTCGCTGCCCACCCTGGGCCTGGCCACTAACAAGCCTCTTCTCGCTGCCCACCCTGGACCTGGCCACTAACAAGCCTCTTCTCGCTGCCCACCCTGGACCTGGCCCCTAACAAGCCTCTTCTCGCTGCCCACCCTGGGCCTGGCCCCTAACAAGGCTCTTCTGGCTGCCCACCTGGGGCTGGTTTGCTAATGTTAGGTGTGGGCTTCTACTCGACAGCTCTCTTTGGCCTCTCTGCCCTACATTGATGTGAGGATGAACTGGACTAGAGGGGGCAACATAGTCCAGACTATCTTACTAAGACCATCCAGTCACTGGTTTTGCTTTTCTAAATAACTGAAAACTAATGCCCACAGCCAGGCCATTACCACCATCGAGTGGCCCCCACTCCGCCCTCTCAGATTTAGTTGGGTACACCTTGTTGCGAAATCTCAGACATTATGGACTAAGCTACACCCCAGGCAATAACATCTCCTTCTAATGTGGGATATCAGTGACTGTAAGCAGACAGCATTTAAGTCTATTCAAACACTCCTATACATCCATCGCTGATTACTTTTTGTAAACGAGTTATGACTCTGAAACAACTCTTTTGCTTCCGCCCACATGAGGGAAATGAGTCATTCTCTCCTGGCATAGGATATGTATTTTGTTATTTGCCATCTGATGCCCCCTTGCATACTGTTTTCTTTGTTCCACGCCCATTGATTTCTCCTGTCACAGTACCTTTACATTGTTCTTCACCCTATGATGCCCCTGGGCACAGTATCTTCACATTTTTCTTCACCACTGATGCCCCTGGGGACAATATCTTTATTTTGCTCTTCACCCTAGGTGCCCCTGGGCACAGGATGACTATTTTGTTCTTCACCCTCGATGCCCCCTGCCACTGTGAGTTTACTTTGTTTTCCACCCTATGATGCCCCAGGCACAGGGTGTTTATTTTGTTATTCACCTTATGATGCTCCCTGTTGGAGGGTATTTATTTTCATCTGCACTATCCGTTACCCCGTGCTACAGTGTGTTTATTTTATTCTTAGTGCAACGATGCCCCCTTGAAAAGGGTGTTTATTTTGTTCTTTGGTGCTCCTTGGCACAGTGGGGCTTATTTACAAGCCCCTTGAGCCACCCGTACGTCACTTTTCCCATGTTAAAAATGACGCAAAAGTGGCGCAAGGGGCTTGTAAATAAGCCCCAGTGTGTATATTCTGTTCTTCGCCCTCTGATGCCCCTGGCACAGTGTGTTTCTGTTGTTCTTCGCCCTTTGATGCCCCTAGCACAGTGTGTTTATTTTGTTCTCTGCCCTCTGATGTCCCTGGTACAATGCGATTATTTTGGCCTGCACCCTATGACTCACCCTGTCAAAGTGTTTTATTTTAACCCTCGCATCTCCCTTGCTGCAGTGTGTTTATTTTTTTCTTCACCCTTGGCTGCCTCCTGGCACATGGTGTTTATTTTTGTCTTTACCCTTTGATGCCCAGGCACAGTATGTTTATTTTGTTCTTCGCCTGCTGATGTCCTCTGGCACAGTGTGTTTATTTGTTTCTTCACCCTATGATCCCCTTTGGCACAATATGTTTGTTTTGCCCTCTAATGCCCCCTGGCAGTGTATGTTTATTTGATTCTTTGCCCTCTGATGCCCCCTGGCAGAGCGTGTTTATTTTATTCTCTGCCCTCTGATGCCCACCGCTGGGCACTTGTCATTGCATCATTCTCCAGAGCTCTTTTACTCTCCCATCAGCGAGCACCAATTTTAAAGCTGTTTGCTATGTGGTTTGAATCTGAAGTGGTTGCTGCCTTTCACAGTGAGTGCTTTTCATCTGCTGTCAGGATCTCAACAGAGAGGTTTCCCTTCTGCACAGTGACACTGTTTACTCTGGAGTGAAGATTAGGACCTTTTCATATCTGGCAGACACAGGCCCAGCTGTTTCACAGACTTTATGCAATCCCTTCTGAGATGGAGAGGAGCTAAATACCAGCCTCTCATTGGCTGACCTTCTCATGGATCAGCCAACAGGGGGACCACCTTATCCAACTCTTTAAAGAGTGGAGGGGGTCAGTGAGAGTTGCTGATCCCACCCCACTCTGTGACAAGGTGCAGTTGATAGACAGTTATTCCTGGGCACTTCAGGGCTTAAACCTGAAGTGCCCAGGCCTGATCCTATCAGTGAAGCTCCCCTTCGTCACAGGGCTTTGCTGGGCTGATAAGGTCATGTCCTCAGGGCTGTGAAATCTTCAGCCCTCCAAAGCTTGGCTCAGACTGCCAGATGCCTGTGCATTAGTGCATTTAAAACACCTGGATGCCTACCCTGAACTAAATCAATCAATCAATTGATTTGTGGAGTGCTTCTTGTCACCCTTGAGGGTATCCAGGTGCTGGCAGGGTCCAGTTGATTAGCTGAATAGCCAGGGCTTCAGGGACTTTTGGAACTGTGGAAGAGATGAAAAGGCAGCTTATTCCATGTCTTTGCCGGTAGGTAGGAGAAGGAGCAACCTCCGCATCTGCTATGTTGTATACGGGGGTGAAGGTTAGAGAAAGGGACTTGGAGCAGATGTGTCTGGTGGGCTGATGGAAGTTCAGGCGGTGGTTCAAGTAGGCGGGTCTGCAGTTGTGTAGGGATTTGTATGCACGGGTCAGTAGCTTGAACTGGCATCTTTTCTGTACAGGGAGCCTTTGGAGCTCCCTGAGGCAGGGGGTGATTTGGGTTCCTCTAAGAAGATCTGTTACTAGTCTGGCTGCGACATTCTGTATGGTGTGTAGTCATTGGAGGAGGTGAGCTGCAATTCCTGCATAGAGAGTGTTGTTGTAGTCCAGTTGGCTGAAGATGAGGGCCTGGGTGATGGTGCGTCTTGAGCTTTGGAGTAGCCATTTGAATATCTTCTGGAGCATGCAGAGGATGAGGAAGCAGGAGGAGGAGACAGAGTCGATCTGAGTCATCATGGTTAGCTTGTTGTCCTGAATGATGCCTAGGTTCCTAGCGTTGTCTGTGGAGGTAGGAATAGGACCGAGTTCTGAGGGCCACCAGGATGAGTCCCATGGGGTGTTTTTTTTCCAAAGATCAGTACCTCTGTCTAATCTGAGTTGAGCTTCAGGCAGTTGTCCTTCATCAAGTTGGTGATGTCTGTCATGCAGTCGTGGAAATTGATTTTTTTGTTGGTGGTGTCTTCTGAGAGGGAGAGGATGAATTTTGTGTTGTCGGCTTAGGATATGATTTCGAGTCTGCAGGTTTTGGCGATGCTGGCCGGAGGTGTTATATAAGTGTTGAAGAGAGTGTGGCTGAGCGAGTTTCCTTGGAATACTCCACAGATAATTTCCTTGGCTTCGGAGGTGAAGGCTAGTTATTGCATTCTTCTGATGAAGAAAGAGCTGATCCATTGATAGCAGCTGCTTGGATGCCTATGTTGTGCAGCCTTGTGATGAGTGTGTGGTGGGAGAACCTACCGAAGGCTACCGAGAGGTCTAGGAGGATCAGAGCTGCAGTCTCTCCTCGGTCGAGTATGGCTTGGATGTCATCGGTAGCCACGATGAGGGCGTTCTGGTGCTGTGGTTGCTGCGGAATCCGGATTGGGAGTCAAGTAGTAGGTTCAATTTCAGATGTGAGGAGAGGTGTTGGTTGATGGCTTTTTCTGATACTTTGGCCAGGAACAGGAGCAGAGAGATCAGTCACTAGTTGTTGAGTTTGCTGGGGTCTGCCAATGGTTTCTTTAGTAGGGTGTTGACTTCTGCATGTGCCCAGTCCTCGGGGAAAGTGGCCATGGCAATTGAGGTGTTGAACAAGGATGTGAGTATGTGGCTGATTCTAGATTTGCCTAGGTTGAAGATGTGGTGGGGGCATGGATTGGTTGGGGCCCCTGAGTGGACAGAGTTCATGATGGAGGCAGTGTCCTGTGGGGCGAGCTGGCTCCATTCAGTTAGTCATTTGTCTGTGGTGGTAGCGAGGTTGTTGTGTTGCATGAAGAAGTCAGTGTCCTTGGGCTGGGGTTTTAAGTTTCTGTAGATGTTGGTGATCTTGTAGTGGAAAACGTTTGCAAGGTTGTCGCAGAGTACCTGGGAGGGGGTAATGTTGTTTGTTGCAGCTTAGGGATGGGAGAACTCTTTGATGATGTTGAAGAGTTCTTTGCTGTTATTGGATCTTGATTTGATGCTTGATTCAATGTTTGGGGCTCAGGCCTTTTTCCGTAATTCTATTAATTGTCTGTGGTAGATGCTGAGGGCTGTCTTGAAGACAGTCATATTGGTCATATCCTTGCTGGTGTGCCATCTCCTTTCCAGTTGTTTTCAGTGTCGTTTAGCTGTTCTGAGGTCTACATTGTACCAGATAGCCTGCTTGGTGGACCTTCTGTGGGTGTTATTGCCGATGGGAGCGACGTTGTCAGCGAATTTAGTGATCCAATTGTTGAAGTTTCTGACGTTCTGGTCCAAGTTGTTGGAGGAGATGGGGTGAGTGGTGTTGAGGGCATCCGTTGATCCATGGGCACTTTGAGATTTTGGTCCAGCTGGGTTGGGGAGCATTGAGCAGACTGAGGGCAGAGTTATGTGAGCTTATAATGTTGAAGTGGGCAAAGGAGTGGTCAGTCCAGGTGAGTTCCTTGGTGTGGTTGTGCCTGATGCGGTCGCTGGAGGTGAAGATGGGGTCTAGCTTGTGGTCTGTGGTGTGTGTTGGATCGTGGATGAGTTGGATGAGTCCGATGTTGTTTATGCTGTCAAGGAGATTGGTAGGGTTGATGTCATTGTGGTCGTCAAGATGGAAGTTGAGGTCACAGAGGAAAATGTAGTTGTTAGAGTCTATGGCGAGGGGGGCGATGAAGTCG
This sequence comes from Calotriton arnoldi, assembly GCA_963921515.1. Lineage (NCBI taxonomy): Eukaryota > Metazoa > Chordata > Amphibia > Caudata > Salamandridae > Calotriton > Calotriton arnoldi. The sequence goes on from CAWUFW010015726.1 coordinate 39,455, forward strand.
GCGATGAAGTTGTACAAGGCTGGACGTTGTCCTGGAGGGCAGAAGGGGAGGGTGCCCCTGATGGTGGTTTTGCTGTCTGTTTTGAGTCTGACATTGAGGTGTTTCATGGCTGGGGTGATGCCGTCATTTGTGATGGTGCATTGAATGGCATCCTTGTGTATGATTCTATCCTTCGAGTATTGTGGTGGCGATGTGGGGCGTGGAAATGAGGTTGAGCCAGGTCTCAGTGAGGAAGAGGACGTTGGGAGTGAGGGTGGAGATGAGGTCCTAAATCTCGGTTTGGTGTTTATATAGTGAGCAGGTGTTGAGAAGGGTGCATACGAGTTGGTGTTTTTGTTCAGGTGGTGTCTGTGGTGTGCTCGGATTGAGGCTCGTCGGTGGGCTAATGTGTGTGCTGTGGCAATGGGTGCAGGTGAAATTTGCTACCACAGAGCGTAGGTCAGCATTGTGGCAGTGTTTGTTGGGGCATCTAAGCTCGAGGGTGCAGAGCTCAGCGATGGTGTATCTTTGGGGGGAAGTAGGGCCAGCGGTCGTGCCGCTTGGCGATGTCCAGGGACAGACGGGCAAAGACAGGCTTGCTTTTGGCGCACCAGCAGTGCATGCACGCGCGTCCGCTGTGGCCTACATTAAGTAGGTCCTGGGGTGGGCAGAGGTTCTGTTGGCAGGAAGAATGGTGAGTGGGAAAACCTGGGCAGGAGAACTTGGGCAGCAGCGGAGTCACTGAATCAGGCTGGAACAAGCAGGAACAGGAGGCCACAGTTGAGTTGCAGGCTAGGTATGCAGGTCACCTTTGCTGAGCCTGATACACACTCATCATGCTTTGGAAAAGGGTCGGGGTAGAGCCCCTGCACCATTAATGTCCAACCATGCCTGTAAAGACCACCTACCTCCTCCATACTGCTGTAGCTCTGTGCTCCAGACCTCCATTAAATGATACTTCCAGTTGCCAAGTGCTATCCAATGTGTATATTGTAAGCAAAGTGTTTCTGCCTGCTGTGTTTCTGCCTGCTCCCCAGCCAGTACAATTGGGAGCATCATCCTGCACATAGGGTGCTTTTTATTAGGGGTGTGCGAAATTCTGATTTATTTGAAATGTTATCGAAACTATGTGAAATTATTCATAATTATGTCAAATGCAAATTATCCATTTTATGGTACATTTTAGAGAGAACTATGTCCCAATGTTAATTTTTGTCTCAAAGATGCAATTAAACAAAGCACTGCTAAAAACAGCTACTCGCATTTTTTTGTTTACATGTGTTGGTGGTAAATTTTTACTACAAATGGTGCATTACGCAGTAAATATTTACCACGAATGGCGCATAATTATGAAAAGTGGAATAATAGCATAATTTGGGGAATTTTGCGTAACAAGCATAATGTAAAATTCCCAAAATGATGTGAATTATGCTAGCGTAATTTATATTTCTCTCAAGCCTACCCTACTTCTGATGCCTTCATATTGTTACTGTAATAGCAGTTGGTCAATGTCCCCCCAGTGAAGTCAGCATCTCAGACCAATCCTGTGTGAGCATCAGTGGCTGCACTCAGGGTCGCTGGGATGCTACTCCCTGCAAGGGAAGCAGGTCAGCAAGGGCTGTCACTGTCTACATGGACTGGGCCAATGACTGTCCTGTGTGAGCATCAGTGGCTGCACTCAGGGTCGCTCTGATGCTACTCCCTGCAAGGGAAGCAGGTCAGCAAGGGCTGTCACTGTCTACATGGACTGGGCCAATGACTGTCCTGTGTGAGCATCAGTGGCTGCACTCAGGGTCGCTCTGATGCTCCTCCCTGCAAGGGAAGCAGGTCAGCAAGGGCTGTCACTGTCTACATGGACTGGGCCAATGACTGTCCTGTGTGAGCATCAGTGGCTGCACTCAGGGTCGCTCTGATGCTACTCCCTGCAAGGGAAGCAGGTCAGCAAGGGCTGTCACTGTCTACATGGACTGGGCCAATGACTGTCCTGTGTGAGCATCAGTGGCTGCACTCAGGGTCGCTCTGATGCTCCTCCCTGCAAGGGAAGCAGGTCAGCAAGGGCTGTCACTGTCTACATGGACTGGGCCAATGACTGTCCTGTGTGAGCATCAGTGGCTGCACTCAGGGTCGCTCTGATTCTCCTCCCTGCAAGGGAAGCAGGTCAGCAAGGGCTGTCACTGTCTACATGGACTGGGCCAATGACTGTCCTGTGTGAGCATCAGTGGCTGCACTCAGGGTCGCTCTGATGCTCCTCCCTGCAAGGGAAGCAGGTCAGCAAGGGCTGTCACTGTCTACATGGACTGGGCCAATGACTGTCCTGTGTGAGCATCAGTGGCTGCACTCAGGGTCGCTCTGATGCTACTCCCTGCAAGGGAAGCAGGTCAGCAAGGGCTGTCACTGTCTACATGGACTGGGCCAATGACTGTCCTGTGTGAGCATCAGTGGCTGCACTCAGGGTCGCTCTGATGCTACTCCCTGCAAGGGAAGCAGGTCAGCAAGGGCTGTCACTGTCTACATGGACTGGGCCAATGACTGTCCTGTGTGAGCATCAGTGGCTGCACTCAGGGTCGCTCTGATGCTACTCCCTGCAAGGGAAGCAGGTCAGCAAGGGCTGTCACTGTCTACATGGACTGGGCCAATGACTGTCCTGTGTGAGCATCAGTGGCTGCACTCAGGGTCGCTCTGATGCTACTCCCTGCAAGGGAAGCAGGTCAGCAAGGGCTGTCACTGTCTACATGGACTGGGCCAATGACTGTCCTGTGTGAGCATCAGTGGCTGCACTCAGGGTCGCTCTGATGCTACTCCCTGCAAGGGAAGCAGGTCAGCAAGGGCTGTCACTGTCTACATGGACTGGGCCAATGACTGTCCTGTGTGAGCATCAGTGGCTGCACTCAGGGTCGCTCTGATGCTACTCCCTGCAAGGGAAGCAGGTCAGCAAGGGCTGTCACTGTCTACATGGACTGGGCCAATGACTGTCCTGTGTGAGCATCAGTGGCTGCACTCAGGGTCGCTCTGATGCTACTCCCTGCAAGGGAAGCAGGTCAGCAAGGGCTGTCACTGTCTACATGGACTGGGCCAATGACTGTCCTGTGTGAGCATCAGTGGCTGCACTCAGGGTCGCTCTGATGCTCCTCCCTGCAAGGGAAGCAGGTCAGCAAGGGCTGTCACTGTCTACATGGACTGGGCCAATGACTGTCCTGTGTGAGCATCAGTGGCTGCACTCAGGGTCGCTCTGATGCTCCTCCCTGCAAGGGAAGCAGGTCAGCAAGGGCTGTCACTGTCTACATGGACTGGGCCAATGACTGTCCTGTGTGAGCATCAGTGGCTGCACTCAGGGTCGCTCTGATGCTACTCCCTGCAAGGGAAGCAGGTCAGCAAGGGCTGTCACTGTCTACATGGACTGGGCCAATGACTGTCCTGTGTGAGCATCAGTGGCTGCACTCAGGGTCGCTCTGATGCTCCTCCCTGCAAGGGAAGCAGGTCAGCAAGGGCTGTCACTGTCTACATGGACTGGGCCAATGACTGTCCTGTGTGAGCATCAGTGGCTGCACTCAGGGTCGCTCTGATGCTCCTCCCTGCAAGGGAAGCAGGTCAGCAAGGGCTGTCACTGTCTACATGGACTGGGCCAATGACTGTCCTGTGTGAGCATCAGTGGCTGCACTCAGGGTCGCTCTGATGCTCCTCCCTGCAAGGGAAGCAGGTCAGCAAGGGCTGTCACTGTCTACATGGACTGGGCCAATGACTGTCCTGTGTGAGCATCAGTGGCTGCACTCAGGGTCGCTCTGATGCTACTCCCTGCAAGGGAAGCAGGTCAGCAAGGGCTGTCACTGTCTACATGGACTGGGCCAATGACTGTCCTGTGTGAGCATCAGTGGCTGCACTCAGGGTCGCTCTGATGCTACTCCCTGCAAGGGAAGCAGGTCAGCAAGGGCTGTCACTGTCTACATGGACTGGGCCAATGACTGTCCTGTGTGAGCATCAGTGGCTGCACTCAGGGTCGCTGGGATGCTACTCCCTGCAAGGGAAGCAGGTCAGCAAGGGCTGTCACTGTCTACATGGACTGGGCCAATGACTGTCCTGTGTGAGCATCAGTGGCTGCACTCAGGGTCGCTCTGATGCTACTCCCTGCAAGGGAAGCAGGTCAGCAAGGGCTGTCACTGTCTACATGGACTGGGCCAATGACTGTCCTGTGTGAGCATCAGTGGCTGCACTCAGGGTCGCTGGGATGCTACTCCCTGCAAGGGAAGCAGGTCAGCAAGGGCTGTCACTGTCTACATGGACTGGGCCAATGACTGTCCTGTGTGAGCATCAGTGGCTGCACTCAGGGTCGCTCTGATGCTACTCCCTGCAAGGGAAGCAGGTCAGCAAGGGCTGTCACTGTCTACATGGACTGGGCCAATGACTGTCCTGTGTGAGCATCAGTGGCTGCACTCAGGGTCGCTGGGATGCTACTCCCTGCAAGGGAAGCAGGTCAGCAAGGGCTGTCACTGTCTACATGGACTGGGCCAATGACTGTCCTGTGTGAGCATCAGTGGCTGCACTCAGGGTCGCTCGGATGCTACTCCCTGCAAGGGAAGCAGGTCAGCAAGGGCTGTCACTGTCTACATGGACTGGGCCAATGACTGTCCTGTGTGAGCATCAGTGGCTGCACTCAGGGTCGCTGGGATGCTACTCCCTGCAAGGGAAGCAGGTCAGCAAGGGCTGTCACTGTCTACATGGACTGGGCCAATGACTGTCCTGTGTGAGCATCAGTGGCTGCACTCAGGGTCGCTCTGATTCTCCTCCCTGCAAGGGAAGCAGGTCAGCAAGGGCTGTCACTGTCTACATGGACTGGGCCAATGACTGTCCTGTGTGAGCATCAGTGGCTGCACTCAGGGTCGCTCTGATGCTACTCCCTGCAAGGGAAGCAGGTCAGCAAGGGCTGTCACTGTCTACATGGACTGGGCCAATGACTGTCCTGTGTGAGCATCAGTGGCTGCACTCAGGGTCGCTCTGATGCTACTCCCTGCAAGGGAAGCAGGTCAGCAAGGGCTGTCACTGTCTACATGGACTGGGCCAATGACTGTCCTGTGTGAGCATCAGTGGCTGCACTCAGGGTCGCTCTGATGCTACTCCCTGCAAGGGAAGCAGGTCAGCAAGGGCTGTCACTGTCTACATGGACTGGGCCAATGACTGTCCTGTGTGAGCATCAGTGGCTGCACTCAGGGTCGCTCTGATGCTACTCCCTGCAAGGGAAGCAGGTCAGCAAGGGCTGTCACTGTCTACATGGACTGGGCCAATGACTGTCCTGTGTGAGCATCAGTGGCTGCACTCAGGGTCGCTCTGATGCTACTCCCTGCAAGGGAAGCAGGTCAGCAAGGGCTGTCACTGTCTACATGGACTGGGCCAATGACTGTCCTGTGTGAGCATCAGTGGCTGCACTCAGGGTCGCTCTGATGCTACTCCCTGCAAGGGAAGCAGGTCAGCAAGGGCTGTCACTGTCTACATGGACTGGGCCAATGACTGTCCTGTGTGAGCATCAGTGGCTGCACTCAGGGTCGCTCTGATGCTACTCCCTGCAAGGGAAGCAGGTCAGCAAGGGCTGTCACTGTCTACATGGACTGGGCCAATGACTGTCCTGTGTGAGCATCAGTGGCTGCACTCAGGGTCGCTCTGATGCTCCTCCCTGCAAGGGAAGCAGGTCAGCAAGGGCTGTCACTGTCTACATGGACTGGGCCAATGACTGTCCTGTGTGAGCATCAGTGGCTGCACTCAGGGTCGCTCTGATGCTCCTCCCTGCAAGGGAAGCAGGTCAGCAAGGGCTGTCACTGTCTACATGGACTGGGCCAATGACTGTCCTGTGTGAGCATCAGTGGCTGCACTCAGGGTCGCTGGGATGCTACTCCCTGCAAGGGAAGCAGGTCAGCAAGGGCTGTCACTGTCTACATGGACTGGGCCAATGACTGTCCTGTGTGAGCATCAGTGGCTGCACTCAGGGTCGCTCTGATGCTCCTCCCTGCAAGGGAAGCAGGTCAGCAAGGGCTGTCACTGTCTACATGGACTGGGCCAATGACTGTCCTGTGTGAGCATCAGTGGCTGCACTCAGGGTCGCTCTGATGCTCCTCCCTGCAAGGGAAGCAGGTCAGCAAGGGCTGTCACTGTCTACATGGACTGGGCCAATGACTGTCCTGTGTGAGCATCAGTGGCTGCACTCAGGGTCACTCTGATGCTACTCCCTGCAAGGGAAGCAGGTCAGCAAGGGCTGTCACTGTCTACATGGACTGGGCCAATGACTGTCCTGTGTGAGCATCAGTGGCTGCACTCAGGGTCGCTGGGATGCTACTCCCTGCAAGGGAAGCAGGTCAGCAAGGGCTGTCACTGTCTACATGGACTGGGCCAATGACTGTCCTGTGTGAGCATCAGTGGCTGCACTCAGGGTCGCTCTGATGCTACTCCCTGCAAGGGAAGCAGGTCAGCAAGGGCTGTCACTGTCTACATGGACTGGGCCAATGACTGTCCTGTGTGAGCATCAGTGGCTGCACTCAGGGTCGCTGGGATGCTACTCCCTGCAAGGGAAGCAGGTCAGCAAGGGCTGTCACTGTCTACATGGACTGGGCCAATGACTGTCCTGTGTGAGCATCAGTGGCTGCACTCAGGGTCACCTCTGATGCTACTCCCTGCAAGGGAAGCAGGTCAGCAAGGGCTGTCACTGTCTACATGGACTGGGCCAATGACTGTCCTGTGTGAGCATCAGTGGCTGCACTCAGGGTCGCCTGGGATGCTACTCCCTGCAAGGGAAGCAGGTCAGCAAGGGCTGTCACTGTCTACATGGACTGGGCCAATGACTGTCCTGTGTGAGCATCAGTGGCTGCACTCAGGGTCGCTCTGATTCTCCTCCCTGCAAGGGAAGCAGGTCAGCAAGGGCTGTCACTGTCTACATGGACTGGGCCAATGACTGTCCTGTGTGAGCATCAGTGGCTGCACTCAGGGTCGCTCGGATGCTACTCCCTGCAAGGGAAGCAGGTCAGCAAGGGCTGTCACTGTCTACATGGACTGGGCCAATGACTGTCCTGTGTGAGCATCAGTGGCTGCACTCAGGGTCGCTGGGATGCTACTCCCTGCAAGGGAAGCAGGTCAGCAAGGGCTGTCACTGTCTACATGGACTGGGCCAATGACTGTCCTGTGTGAGCATCAGTGGCTGCACTCAGGGTCGCTGGGATGCTACTCCCTGCAAGGGAAGCAGGTCAGCAAGGGCTGTCACTGTCTACATGGACTGGGCCAATGACTGTCCTGTGTGAGCATCAGTGGCTGCACTCAGGGTCGCTCTGATTCTCCTCCCTGCAAGGGAAGCAGGTCAGCAAGGGCTGTCACTGTCTACATGGACTGGGCCAATGACTGTCCTGTGTGAGCATCAGTGGCTGCACTCAGGGTCGCTCTGATGCTACTCCCTGCAAGGGAAGCAGGTCAGCAAGGGCTGTCACTGTCTACATGGACTGGGCCAATGACTGTCCTGTGTGAGCATCAGTGGCTGCACTCAGGGTCGCTCTGATGCTACTCCCTGCAAGGGAAGCAGGTCAGCAAGGGCTGTCACTGTCTACATGGACTGGGCCAATGACTGTCCTGTGTGAGCATCAGTGGCTGCACTCAGGGTCGCTCTGATGCTACTCCCTGCAAGGGAAGCAGGTCAGCAAGGGCTGTCACTGTCTACATGGACTGGGCCAATGACTGTCCTGTGTGAGCATCAGTGGCTGCACTCAGGGTCGCTCTGATGCTACTCCCTGCAAGGGAAGCAGGTCAGCAAGGGCTGTCACTGTCTACATGGACTGGGCCAATGACTGTCCTGTGTGAGCATCAGTGGCTGCACTCAGGGTCGCTCTGATGCTACTCCCTGCAAGGGAAGCAGGTCAGCAAGGGCTGTCACTGTCTACATGGACTGGGCCAATGACTGTCCTGTGTGAGCATCAGTGGCTGCACTCAGGGTCGCTCTGATGCTACTCCCTGCAAGGGAAGCAGGTCAGCAAGGGCTGTCACTGTCTACATGGACTGGGCCAATGACTGTCCTGTGTGAGCATCAGTGGCTGCACTCAGGGTCGCTCTGATGCTACTCCCTGCAAGGGAAGCAGGTCAGCAAGGGCTGTCACTGTCTACATGGACTGGGCCAATGACTGTCCTGTGTGAGCATCAGTGGCTGCACTCAGGGTCGCTCTGATGCTACTCCCTGCAAGGGAAGCAGGTCAGCAAGGGCTGTCACTGTCTACATGGACTGGGCCAATGACTGTCCTGTGTGAGCATCAGTGGCTGCACTCAGGGTCGCTCTGATGCTCCTCCCTGCAAGGGAAGCAGGTCAGCAAGGGCTGTCACTGTCTACATGGACTGGGCCAATGACTGTCCTGTGTGAGCATCAGTGGCTGCACTCAGGGTCGCTCTGATGCTCCTCCCTGCAAGGGAAGCAGGTCAGCAAGGGATGTCACTGTCTACATGGACTGGGCCAATGACTGTCCTGTGTGAGCATCAGTGGCTGCACTCAGGGTCGCTCTGATGCTACTCCCTGCAAGGGAAGCAGGTCAGCAAGGGCTGTCACTGTCTACATGGACTGGGCCAATGACTGTCCTGTGTGAGCATCAGTGGCTGCACTCAGGGTCGCTCTGATGCTACTCCCTGCAAGGGAAGCAGGTCAGCAAGGGCTGTCACTGTCTACATGGACTGGGCCAATGACTGTCCTGTGTGAGCATCAGTGGCTGCACTCAGGGTCGCTCTGATGCTACTCCCTGCAAGGGAAGCAGGTCAGCAAGGGCTGTCACTGTCTACATGGACTGGGCCAATGACTGTCCTGTGTGAGCATCAGTGGCTGCACTCAGGGTCGCTCTGATGCTCCTCCCTGCAAGGGAAGCAGGTCAGCAAGGGCTGTCACTGTCTACATGGACTGGGCCAATGACTGTCCTGTGTGAGCATCAGTGGCTGCACTCAGGGTCGCTCTGATGCTACTCCCTGCAAGGGAAGCAGGTCAGCAAGGGCTGTCACTGTCTACATGGACTGGGCCAATGACTGTCCTGTGTGAGCATCAGTGGCTGCACTCAGGGTCGCTCTGATGCTACTCCCTGCAAGGGAAGCAGGTCAGCAAGGGCTGTCACTGTCTACATGGACTGGGCCAATGACTGTCCTGTGTGAGCATCAGTGGCTGCACTCAGGGTCGCTCTGATGCTCCTCCCTGCAAGGGAAGCAGGTCAGCAAGGGCTGTCACTGTCTACATGGACTGGGCCAATGACTGTCCTGTGTGAGCATCAGTGGCTGCACTCAGGGTCGCTCTGATGCTACTCCCTGCAAGGGAAGCAGGTCAGCAAGGGCTGTCACTGTCTACATGGACTGGGCCAATGACTGTCCTGTGTGAGCATCTGTGGCTGCACTCAGGGTCGCTCTGATGCTCCTCCCTGCAAGGGAAGCAGGTCAGCAAGGGCTGTCACTGTCTACATGGACTGGGCCAATGACTGTCCTGTGTGAGCATCAGTGGCTGCACTCAGGGTCGCTCTGATGCTACTCCCTGCAAGGCAAAAAGTCACATGAACAATGACTGTCTGCTTTACCTAAATGGAAAAGGAAATCAAAGCTTTCTATGGCACTCACAATATCAGTGCAGAAAACTCTCAACCTGCTGGAGCTTACTTCGATCCGATGGGTTTGCTCCTGTGCACCGAAGGATAAATGAACACAGATCCAGGTGAGTGCGCACACACAACAGTTTGATATTATGGGGCAGATTTACAAGCCCCTTGCGCCACTTTTGCGTCACTTTTAACATGGGAAAAGTGACGCAAAAGTGGCGCAAGGGGCTTGTAAATCTGCCCCTATGTCCCTAACATGATGTACCTTTAGCGTTACACAGTACACAGCTCAAGTTTTAGCAGTTAATCCAACAAATCAACTAGATCTCGAGATCACAGACTTCAATGGCTCCAGCACTTTAAGTCACAGCTTTATATCACAAGTGCATTAAGTGCAGCAAGCACAAGCAAAATCACAGAGTGGAAGTCCTCTTTTCGCGTCTCGAATGGGACTTTCAGAAGTCGAGAAAAAAACATCCAAATGACATTAAGCAGGGTCCCTACAAGTTCACAAATTAAAGCCCCATAGTCCCTAGATTCAAAGTTAGACCAACTTCAGACCAATTCATGACCCTCTACTCTCTCCAAGCGCCAAGACCCAACATGCACCACTTTGGTTTACGTTTCCTCACACTCTAGCGCATGCACAGTTTTGTTTCCTAGTGATACTCACAGCAGCTGCTTCAGGAACCCCGGGAGAACTACCTTTACTCCACACGTCCCTCAGAAATCTGCAATGCAGAGCAGATCAAGGGTCAATATTCTTGGGGCAAAACTAGCTGAACTAGAAAGGTACAGTTCCCAGTCTCTAAATCCAATTTACCTAAACATGTCCAGTCCAACCATCCTCTGCTACAAGAAATGTATCACAAGAAATGTAATGTCACGCTGCCTTGCTTTCTAGTGTGCGACTGGTGGAACAGGAGTGGTGTAAATCCCATATTGGATTTTGCTGCTCCTTTCTGGACCGGTTCTTCTTTAAAGCACTCTAAATGAAAATCTCAATTTAGACAGTAAAACCTATTTGCTCCTATAAGAATTACAGAAAGTTTAGACTATAAAGATTTATTTCCAGATTGTACATCATATAGAAATCAAGTAATATAATCAAACTCAATAAATCAGAGTGTAAAGCTCAGTTAAAGTACAGAATCAATCACACAATTCAGTAAAGTTCAGGTCAGCAAATACTGAGGGTTTCCTTTATAGCATTTTGGTGTAGGGCAGGAATGAGTTGTGTTTAAGCAATATGGTGCATTCCTGTCCTTTCTGCCTGCACAGGTGCCATTTTGGCAGCCTAGTGCCATAGGCAACCCTTGTGCCATGGTGCAAGGGTGCCTCCATTGCAGACAGGATTGATTTTGTGCAGGAAGGGGCAGCTTCCTGCACAAAAACAATCCTAGGAGGCGTTTTCGTTTAGTGCAATGCATTTATTTTTTTAAAACAAGGTGAACGTTTGCTCAGCTTCTCGTCACCTGCCTTGCCTTCTTTCCTTCTTAGTAGCTGCCTGTTCATCTTTCACTGACACATCTTACCTTCTAGGTAGGCATCTGTCTGCCTTTTACTGGCACAGTCTTACCTTCTAGGTAGGCATCGGTCTGCCTTTCACTACAAAGTCTTACCTTCTGGGTAGGCATCGGTCTGCCTTTCACTGGCAAAGTCTTACCTTCTGGGTAGGCATCTCTCTGCCTTTCACTGAGACAGTCTTACCTTCTGGGTAGGCATCTGTCTGCCTTTCACTGGCACAGTCTTACCTTCTAGGTAGGCATTGGTTTGCCTTTCGCTGGCACAGTCTTACCTTCTGGGTAGGCATCGGTCTGCCTTTCACTGGCACAGCCTTACCTTCCACGTAGGCATCGGTCTGCCTTTCACTGGCATAGCCTTACCTTCTAGGTAGGCATTGGTCTGCCTTTCGCTGGCACAGCCTTACCTTATAGGTACATGCAATATAATAGGGCAACCCAGTGTCCCTCAGAGCCTGGGTAAGATTGAAATTGCTACAATAGGTTCTGTCGGGTGTAACAATTGCTTTGTGTCACAAGAGAACTGTTCACTGTAGGAACTTCAAAGTTCAAAGATAATTAGATTATACTGATCAATCTGGGACACACCAAACACAAACACAATAAATAGGTTTAAGACTTTATATCTCCATTGATTGCTGCATGGAGTATAAGGCTGTTGTACAGCGATTGTAAATGACAAAAAATAATAGTAACAAAGTGACACAACATATAATGTGGCAGTGCAACATATATATATACAACACGTAACTGTTACCAAAATCAAAGAATAAAATGACAAAAAGACATTACTGAAACTATCCGTCCAGTCTTTACATAAACGTTTCAGCTAGACCCTGTGTTTTTATTCACAACGATTACAAGGGTGTAGTGGCTGCGGATGTGATATTAATGGGCGTCGACCCTTCGTCCCTGGATGTATGTGTTATTGGTAAAACATCATGCGGGTCTTCCTCAGGGCTGTGTTGTGTCCTGCCAACAGCCGTGGTTGATAGAAGCTAAATGTTTAATTCTTCGTGGTCAAGAAATCCTAAAGGACAGTGCTGCATGAGTTTGTGTCCCTGAAGTGTTCCGGAAGAGTAACACTATTCTTTATGGTGATCGCTTGGTTGACTGTTTTCAAGTTGAAAGGTTCTCCTTGTTAATTGCAGTTCGGTCCTGGCTGTTATTGCCAAGTGACCTTGTCAGCGGGCAGCAGCAAATGCGGCAAGGGCGGCTCTGCGATTGAAGCCATCCTTTAGGATTCCTTGACCATGAAGAATCAAACATTTCAATGTCGATAGATGTAGCTTTGCCGGTGATCCCGGTATCCATCAATTCTCCAAGCAGAAAGCAGGCAAATAGTTTCTAAGTCCCACCAGCTGGGTCCAGGGCAGGTCCAGTTGCAACTGGGCAGCTGGGAGGGAAGTCCCTGGAAGTCTGTTGTGTCCTTGTAGCTCAAACAGGATGTCAGCCAACTGACCCTTGGAGTCTCTTTTGGGGTTCTGGGTTGAAGGCAAGCAGGACCAGTCTTCCTTCAGGTCCTTCAGACAGCAGGACAGTCCTGATTCTTGACAGGTCCAGGAATGTGCTCACGCGATGTCTGTGGGGTCCACTTTAATGACTAATGACTGCATGTGGGTGGGAGCAAGACTTTGTCTACCCACTAAACCAGGTTCTGGTCACTTCCTCTATCCCCACTGGGTTTGGTGCCAGCCGGACTAGAGAGAGAAAGGGGAGGCAGGCTTAGGTGTGAGTTTATCCGGCAGTGACAATGTAGGCATCCTTTGAAGCTCAGGAAGGGGCTGAGCACTGACCCCCTCACCCACCCCCAAGCCATCCTGTCAAGGGATGAGTTGCCCATCCCTTACCCAGAGGGGCTTGTCCACTGTCTGTGAGCAATGCACACCTCACTACAGGGGAGTCATTTGGGGTCAGGTGTCAGCTGAACTCTGACACGAAAGCCTATTGGTTTTAGGCAGGAAATCGTAAACTTTCTAAAAGTGTCATTTTCAAAATAGCAATATAAAATTTGACCTGACCATTAAAATGAGCCCTTGGGTCATTTTTCTAGCTTCTCCCAAACTGAAAAGAAAGCACTACAAGTGTTTTTATTTATACATGCCCCACTTTGTAGTTACCAGGCATCCTACTCTATGGGCATTTAGTGTTGACATATAAGCATTAGAAAGGAAGGTTTAGGCTTGGCAAAAGGTTCAGTGTGCCTGGTTGAAAAGTCAGTTTAAAACTGCACTACAGGATGCAGTGGCAGGCCTGAGACATGTTCTACAGGGGAAACAGTCGGAACAACGCGGGCTCAGCCACGAGTGTCCGACCAATGCTTGCCTTAACCATGCATGCCTTAACAATACATATGAGTGGTTAAGGCAATGCGCGGTATAGTTGCCAAGCCGATGGGCAGAAGAGGAAGAAAGCAAGAGTAAGGACGATCAGAAATCGGGAGAGGATGTGGTGAGGTAACTGGGGCTGGGGCCAGGTCTTGGAACGTAGTTTTTTGGGGTGGGGGTAGGTTTTTGGACTCAGTAGGGGGTTGGAGTTGTTTGTAGGGCAGGGAGCAGTTTTAGGGTTCAGGGCGGGGGGGTTGGGGTCGGGGAAGTTAGCAGCTGTGTGGGACAGTTTTTAGGCCTCAGAGTTGGGGTCAGGATGGTTTTTAGGGTAGGGCAGGTTTTTGGGCTAGGAAGGGCAGGGAAAAAGGGACAGTTTACAGGGCAGGGGGCAGTTTTAGGCCTCAGGGTGGGAGGGGCTAGGTCGGGGTCCTTCAGGGATGTAGGGGCCAGTTTTTAGGGCTCAGGGTGGGGGGGCTAGGGTCGGGGTAGTTTTTTTGGCATGGAGTTCATTTTTAGAGCTCAGAGCAGGGGAAAAGGGACAGTTTACAGAGCAGGGGGCAGTTTTAGACCTCAGGGTGGGGGCGCAGGATTGGAGTAGTTTATGGATGTAGGAGACAGTTTTTATGGCTCAGGGCGGGGGGCCTGGGGGCGGGTAGTTTTTAGGGAGTTGGTTTAATTTTTAGGGCTCAGGGCAGGGGGAAAAGGGACAGTTTACAGGGCAGGGGACAGGGGTATGATCTTTAGCACGCATGTCCCTTTACCCATCATGTCTTTACCATGCAATTGCATGGTAAAGGGATGCATGTTAAAGGCATGCGTGGTAAAGACGCTGTCATGGTGGAGACCCCATGGTACAGGCATGCATTGTTCAGGCATACCATCATACAACCGTTGTACAGTGCTACTTAAGTGGGTGGCGCAATGAGTGCTGCAGCCCTCTAATAGCATTTAATCTACAGGCCTGGGCACATGTAGTACCATACACTAGGGACTTACAAGTAAACTAAAGGCACCAATCAGGTGTATGTCAATGTTGACGTGTTTAAAAAGGAAGGTGTGAGAAGTTGGCCTGGTATATGCTGTCCACTAATTAAAGTGGGCACCTTGCACCAGTCCAAACGACCTTTATTGATGATTAGGTTAAAGACAACCTTTATTGAAAGCTATCCTAGTGGTAGCTATGGAGAGCAGCCTTCAGGCTAAGTCTCGAAGGAATGTAAAGCAGCTTGTTTTACCAGTATATAACCTCCTGAATGACCAAATGAAAGGAGAACCACACAAGGTATATATAAAATATATGTATTTATTACTAAACACTCTCTACTAACCTCTTTATGAGATTAGAGAACAAGGCACACAATATTAAATCACTAGAACAACAGTAAATAGCACAATACACAGTGGGCTCCAGGGGGAGACCAAACCATATACTAAGAAAGTGGTATAACAACAACGACTTGACTAGACACAGTGCCTAGAGCACGTAGAATCGCTGGGACCCCAAGGAACCACCCAAGGTAGTGACACAGGGAACCCACGGAGGACGGGTGCAGTGTGTGAACACAGGCGCGAGCTCCGTACAACTCTATGGGAAAGTCGCGGTTGGAAATTTAAAGATTAAGGACACTTCAGAGAGGACTTTAAGCAAACCCAGCTAAACATAGAAGGTTCTAAGGCCAGCACCCTTGAGAGTACCGAGGTACCCGTGTTACCTATCCCAGAGGAGCCGGGTGCATAGGGGGTCAAGTGGTGTCGGAAACCCTCGTCGTTTTCAATGGCGTGATGCGAAAAAGTACTGCTGCCGTGGAGAAGAAAAGTGTCCGGTGTGATCCAAGCCTGGATCGGAGATGAGAAGAACCTGAAAGCAGAGGGGAAAAATTCTGGGTCACTTCACGTGACCAGGAGCGAAGCAATCGAATGCCCACCGATGTTGGGTGCTTCAGGTGAGAAGAAGTGAAGCTTGACTCTGCAGCCACGGGGACCAGGAGGTGCTGACGACAACCAAAGTCTGGAGGGGAGCTGTCCCACAAAGGATGTTGAGTGCTGGGGGGGTCAGTGTCCGGATGGAACACTAACAAGCCTTGGCAACTGCAACCCATGCGGTTAGAGGAAAGATGCTTCTGTGAGGACCAGCAAGGTCCTGGGGACTCTCTAAGTGATGGAGAGTCAGGGCACGTCTGGAGCAACCAGAGAAGCCCACTGACATTTAAAGTTGCCTTCACAGGGACCCACAGGCCAACGGACCAGGGATCGCGAAGGGACCTCGAGCTGAATCACTAAATACCAGCCCATGGAACACTCGTGGAGTTTAGGGCGGAAATCATCAGTGGAATTACTGCTCGGGGTCAGGACTACCAGTAGCCCAAAGCACAGCCTCAGGGATTGCCGAAAAGCATATGCTGCTTGTTAGAAATGGGATCTCTGGTTGGCTAAGGCTTGCGCCAAAGCCAGGCAGAGACCACCACTCTAGTCAGGGCGAGGGAGTTACACGCCAAAGATAACCCCTGCTCACCCCCTTGGTAGCTTGGCACGAGCAGTCAGGCTGTAGTGACTGAGTCCAGACGTGTAGAGGATCTTTAGATGTTTATTTGTAGTAAGTTACAAGTCATCCAGTTCAATCCAATACAAGACCCCACCAGGAGCAGCCAGGATGGTGCTCAGCCCTTCTCAACTGGCATCTCTGGCTCCCAACATTCTGTAACACATCATTGTATGAACATTCCACTGGCAGAGCAAGAGATTGCATGCATAACAACAAAGCCAGGATATAACATATCCCCTTTCCTTCCATATTAAACAATGAAGAAAGAAAAGAGAACAAAAAGAAAGATAGAGGAAAGACAAAGAGTAAATCAGAAAAATCGCAAACCAATGATAACAGAACAACCAAAAGAAGATGCGAAAATATAAGTGAGGAAAACAGAGAAGAAAGACAAAAGGTGAGAATGCCATAAGAAAGGCAAAAGGTAAGAATGCCATCCTCCCTTCTACCACAACAACAGAAACGAAAAGAGAAAACACCAACGACTAGGTTACTGTTAAGTCTGTAGTAGAAGTTGATTGAAGTTTGAAGAGGTGGAAGTAGCAGGTTCTTTAGAAGATCGTCGCCAAAAATTGTAGTGACTGAGTCCAGACGTGTAGAGGATCTTTAGATGTTTATTTGTAGTAAGTTACAAGTCATCCAGTTCAATCCAATACAAGACCCCACCAGGAGCAGCCAGGATGGTGCTCAGCCCTTCTCAACTGACATCTCTGGCTCCCAACATTCTGTAACACATCATTGGATGAACATTCCACTGGCAGAGCAAGAGATTGCATGCATAACAACAAAGCCAGGATATAACACAGGCTTATCCCGGTGGCAATGTGTAAAGCATTTGCGCAACACACACACAGCAACAACATACTAGGCACACCACAAAAAGGAACTCCACACAAGGTTATATATAAAAATAGCCTTTGTATTATCATAAAACACATTAGAATAGTACTCACATAATATACATCATGCCACCTGGCACTAGGTCATATTTACAAGGGATTATTTACACCTGGCAGGGCCCACTGGACCACTGTCAGAACCAGCACAAAGTGGACTTAGTAAAAGTAAGACATATCATAAACGTACAACCAGTAACCACTGGTAATCACTGTACATAGCATCAGCCTGTAACATAAACCACATTAGGTACAATATCACATAAGGCGTGAAATCTATTCTGCGCCAAGCTCCTGACCTAAACGCATGAGGTAATAACTTCCTAGCATAAACCACAGTATGCAATTAATCCTGAGGAACATAAACCACATTATGTCATAACCTCATCAGCATAAACACATTATATAATCATCTCACAAGTCTAAGCGCATTAGACAATAACCTCCTAAGCATAACTCACATTAGGGGCATAAAACACAGTAGAGAATATCTCACACCTAACCACAGTAGGCACAACCTCATAATCATGAATCACATTAGAGGTATAATACAGGGTGCGTAAATCATACTACATGAATTACATTTCCTAGCACCCAAAATCACATCAGCACATAAATCACATTAGGGCCTGGCGCCCTATAAACCTAACTGTCCCCCTGGCCAACTGGCCACCTCAAAAGGGGCTCAAATGCCCTATGTCCAAGAGTCAGGGCACGCTGCCAATGCAGCAGAAGTCAAGGGTGCGCAATTGCGTAAACCTAAACGTTGCAGCTGGCACTAAGTGCTGCGCAGCTGTGAAAGTATGGGGCAGAGGAGTGCATCTCACTCCTAACTTCAAAAAGACAGGCCCCCAAAGCACTGGGGCCTAAATGATGCAGCTGCCCACTACTTGCTGGGCAACTGTGAATATTAAGTAAGGAGCACGAGCACCGACAATGTGCTCCGACCTGGGAACCCCCACTGGGCTCTTGGGACTGGAATCTCCCCCACGACGTTGCAGCTGCCCTCTAGTAAAACGGGGCAGCTGTGTAAAGAAATGGCCACACAAAGGGGGGAGAGCATGGGCCCCTCTGGGCCCTTTTAATATAATTATGCCCATCATTGGAGCCACATGGGGCTCGAAAACCATCATGCCCCATGTTGGAGTGGCCCGCTGCCAGACGGGGCCGCTCAAGAAAACTAAACACGGTGCCTTCACTGGCACCACCAAACTGCGCCCATCGGTGGAGCGGTCCTCTGTCAGCGGGGCCGCTCGGGAAAGAGGCACCGGCGTGGTGCCTCGACGTTGCTCCCCCCAGCCAGCTCCACTCACCGGCTCTCCTGGCGGGGACTCTTCTCCTTTTCTCGCCGGCTCCTCTTCTGCTGCAGCCACACACGGGACCGGCACCACTTCTCCCGGTCTCCACTATGCGGCACCTCATCACGCGGGGCTCCGTCCTCCTCACAGGAGCCCCGCCTGGATTCTTGCTTCGGCCGCACTCATCACTTCACCCGGGCCCCCTCCTGGGACCCGGGACTTCGCTGTGGAGCCCCCGAGGCTCCAGACGGCTTTTCCGGCGGCGGGCGGGACTTCCTGTATGTGTCCCGCACAATGCCAGGCAACTCTGCCTGACTTCCGCTTTTCGCTGGGGCCGCGGCGGTGATTTTTAAAAGAAGCATAATAATGCGGGGTGGGCACCCGCTCAATTAATAAAACATAAAGCGGGGTGGGCACCCGCTAAAAAGGCAAACAAGCGGGGTGGGCACCCGCAAATATAAAAATAAGCGGGGGAATCCCTACGTCGGGATTCCCTCAAAGATGATTGCAGCCCAGCGCTGCAGGGGAAAAACAGAAGCGCTCTTCCTCAGGGAAAATAGAGCGCTCTGGAGAACTAGAAATAAAGCGCGCACCAGGCGCTAAGAGTAAAGTCCTTGAAGTCCTTAGGGATAAGGAAATGAAGCAAAAGATCCCAGCAAAGCGGTCTTCAGGGATGAAGGGGCAGTGCAGGGCCCAGGGAGGCAAGCCCTCATGGCAGCCCCCCCTGGGCCCCAGCAGCAGCACGCCCCGGCAGGATTCTGGATCAGAACTGAACAACTCTCATGGGGTCACAGCCCCTATATTTATATGCCCTTTTCCTTTGTGTCACAGCACAGGGCTTGGGGATACCAGTCAGAACTGGTTTAGGGGAGCTTTGGAGCACTTTGTTTTGCTCAGCTCCTCTCTCCTTTGTCAGGTGGGGGCTCAGGGATTAGACGCACCACAGGGGGCGGAGCCAGCATTGTGGAGGGAAGGCACAGCCCTATTCAGGTCCCAGGTGCAACTCCTCCCTCCCATCTGCATGCAGATCTCTCTATTCACCACTGGGCAGACTCACCCTGCCCCTCCTGGAGCCACACACACCTCCCAGCCCCTGTCACTCACAAGCCAGACATGCAATTCACATCAGGCAGGCAGACACAGAGCACACATAAATGCCAACTTCTAAAAGTGGCATTTCTACACCAGTCACAATAAATCTGCGCACACCATTGCGCAGCATTTATTCTCACAAATTCATACATACTAGACTTGACCATACTGCTCCTCTCATAACAGGGATTACCATGGACACACTTATCCCCCATGCATTCCTATGGGAGGGCAGGCCAATCTCACCAATGTAACACAGAGCGCACGCACTTTCCACTGGACCACAGTGCGAAAGTGCTCAGAGGCCTAAAATCACCAACACCAGGTTACAGACAAGGCAAAAAGTTCAGGGGTGAACCTGCCAAAAAGGGCCAAGTCCAACACAGCTGCAAATGTACTCGGTGCACAGGGGTACGGGTTACATGGTCCCCACGAGGGGTACGGGCCTCAGAATTGCTGAGAGGGCAGATCAACCTCAGAGACCTTGGGAATTCACCTCCTGTGTTGCAGAAATATTCGGAGTCCTTCAGGAGCTTCGTAGATGCAAACTGGTCAGATGCGTTTAGGTGCCTGCTCAGCAGGGGAGTAACTCCTTTACTCCAAGGGAGATTCTTCAGTCATCCAGCGTCGTGCAGATAGTCGAAGTACTTGGTTTCTGTAGCAGAGTTTAGTCCAGGTAAAATCCAAAGTCCTGTAGTCAGGGGTTCCTACTTTATACCCAGGGAAGGGGTGGGACAAACTCTGGAGACCCACTTATGGGAGGGTCAGGACAGAGGGGTGGCTACACCCATGTCCTTTGTCCAGTTTCGCGCCAGAGCAGGAGCAAATGGCTCCTGCAACCGGTTTGAGCTGGACTATGCACAGGGACACCAAATGTGCCCCCAGTGCAGACATCAAAGCACTCTCAGAGTGCACCCACCCAGCCCCAATACACTAAAGCCTGTCTGGGAGGTGGTCACACCTCCCTGTGACAGGAAACCTATTGTCAAACCTTCCCCTGCCGAAGTTTCGTCCAGCAACAGGAGGGCAGACTCGTGTCTGTGGCTGGCAGCATCCATTTTGTGATGCCAGGGTCAAGAAAGCTGGTACCGGGTGTACCAGTGTTGTCATATTTCTCCCTCTAGGAGGGTGGAATAATACCTCCCACACCAGTTACTGGTGTGGAGGTATGATTCCAAGGTGTTTGACACCAAACACGACATGTTTCCATGCAGCCGTTTTAAAGTTAGCATTTACCGCAAGGTTATAATGCACTTAAGTATATATGGTTGGCTGCATCACAGACAACCTCGGAAAAGAGGTTCCGAAGGCTGCAGAGGGGCTCTGCTCATGCATGGGCACCCTCTTAAATAAAACCCAGCACCCTGCCTTCAGAATTTATAAGGCCTGCTATAGGGGTGACTGATAGGTTTATATGTGCAGTGATTAGGATAGATATAGTGAACCTATATCTAAGTAAGGGGTGCATGCACCACCTTACACAGGCTGCTGTAGCAGAACTGTTGTGTCATTTTAAATGGTCTCTCAGGGGTGTCATAATACATGCTGCAGCCCCTGGGAGGCCTCTGGGGTACCTACGCCCTGGGTACATAGTATACCATATACTAGGGACTTATAAGGGTACCCCAGAATCCAATCTGGAGTGTACCTAAAGTACATGCAATCAATTTAGAGGAGAAAGCAGATAGACTGGAGCCCTGAATAGCAGGATCCCAGTCAGACTAAGTCGAAAACAGTGAAACATCAGAAAAAAGTGGGGGTAACTATAAGAAGCAGATCCTACTCTCCTACACAACCCCCCCCCAAACGTCAGGACATTAAACTAACCTTGACCAGTTGAGTCTTCATGTTCTAAGTGGAAATATCTGGAGAGTCCATCTGCATTAGCATGGTTACTCCCAGGTCTATGTTCCACTGTATAGTCCATCCCCTGTAGGGAAATGGACCACCTCTAAAGTTTGGGGTTTTCACCCTTCATCTGTTTTAGCCATAAGAGGGGCTTATGGTCTGTCTGAACAATGAAGTGAGTGCCAAACAAGTATGGCCTCTGCTTCTTCAGAGCCCAAACCACAGCAAAGGCTTCCCTCTCAATGGCTGACCAACGTTTCTCTCTGGGGGTCAGCCTTCTGCTAATAAAAGCTACTGGCTGATCCTGCCCTTCATCATTCAATTGTGCTAACACAGCCCCTACCCCTAACTCAGATGCATCTGTTTGGACAATGAATTGTTTGGAATAGTCAGGACTTTGCAGAATGGGAGCAGTGCACATGGCCTGCTTCAGGTCATCAAATGCCTTTTGACAGCTAACTGTCCACTGAACTTTCTTTGGCATTCTCTTGGAAGTTAAGTCATTCAAAGGGGTCACTATGGATCCATATCCTTTGACAAACCTCCTATAGTACCCAGTCAGGCCCAAGAAAGCTCTGACCTGAGTCTGGGTTGGTTTGAGCAACCCAGTCCATGATGGTCTGGATTTTGCTCTGCAATGGTTGGACCTGGCCTCCACCCACAAGGTGGCCCAGGTATACAACTTGACTCTGCCCTATCTGCCACTTGGTGGCCTTGATAGTGAGGCCTGCTTTCTGCAGGGCCTCCAAAACATTTCTCAGGTGGACCAGGTGATCCTCCCAGGTGGAGCTAAAGACAGCAATATCATCTAGATAAGCTGCACTATACGCTTCCAGGCCTGTAAGGACTTTATTCACCAACCTTTGAAAAGTGGCAGGTGCATTCTTTAAACCAAAGGGCATCACCATAAATTGGTAGTGCCCACTAGGGGTTTAGAATGTTGTTTTGGCTTCTGCATCTTCAGCTAATCTGATTTGCCAGTAGCCAGCTGTTAGGTCAAATGTGCTCAGAAACTTGGCTGAGGCCAAAGTATCTATAAGCTCATCTGCCCTAGGGATTGGATGGGCATCAGTACTGTGACTGCATTGAGACCCCTGTAGTCAACACAGAACCTCATCTCTCTCTTACCACCCTGGGTGTGAGGTTTTGGTACCAAGACTACTGGACTAGCCCAAGGGCTATCTGAGGGTTCAATGACTCCCAAATCCAACATCTTCTGGACTTCAGTCCTGAAGCAGTCCCTGACATGGACAGGTTGCCTGTAAATCTTATTTTTAACAGGCAGACTGTCACCTGTGTCCACTTCATGAGTGCACCAGGTAGTCTGACTTGGAGTCAGTGAAAACATATGTCTAAACTGGTTAAGAACTTTCCTGCAATCAGTTTGCTGCTGGACAGTGAGGCTGCCTGCAAAGGCTACACCATCAACTGAATCATCATCAGGGTTCTGTGAGAGCAGGTCAGGGAGTGGATCACTCTCTTCCTCCTGTCCCTCATCAGTAGCCATGAGCAAGCCCATGTCTGCCCTGTCAACATATGGTTTGAGCCTGTTGACATGGAGCACCCTATGGGGGCTCCTGGGAGTTCCAAGGTCCACCAGGTAGGTAAGCTCTCCCTTCTGCTCAACAATTGTATGAGGGCCACTCCTCTTGTCTTGGAGGGCTGCTGGGGCCACAGGCTCCAACACCCATACTTTCTGTCCTGGCTGATAAACAGTCAACACAGCCTTTTGGTCATGCCAGGCCTTTTGCAATTCCTGGCTAGCCTCAAGGTTCTTAGTTGCCTTCTTCATGTACTCAGCCATCCTGGAGCGGAGACCAAGTACATAGTCCACAATATCCTGTTTAGGGGGTTTGAGAGGTAACTCCCATCCCTCCTTCACTAGATACAATGGACCCCTAACTGGATGTCCAAACAGAAGTTCAAATGGGCTGTAACCAGCCCCCTTCTGAGGAACCTCTCTGTAGGCAAAGAGACGGCAGGGCAAAAGTATGTCCCATCTGCGCCTAAGCTTTTCTGGGAGCCCTTTAATCATGCCCTTTAGGGTTTGTTGAACCTTTCAACTAACCCATTGCATTGTGGGTGATAAGGCGTGGTAAATTTGTAATTCACTCCACACTCCTTCCACATAGCAGTCAAGTAACTAGACATGAAGTTTGCCCTCTGTCTGATACTACCTCCTTAGGAAAACCCACCCTGGAAAAGATTCCCAGGAGGGCCCTTGTCACCACAGGAGCTGTGGTAGTTCTAAGGGGAATTGCCTCTGGATACCTAGTGGCATGCTACAACACCACCAGTATAAATCTGTGCCCAGATTAGGGGTGACCGGAATTTGCGTAGTCGCGTTACGCAAATCTCCGCGAAATTGTTAAAAATTTCCGCGAGCATGCAGAAATTCAGCGAAGTCGCGGAATTGCTGGTCCCGCCCGTTCGCGATGTGTTTTTGCGTGCTCGCGGGGAAATATATCGCTAACTTGCCCATGCGGTCGCTAACGGGCGCGGCCATCTTGTTTTCCACTTGTCCCGCCCGCTCGCGATGGTTATTTCCTGTTCTGGGTCGCGTATTGCATGCTCCTGCCCGCTCGCGATGCTTATTTCCAGTTCCGGGTCGCGTATTGCATGCTCCCACCCGTTCGCGATAAGTGTTTCCTGTTCGGGAACGAGCATTACGTGTTTGCGACGCTTTTTGCGTGCTCGGGGGGGAAATATCGCGAGAACTTGCCCATGCGGTCGCAATGGGTGCAGCCATCTTGTTTTTCACTCTATTGCTATGGTTCTGGACTTGCTTTTCAATCCTCCCTCTATCTTTTCAATCCTTTATTTCTGTAAACTTTTTTTTGGTCTTTTTTATTTATTATCTATCTCTCTATTTTCCTGATTCTATATTTTGAGTTTTTTTCTACTTTTTGTGTGTTTTTAACTACTTTTTCACACTTTTTCTATTACCTGCTTTTTCATTTCTTTTACTTACTTTTTTAAATTCCTACCTTTTCTTTTCCGCCCCCGCCTACCCAGAACCATGGCAAAGGGCCACAGCCACAGGGCTCGGAGTCGTAGCCAGAGCCGCGACCGCCTTCCTTGCGGAAGGCGGCGCCAAAGAGGGGTGCAGGCACGGGCCTTATTCAGTGAGGCGGAGGTGGCCGCACTGGTTTTTTTGTTCAGCGCCACCTCCCCTTAACCCTGGCAGCAGGCGGCAGGCCTGGGTCTGGGTACGGGCTCCGGGAGCGTCGGCAGCGGTGGGGCAAGGTGCGTCGGGCAGTGTTTCGCTGCTCTGGTGTCCGGCGCACCAATAATCAGCTGATGCACCGGTGGTCCAATATTCTGGACCGGGAGCAGGACCTGCTGGACCTGCTAGGAGTGGAGGTCCCGGGGCTTGGTGAGTAGCTATTTAATATTACTACTTTGTGTTCTTCTGCTCTGTGTTATATATTGCGAATATTTTTTTTTTCCGACCAGCAAGAATGCTGCTGCTTACATTGCAGGTAAATTACGTTTAAAAATCTGTGATTGTTATGACACAGACCCTCGGCGCTACTAATCTTACTTGTTTGCAACTTTGCGCTCGCTTGGCCTGATGATTATGTAAGAGTTTACTTTAGAGAACTTAAGTGACGTAATGCTAGAGAGAGTAGCCCTTTCTTTGTCCTCCTGCCACTAAGAAGGGATAGTGATGGATTGATAGGTTTAGTTACTTATTAGTTGGTAATTTTTAAGTGGTGTGCGTGACGCATCCTCTGTCACGTCACGTGCTGCTGAGTGCTGCTTACCCCAGTCCTTAGTAGAACCTTTTGTAGTTTGTTTACTGAGTGTTACTAGGCTTATATCATCACTAGCAGAACATCAGCAGCAACCAGCCAACCATTTGGTGTATGCAAAAATGTATGCATGTGTCCTCCATCTATGCATTTTTGAGGACTAAAATAAATGGAAATGCAGACTTACTGAACAATTGGCCCGTCTGGATTGGAATAGGTGGGCTAGGTCAGGTGGTAGTTAGGCTTGCTAGACGGTCCGTGAATCTCGCAATACTACCTGTCGATCAGATTAGATAGGTCAATTTTATTGCAATTGTTGTTACCAAAAATGTTTTTGGTGCGTATTTGAAAATATTTTATTTATTTCACACCAAACTTTAATTTTTGTCTCTTTCTTTATGAAATCTTACATGATCAGCACCCAGGGGCAAGAAGACGGGGTCACAGGCGGCGGGCCAAGAAGATCTCCAAGATGCCTCCCAGGGACAGGACCGCTCCTCTATCGAGGGCTCTGCTGCTGGCCCCAGTAAGTCCTCCAGTGGTTAATATTAATAATTATATTTCCCAAACTTTTCCTGCACCTTATTTTTCCGAACTATTATTTTGGTATCCTAATTCTAATTTTTACAAATTCTTCTTTGATCTATACTATCTGTTTCTAAATTCTTGTTATCCCTGCCTCTAACTGCGTCTGCTATGACTCTCTGTACTACTACTATTAGTCTGTCTGTAGCTAAGCTTGCCCAGTTGCCCACTCTTTATTTAAAATATTTTAAATAAAACTCAGATTCACCAATAGCTATAGCCATTGAGTCCAGTCCTTTGGGTTGTCCTCTTCTACTACTTCTAGTCTTCTTAATCTTGAGGCTTTTCGACAATTCCCACCAAGAAAATGCCCAACCACATTTTACAATTTTTGATAGGATAGGAACATACTACTACTGTTGTAGGAATTCTGCACATACAGAACTTTGCACAAGAAAATAGGACGTTGGTGATGGGAGGTTGGACCTTCCTCACACCTCAATCAGAAGCCAGCACAATCCCCTGACCGACTAGTTATAGTGTCTCATTAGGTCTCCGAAACCCCCCCCCAAATACCCAATGAGTAGACAACCCAGAACATAACACTCCCGACCTCTGTCGCGGAAGCAATGCACACCCTTTCGCTCACTCTCTCATGTAAGTCCACACCAAATACCACCGAGTCTATGTAAGTTCAAAAGGTTTATTTCCAACTGACAAGCTCTGTACGTTGTTCTATAATGCAGCAGCAACAGCAAAATGCATAAGATTAAAACAATAAACATTGTTACACTTAGTTACACTTACAAGTTACAACTACAAGTCCATAGAAGCCAAAAGGCGAGATCATGATAACTGAACAGTGGTGGAAGAACCACCCTCCCCTTGGTAGGAATCTAGTTTATATAAAATTATAAATAGAGATGTGAGAATTCTGGGGACCCCTCACCTTAGAAGAACCTAGTACTGGTTACATCATAAGCTCTGCAAAGCTCTGGTTCTTCGTATAAGGGAATCTTCCGTCTGTTATGAGAAAAATGGTGCGCGTTAGTATAGTGCAAGCATTTCTCAGTCGTGCCAAAAAGTGTAGTATTTTTATGGATAAGCAATATGGACTAACACCAGAACTCCATAACAAAGTGGCTTGTTTTTCGACCTTGTACGCAGCGCTCAGACAGTAGCAGTATGAGCTCATGTGGGTTCAAAGGAGTCTTTCACAACAAGCTGCGAGGTAACTTGCACAAAAATTAAAGACACAGAGCTAAAATGGTTGCATGGCTCTGGGTAACTTAGCAAAGACTAGAATGACCCTAGGGACCATATAACACTACTAGTGTCTACTCTACTACCTGATTTGTACTAGTGATGTATGTTGTATATGTATTATGTATGTATTAACTTTTTTTTCAATCTTGCTAGTGAAAAATAGGGGGAGGTGTATATGGCATCTGAAAAATGTGTAATGTTTTTCTAGGCGTACTACCGACCACCAGTACCGGGGCCAGCGGCGAAGGTGACGCGGTCGCTGAGGGTGCAGGTGATGCAGCAGTTGTAGGAGGAGCTGCAGGGGGTGAGCCAGCAGCAGTGGCGGGCGGTGGTAAGTTATGTTCCTAATCCTTACTTATTGACATTACACTCGCTGCAAAGGTGTAATGTATACTGCACTGTTGAGACTTAAGTAAGAAGTTGTTGTGAACGGTTGAAGAAGACACCCTTTACTTAGCATTAGCAATAGCATTAGCGACGGGAGTGTACTGAGTAACCAATGGCCTCTTCTATCGGACTTCAACTCAGCTGTGAACGTTTTATGGAGAAGACTAAATGTCAGATCAGATGACCTTGATGGATGGGTTGAACGAAAAGGGAAAGAAGGGTGGAAGGAGGAAGGACGGGCGAGATTTTATATTTATGACTGGCAGAGAAGGATACGTGGGATGCATGCATAGGTGTCTGATAGGAATCAGATGCATGGGTGGTGGAATGCCTGAAACTCCCACAAATGTTCGAGGCTGAGGTAGTGGGAGGATAGATACATACCACAAATGTTACGTACTGTGCTTGCTAGTGCTACTGTGCCACTATATGTAGAATTAATTTGTCTGACTGCTTTGCTAAGAGTATATTTTACAATAGTCTTGTTTTTTCTTCTTGATATAGCTACTCCTTCCAAAGGTAAAGTCGACAGGAAGGAGTTGGCAGCCAAAGCCTGGCGCCGGAAGCTGGAGGCCATACAGGCTGAATACCAGCGGCTGGTGGTTCTAGAGGAGGAGGAGGAGGCGGCAGCAGCTGCAGCCTCCTCCAATGCCCCAGGCCCCAGCCACCCCCCTCCAGTGTTACGGCACCACCGCCTGGCAGCTGCCCGCCGCCACACAGCAAGAAGCACTGCTGCCCCCCCCCCTGTGGATGCAACTGCCGTGCGCTGAAGCGCCGCGTTGCCCGCCTAGAGGAGCGCATCCGTGTCCTGGAGAGGCGACCCCCCTGAGACCCTGTTTATTTATTGCCCCTTTTTTATAGCTTATTTTGGTTGGTGGGAATCGGGCGTTGGGTTTTGGACTATTGGACATTTGTTGGACTTTTTCGTTCCGGGACATGGACATTGGTTGGGGTTAGGGAGAGGGGTGGGTCAGGTGTTGTGGGATTTTTTTACATAGTTTATTTTTGTTAGGGTATTAAATTACATATTTAGACTTTATATACGATGTTGTTAATGTTTTGTGGGTGGGGTTACTGTTTTACGTCACACTGTTTCCTTGCTGGTGCAGTGCCACAGCCAGTGTTTGATTTAAATAATTGGCTGAGTTACTAAGACACAAACAGACAGATGCGGTACCCTCACTGAGGGACTTGTCCTACAACTACTGTCAGTCTCTCCTCCTAATCTATGCATTCTGCAACTGGACTCAAAGGGGTGTGTGAAATAGAATTAATGAAAAAAATTCCGTTATTAATTATGCCTCCCCCAAACTTCTTCTCTTACCTGTGCTTGATGTTTAACTTGGGCACGGCGATGGCTGCATGGTGATGATGCTTTTCTTTCCCAACATGCCATGGTTGTGGTGGTAGCAGTAGTAGACCCTGGCAGTAGCATTTGCAAATAAAAGAAAATGAGACAGTCAGTCGCCTGAGAGAGACTGTGGGAGGAGTAGTAGAACGAAGTACAGTACGGAACTTACTGCCAAACAATAATATGCCAAAATACAATGAAACATAATGGTGGCGGGGATAGCCTAGTACATAGAGTTACAAACTCTAGCTGTGTCTAGTCACTCGACTAGGCCTACAGTACACCGTGACTCGACACAAGCGTAACCGTTAGTGCTGTTTCGGAGGATGACAACAAATCCAATCTATGCCGGCAATTAATGCTGATGGATTAGGTTCCTTTGGTAAAAAAATTATCTCGCAAATATACTGCTCATAGGTGGGCAAGCAGAAGAAGATCCTCGCCCTGCCTTGAAAATGAATTTTTGTTGCTTTAGCCACATCCGCCCCAGCAAGCGTGTGATAAATTATTGGTGTACATTTAATTTAGTCACACCTCAATAAGTCACACAGCCCGGGGAAGAGGGTTAGGGTTTGATGAATGGTTGGGAAGGGGGGTTTTGGGAAAGGTTTGACAAAGAAAAACAGTACGCATGGACAACAACAAAACACAATCTTGGCAGACAACCATATCCATAAATCTGTTAAGGGAGAAAAAGGAAATGCATGCATGATGATGATAACTTGATGGTTAATGATATTACTAACTACTACTACTAGACAATTAGACAGTACAGGGCAGCAGTATATTATGCTATTTGCCTTGCCTGTCTGCCCTCAGAGAGACCCGAATTACATACAGTTTCTGTTCTGTTGTACCGGCCCGGGCTTAAAGATAGCAAAGAAAAGTCAAAAATAGCTGTAGGGATGAATTGAATTATAAGCAGAGAGCAAACATAACAACAACAACACACAGTAGTAATGATTGAAGACAAAAAATGAATCAAATTTAAAAGATGATGAAAGTTGAATCTGTTACTGTATGTTATCCTGGTCAAAATGGGGAGTTGCATCTCGGCATTCGTCTTGGTCCTCCCTTCCATGGAGGCTCCGGCCATCAATCTTGGGTGACGCCACTGCCTGCCTGGCAGATGTAGATTCATTGGTAAGGTAAGTGAGAGTTGTTTTTAACAGTGTAGCACAGGGTAAGGGCCGGCCTGTAATTGCAGATGGGAAAACAAAAGGGATATTGAAAAATCAAGTAGAAAAAAAATGCCTTAATTACGGTGGAGTGCAACAAGAACACTTTCAGAGGCGGCATGGATTTGGATACATCATGTCTACTCTAGTCTGTTTCCAGCATTAACCTCCAACAACAACAGGACAGAGCAGGCCCACGGCACCCGTGACACATCCTCCATTTAGCGTACCTTTTTTGACAGAGGCAGACAAAGCAGATATAGAGCAACATAGCATTTTACAAATTAAGTGACTAAATCAATGCCCCGCTGTAAGTCATACCACCACACTCGACTCCACCACTACACAGACATGTAGGTCTGCAGTGGTTGTTGTTGACTTGGTTACCTTTTAATGCACTCATGAAACGCACTGAGTTATTCCATCAATCATCTCGGATCGTACTGAGTGACTGCGAAGATATTATGTCACTGTGGTCATCATCATGGTGTGTTGTCCAACTCAGTGTGCAGTGTACAGATTGAGTCCCCTTTCCATATTCAAAATGCAATGGATCGGCCTGCAGTAGAAGTAGAAAATTGTTATTAAAAAACAAGAATGGAAACAAACATTGCATTGAGTTACTTTTAGTGTGTAGATTAGATAATAGTACACAATGAATTACCTTCATGCACTACAAACAACAACAACACAAATCACTCAGTCAGCGTCCAATGCATGTCATCATTCATTACCTGTTCCTTCTCATCTTCAGTTAATGGGCAGTCTGTATCGGCTCGGAAAGGAGGATAGCTATAGTAGTCATCATCATGTTCCACTTCTTTTGGAGAGACTCAACGAGGCAAGATTTTAGTTTTTCTTCGATTATGCTACATCCAATCATCATCTGGCTTGTGGGCAATAGATTTAGGTCGATTCAGGAGCATGGAGGAGCAGGACTCGGAGGAGTGGACTGAAATGCAGACAGCTGAAACTCATATAAGGCAATAAAATACGAAGACGGTGGTGATGGATTTGTTGTGATTTGAAGTTTCCAAACAGAAAGACAGACACACAAATAGAAGTAAATAAGGGAGAACCACAGTAAGAAGTGGAAGCCTAGTTGTCAGGGAAGTATAGCTCGTCCTCAAACTCTGGGGGTTCAACCAGAAGTAGGTAATCAGCATCCAACACGCTACTTCCGTCACCTGAGCCGCTGTCCTCATCTTCCTGCGTTGATTCATGTATTGTGTAATTCGGTGGTATAAATTGCTGATTCATTTTGATCATGGTTAACCTCTCTACGTTTTTGGGTGAGAGACTGGTCCTTTTCACTGTTACAATGGAACCAGCAGCACTGAAAACACGTTCAGAAGAGACACTTGCGACAGGGCAAGCCAGATAGTTTATCGCCAGCCTGCTGAGCACTGGCCATTGGCCCCTTTTGCCATACCAATACCGCAATGGGTTTTGATCAATGTAGACCTCTGTTGGGTCATCCAGGTAGGCCTGGACTATTCGGTCAATGTTCAGGGGTGCTACACTTTGTGCGGCCTCTTTTGTCTTTGCATCAGCACTGGACCTAGCAAGTCCTTGCTGTAAATTCCAATCCTGTGCCGTTTGTACTGGGGCTGATGATCCGGTTCTTGCTGTTGTCGATAGTGTTGGTGACAGCTGTGAACCAAATGCACTGCCCACAGGCTCTGAAGTTGAACTTGACGCCGGATGCCCTGCTGCAGTACTTGACGTGGGTTTGAGGCCTTTAATTACCAGCCGATCATTTTCCAATGTACTGGCTGCCTCAGCTATCCAAGTTTTGTACCGGGCAACATCCACTTCTGAAAAAGGGAGTAATGTCTTACTGTGCAGTGCCGATTTGTACCGTGGATCCAGAATTGTGGCACAAATGTAATGTTTTTGTGACAGAATCTTATTTTGCATCCTTGCATTTTCACTTAAGCGACATGATAAGCTCTCCACCAACTCATATGCTTCTTTTTTTTCCTCCACACCTATGTACGCTTCAGACACCTCCTTCAGCTGTTGCTCTAGTATGTGCAACAATGGGATAGCTTGGCCCATAGTACAGTCCTCCTTGCTGACTTCACGTGTGAAGACCTCGAAAGGAAGAAGTATCTCTGTAAGAGATTTAACTAGGCACCATTGGTCCATCTGAAGGGTCATGCCTTTCACAGTAGCATCCGCCCTTCGCATGACATATTCATTGATTGGTCGGTACTGCTCAAAAAGACGGTCAAGCATGTAATACGTTGAGTTCCAACGTGTTGCCACCTCCTGGATGAGTGCTTTGACTGGCATTCTATAGTCACGTTAAATCTGTATTTGTAAAGCGCGAACTACTCACCCTTACGGGTCTCAAGGCACTGGGGGCCGTCGTGGAAATTAAGTGAGCTATTGCCCAGAGTCACATGGTGCTGAGCTGAGCTGCCGCCGGAGCCGGGGATCGAACCGTGAGCCCTGTGCTCCGAAGTCAGCTGCCCTGGCCGCTGCACCACACCTCTCCACGTTGAATGATCCTCAGCTGCTTCCGGGCTTTAAAAGAATGGCTGAAATGCGTACATATTCTGCGGCAGGTGGTCAGTAAGTTGCTGACTATGGGTTCTTTTTTCAGAAAGTCTTGAACTAAAATGTTAATGCAGTGCGCCAAACACGGGACCCTGAAATAGGCACCAAGCGCCATGGCCTTAAGTATATTACTGCCATCATCCGTGGCAACAAAACCAATGTGAAGCCCTCTGGGGTGCAGCCATTCAAAGACCTTGCTGTTAAACTCTTCCAAAATGTTTGCAGCAGTATGAGATTTCTCCATGGCGAACATGGCTACAGTTGCATGTTTCCGAGAAGCATTAAAAATCTCAGCTGTGTCAACAGCACCTACTTCAGATAGCTTTTCTCTAACCCCCACAAAAGAGACCCAGTGTGCAGTGATGCACATGTAATCAGTGGCTTGGCAACTGGTCCACATGTCTGTTGTCAGGTGGATTTTGTGAACAGCACTCTGCTGCAAAGCTTTTCCAACCAATTCCAGCACATCGTGATGTAGTGCTGGAACAGCAACTCAGGCGAAATAGGACCGGCTGGGAACCTTCCATTTAGGGCAGATGGCTGACACAAATTCAAGGAAACCCACCCCTTCCACAAATGAAAAAGGGAGAAGGTCCAGCGCTAACATTTTAGCCAGCTTCGCATTGTACAACCGTGCCATTGGGTGGTTGCGTTGGTACTGCCCCTCCGACCTAAGCATGCTGTCAATGGTAGGCTGGAATATTTTCCTTTGTGGTGCACCTTTCTTCTTGAACCCAGCTAGGCTCAACGACGCTGCACTTTTGCTCATTGCAGTGCCCGGTTGCCTTGGTGTCTCATGTTGACTCTTACTACGGTGCCACTCAGATGTTGCTGAGGATGTGGGCGTTACCACTACACTGCTGGGGGTAGGGCTAGAAATGTCTCCCTCTTGTTGACCTTCCACCGCGATCATATCTTCCCCTACTTCTTCATCCCCAACAACAGCAATGGGTCCAGTTTTACTTTTTTCTAAGTGAAGTAGGTGAGCCTCCCACTTGATACTGTGGTGTTTTTTTAGATGACTTGTATGTCCTCCGGTACCATAGTTTGTACCAAGCTTACCCCGCCTAACAGCCTGCTGACAAATTGAGCATATAGCAATGTTCTCCTCCTTACTGCTAACCGAAAAGAAGTCCCAAACTGGGGAGGAGAACTTTCTGGCGCTGCTGGAGGTGCCACTTTCAATACCAGATGAAATGGAGGGTGTGCCTCGAATTTGACTCTGTGCACTTACATTACCACCACCTACTGAGGTGGTGGTTGAGCTGGATGTAGGTCCCTGCCGGGCCTTTGCAAAGGCAAATATGGAAGCTGGAGGACGTGTTGGCATTACCTGTGTTGGTGGTATCCCTGCTACATCCCTCGCAGCGATTTTGGATAGTCTAATAATGTTGGTCTCCATCTCCGCAGGCCCAGGAGTGATGTTCATGATGACTGGCTCTTCATCATCATCATCATCATCACCCCCCTCGTCTACATCTACCTCCATAACTCTAAGGCTGTCTGGAACCTTCCTTTTCACTAGCCTTGTCTTGTGGCGTGCATCACTCTCAGGCTGAGCTGGTGGCTTCCAAGTGGCATCTAGATCATCAGAAGCGGGGCTTGAAGAAGAAGTTGATGGACTAACCCTCCTTTTCCTTGCTGGGGGTCTGGAAGACAATGGATCTTCTGGAACAGTGGCTTGCTCCTCTTCGTCTGCAAAAAGCTCGATTTCCTGAACTGCCCCTACTTCAGGTGGAACAACTACTATTGTGGGCTGTGGTTCCGGCTGTGGTTCCGGCTGCAGCTGTCGTTGCGGCTGTGGTTCCGGCTGTGGTTCCGGCTGTGGTTGCGGCTGCGGTTCCGGCTGCGGTTCCGGCTGTGGTTGCGGCTGCGGCTGCAGTTGCGGCTGGGGTTGCGGCTGGGGTTGCGGCTGCGGCTGGGGTTGCAGCTGGGGTTGCCCACTTATCTGCTGAGATTCTGCCTGCGAGTGCGTGGATTGGGTACTACTTTGCGATAATGACATTTCAACATCACTGGTCGTTAGTAGACTGGCTACCTCTGCCACACTCATGGGCTTGGGCCTAGGTTGCTGGGGTGGGCCCGCTGATGCGGAGGTGCTGCTCCCAGCTTGGTCCCCGCCGGACACCGCTGCTGCAGGCGTAAGTTTTTTTACCAAAAACACATCGGCCGGCACACCAGTCTTGGCAAGTGCCACTTCCTTCTTCTGTTCCTTCTTCTTCTCACTGACAACTTTCTTGGTACTGGAGGACCTGGTACCTTTCTTTGGGGCCATCTTCTTCAGATGTCAGCAGGACGCAGGTGCACAAGTTGCAGAGATGTCTGTGTTCACACGTGGACGTGACGCGCAGCAGGACTTCTGCCTGGCAGTACAACGGGTGATGATGATGATGATGACACCTCCTCCTCTGTCTTTTTGTGCACCTAAAAGCAAAGAAGCCAGGAGAAGAACATCAGTGAAATGTTGCATTTGTTGTTGTGGTTCAATTACTAGTAGTACAAACAAACAAATAAAAGATATAAATTAGTGTACCCATTTGTGAGACTGTCAACAAGGGCTTTCATGGTATACTGTATACACTGTCAGGAAGGATAGGAAAGAAGAGGAACAACAAAAATACAAATGTAATAGAAGTGGACCCTGTTTGGCATTAAATTATTTGCTCATCACATCATTCAGGGAGCTGCAGCTGGCAAAGGGGATGGATGCAAGCAGTAAGCCAAGAGGAAAACCATGCAGGCCTAAATGGCAAAAGCAGCACACTTATAACTCCCACCAGAAATGGCCACCAGCCACATGGACACTCACAAATCACAAGCAACAAGCATGAGGCCTGGAAAACAATGTACTGAAAACAGGCCTACGATAGCCAGGCAAAGGCTGCATGCTAAACCACACTGCTTTGCCTGTAATGCAATAAAATGCAAAAACGAAAATTCACAGGGCTAAACAAGGCCTGCAACACACCACACACAACTAAGGCATGTATTTAATACACAGCCCAAAAAAGTGAAATACACCCAAAAATACACATTTTGCAATTCAATCCAATACCATCCATGTGCCCTAAATGATGTTTAAAAATTCAACAGAACACACAGAAACAGTTGTTTCATGCACCCCTGAATACCTCTGCGCCTACTGGATGAAAGGCCTGTTGGCAGACTAGGCCACAAGCTTGCAGGACTATGGATAAAAGCACACTACAGGGCTTCACAATGGCCAGGCCCACAACAACAAGAAACTGAAGACAGACAATGCAGGCCTATGGCAAAAAGCACACTGCCTGGCTTCAAAATGGCCGCCAGCCTCATGGCCAGGCCCACAACAACAAAAAACTGAAGACAGACAATGCAGGCCTATGGCAAAAAGCACACTGCCTGGCTTCAAAATAGCCACCAGCCTCATGGCCAGGCCCACAACAACAAAAAAACTGAAGACAGACAATGCAGGCCTATGGCAAAAGCACACTGCCTGGCTTCAAAATGGCCGCCAGCCTCATGGCCAGGCCCACAACAACAAGAAACTGAAGACAGACAATGCAGGCCTATGACAAAAAGCACACTGCCTGGCTTCAAAATGGCCGCCAGCCACATGGCCAGGCCCACAACAACAAAAAAACTGAAGACAGACAATGCAGGCCTATGGCAAAAAGCACACTGCCTGGCTCCAAAATGGCCGCCAGCCTCATGGCCAGGCCCACAACAGCAAAAAAACTGAAGACAGACAATGCAGGCCTATGGCAAAAAGCACACTGCCTGGCTTCAAAATGGCTGCCAGCCTCATGGCCAGGCCCACAACAACAAAAAAACTGAAGACAGACAATGCAGGCCTATGGCAAAAAGCACACTGCCTGGCTTCAAAATGGCCGCCAGCCTCATGGCCAGGCCCACAACAACAAGAAACTGAAGACAGACAATGCAGGCCTATGGCAAAAAGCACACTGCCTGGCTTCAAAATGGCCACCAGCCTCATGGCCAAGCCCACAACAAAAAAAAAAAACTGAAGACAGACAATGCAGGCCTATGGCAAAAAGCACACTGCCTGGCTTCAAAATGGCCGCCAGCCTCATGGCCAGGCCCACAACAACAAAAAAACTGAAGACAAACAATGCAGGCCTATGGCAAAAAGCACACTGCCTGGCTTCAAAATGGCCGCCAACCTCATGGCCAGGCCCACAACAACAAGAAACTGAAGACAGACAATGCAGGCCTATGGCAAAAAGCACACTGCCTGGCTTCAAAATGGCCGCCAGCCTCATGGCCAGGACCACAACAAGAAGCCTAGGCCACAAAGGAAACACATGCAGGCCTTAGTATATGGCAAAAGCAGCACACTTGTAACTCCCACCAGAAATGGCTACCAGCCACATGGACACTTACAAATCACAAGCAACAAGCAGGAGGCCTGGAAAACAATGTACTGAAAACAGGCCTATAATAGCCAGGCAAAGGCTGCATGGTAAACCACACTGCTTTGCCTGTAATGCAATAAAATGCAAAAACAAAAATCCACAGGGCTAAACAAGGCCTGCAGCACACCACACACAACTAAGGCATGTATTTAACACACAGCCCAAAAAACTGAAATACACCCAAAAAAACACATTTTGCAATTCAATCCAATGCCATCCATGCCCCCTAAATGATGTTTGAAATTAATAAATACATCACACAGCAAAGGAACAGTTGTCTCATCATGTTTCATCATGCACCCACCCATGACTAGCTCTGGGCCTACTGGCTACCCACAACGATTTATTTTTAAAAATGATGAAAAGTACCAAAAATGAAGTTGCAGCAACTGCAATGCCCCAATCAAACAACACCAACTTACTTGTAAAATCTCAAATCCCAAAATCCTCAAATCCAATGATAATGATGCAGCAGACACAAAGAGTGATCCTTCCAGCTCAAATACAAGTGAAAAATGAACAGGAGATGGACAAAGCACTGGGAGGAGCCTGCTGGACAGGAACAGGAAGTAGGAGACTCTGTGGCACTTCCTGCCTCTCCCCCCCAAAAAATTTGACCAAAAAGGACAGCCAAATATCAATCTGAGGTTTTTTTTTCATCCAAATCATTAATTTATAGAAGGTTTTATGCTGCTTGCGATGTTATTGTTCTCCAGATTGAAAATGTTGCGTGTTCGGGATCGCGAGCTTTACCAAAATTTCACCGGATGTCCGATGGCGCGCCCGAATGACGTGTTCGCGGTCGCAATGTCTCTCGCGGTGCACGATGGCGCGGCGCATGATGTGTTCGCGATCGCACACTCTCGCGTTGTCCGATGGCGCGGCGAATGACGTGTTCGCGATCGCAAACTCTTGCAGGATAACGCGGCCGGCTACCGAAATCTCGTGGCGCACGCGAACGGATAGGAAAACCCGTCGGCGAATGCAGGAATCCCGGTAAGTCGCTATCGCGCGCGCTAGAACGCATTTTTAGAGCGCGACAAGAAAATAATTCCACTACGCCGCGGATCGCGGAATTGTTGGCAATTCTGCGTTCTCCGCGGAACGCGAAATTGCCTAAATTCCGCAAATTCCGCGAGCGGAGCGGAATTGGATGCCCAGGGTTAGCCCAGATGCAGTTTGAGAATCCATGGGACCAACAATGTCAATCCCAACCCTCTCAAAAGGAACCCCCACCACAGGTAGTGGTATCAGGGGGGCCTTTGTAGTACCACCTGCCTTACCACTGGCTTGACAGGTGACACAGGAGCGACAAAACTCCTTGGTGTCTTCAGACATACGAGGGCAATGAAAGTGAGGGACAATTCTGTCCCAAGTCTTGTTTTGGCCTAGGTGAGCTGCTAATGGGATGTCATGTGCTAGTGTCAATAAGAAGCCCCTAAACTTCAGAGGTATAACCAACCTCCTGGTGGCACCAGGCTTGGGGTCTCTACTCTCTGAGTAAAGGAGTCCATCATCCCAGTAGATCCTATGGGACCCACTAGCACTCCCAGCAGCCTCAGCAGCAGCTTGCTGTCTGAGGGGTTCAAGAGAGGGGCAGCTCAGCTGCTCCTGGCTCAGATCTGCCCTGGAAGGGCCCCTGTCCCCAAGAACTCAACCTGATCAGGTTCAAGCTCATCTGGGACAGTTCCTTCTTCAGGACTAAGATCAGCTCCCTCAAGAGACTGGTCTGGATTCTGAGGCAGGGGGGAAGACACTGCCTTACCCCTACTGCTCCTTCTCTTGGAAGGCGCCTGGTCCATTTTTCCAGGATCCAGGGCCTGTTCAGTGTTAGACATTTTTGCCTGTGACCTAGTCATAGCAAACACATCTGCAGGGATACTGAAAAGAAGTACAACGAGGGTAACGGTAAGTACTTCATTTATTTAGTCTTCACTCTCCAGCTCCCAGGCAGCAACTGCCATCCTCCCCACATTATGTATTCCACGCAGGGAATACTCACAAAGGAACACTCCATCCCAGAACATAGATAGGTCCCCACATACCTCCCTTCCTATAAATGAAGAACCTAACAGGAAAACAAATGTACAAGAAAATGAGAAGAAATTAACCCAAAAACAATAAAACAAGATTAACAACTAAAAATAAATGGCAATGTTATAACACCTTCCAATGACAACTGGAAGCACGATTAAAAGAACACATATACCAAAAGTCACTGCATTTTATAATCTCGAAACTTTACAGGTGTGGATCTTACTCTGGAAGAAAACCTTCTATTAGGAAAAAAGCTCGGATAATTGCATCTATTGGTAGGAAGTGAACTTGGAAGAGCAGGAGTAGTGTTGGGGAACCAAGATGAACAGGAATAGTCTGAGAGGAGTTCAAATGAACACCCATCTTCCCTCCCACGTACTCCATTTTAGACCGAGGAACAACAGAAATGGCACACTTGTTCCAAACTTTGCCATTTTCTAGCACAACAACACGGTCTTTCACTTCCCTCACCTTAACAGGAGGAGAAAACCGAGACACCCCCTTGCCGACGAATCCAGGTTTCTTAATTCTCACCCAATCACCCACACACACAGGAGAAACTCTCTCAGAAACCGTAGTGTACTTAGACTGGACGGCAGTCCTCACATCCGCTACCCTGCTAAGTTTGGATTGATCAATCTCCTTTCTGAACATCCAGTTCTTGTTCAACTTAGAACCAGCAACTCTCCCTCTAAGTAACATGAAAGGAGATATCCCTGTACTTACATGGGGCGTGGTTCTGATGGCCCACAACATGTCTGCAATAAACTTCAATCCTATGCACACACTATTAAATTAGTAAAACATGACCATGTTCGGCCAATTTCATGTTAAATCATAAATCACACATATATATTCTTATTGACAGAGGTTTTTATGGAATATTTCTTGTTTCTTTATTCAATTCGAGCCAACACGTGTTTCGTCGTGGGTGATTGCCCAATCGACTTCTTCAGGGCTACAAGATAAAACATATGTACATATATGGGATCAGCCGATCCACTGTGGATTCATAGGTCAACAATAGTGAACATAATTCACCCGGTGACAGACAGATTTCGCTTAAACGATGTTAGTGACTTTATACCTTAAACCCCCATTATGAAAACATTTCCATTTGTAATCATGTCATTAAACATAAGTTCATACAAAGATTTCATGTTTTTCGTTATACATTCATATAGTACTCTCTATTTATAATATTCACGTCAGGAGTGATGTGCAAATAACTCGAAAATAAAGACTATTTCCATAACTGAAGTGTTATCTATTTATTTATTACCGTTAAGATTTCGTGGTGACATTCATAATTAAAACTAAATAGATGCTTCCAGTGCAGCTTGAAATATAAGAGCCCTACCTGTAGGAAAGGTAAATTTAACTTTTGGTTCTGTAATGAGAGAAACAGAACACCAGATCGTTTAACTCAAATATTAACTCTGTCAATAAAAATATATATGTGTGATTTATGATTTAACATGAAATTGGCCGAACATGGTCATGTTTTACTAATTTAATAGCGTGTGCATAGGATTGAAGTTTATGTCTTAGTGGACCGCCCTTGGGTCCCCGACTGAGGGTTTAGGGTGTTAGTCTCCTCGCCTTTGCACCGTACTAATATTCGGGATAATAAAACAGCGCATATTAGGGAGGCGCCAATACCTCACTCAGAAAAACACCCCTGAGGTTTTGTAAACAACTATAGGTTATAGTGAGGAGGCAGCTCCAGCGCAGGGAATTGCAAATATAACATGGACAGAAACAAGATAGCTGAAGAGCTTTTGAAAATCTAGCTAGGGGGACTATATCAGCCGCATCCACAAGTGGAACTACACCCCATAGGGAGGGTCTTAGAGAAAAATTCATAAAATTGGAGAAACTAAAGAAAGTAGAAAACTCAAAATGGTGGGATGGAGTTACCCTCAGACAGTACTTAAGATTAGATAGAATCCCAAGGGGTGTAAGAGCACAAATCTTCCCAACATATGATGACTTGGATGAGGATCATCTAAAACTGTGGGAAGATGCCCTAATACATAATTCCAAAACACTTATGGGCATTTTAATTGACAATGCTGATCGCAAAGTCACTAAACTTCAAGCTGAAATTG
Source organism: Calotriton arnoldi (assembly GCA_963921515.1). NCBI lineage: Eukaryota > Metazoa > Chordata > Amphibia > Caudata > Salamandridae > Calotriton > Calotriton arnoldi. The sequence continues at coordinate 80,125 of CAWUFW010015726.1, forward strand.
ACACCCTAGAGAGGGAAATTAAGGACCTGGGATTAGAAGAGGCAACAAACAAAAACTATGCTATTTTAAAAGATGTCCTGGATAAACACCAGGAGGACATCAAACAGAGAAAGACAAGAAAATTACACAGGGATGAAATAGATTATAGAGATGGTAGAATTTTTACATTCGCTAGAAAATATGATCATGTTACACATAATGAGAAACAAGGTATGATCAGAACTAATTCACAAACCATCTCAGTCTCTTCGAGCACGACATCTCTTAATGCCCCACTCACAAGTGATAGCGAAGCGGAGAACTCAATAGGGGACCGTAGACTGGGGGACTCATCCTTCTCTCGGGAACTGAGGGTGATAAAAAAGGGGAACAGAATGCTACCACGCCTAGGGGATGCTACAAAAAAACAAGGAGAGGCAAAAGGTCAGGCACGAGAGGGTTACAACCTAAGATCAGGGGACAAGAAAGTGTAGATAATGACAAAGATAATGAGGTAATGGTGATAAACCTATCATCCAAAATTTTGACGACTGAAATGATCACTGTTTTAAAAAAGGGACTGGGTTTTAGTCCGGTGGAAGAGGGTGATTTTTGCAAAACAAAAATTGATTTGTTTAAATTTGTAAGGGGTTTGAAACTTAAAAAATTCTTTGTGAACACTCCAGAAATAAACAAAATCAACAAAAATATACCTGCGTCTTTAATTTCGGATATACAAAGTATACAAGACATAAGGGACACACAGCTCTTGCTGTCAATCACCGATGACGATCAATCATCTCTAGACTTGGATAACCTATTAAGAGAACTTGATATTGATACTGATTACAGTGTGGCTAGCGGGCTGAAGACCAAATCTAAGTGGACACCCACATTAGTCGGCGGCAACGCCATAGACACATTTTACAAAGTAGTGTTAAAAGAACTTGACACTGTAGACACAAAAAGACGTAAAAAGAGACACAAAAAAAAGAGGATAACCTAAGTAGGGGTGAACGAGAGGCTTTGAAACAACTGTCAATGGATGATCAGATAGTGATTAAAGAAGCTGACAAGGGTGGGAATATTGTTATCATGAACAAATGTGTTTATGATCAAGAAATTCTTTCCCAATTGGGGGATAATACATACTATGAGAAACTAGGTATGAACCCAATAGGACCACTAACTTTAAAAATAAACAGATTATTGGAAACTTGGTATACAGGGAGTCTACTAAATGAAGAAGAATATCTATATCTTAAAGTTTACCGGCCTACGTATCCTTGTTTGTACACCCTCCCGAAAGTACATAAGGACAGTCCTTTTCCTCCGGGTAGACCTATAATTTCGGGTATTGGGGGACCAACGGAGAGACTTTCAGAATATATAGACTTATTCCTGCAACCAATAGTACGAAACCTCCCTTCACACATTAGGGATACGAAACATATCCTGAGCATTCTATCGGATGTTATCTGGGAGGAAAACATGTTTCTAGTAACTTTAGATGTGGTGGCATTATATACCAGCATCCAATCAGAACTGGGACATAATGCCATTAGAAAACTATTAGAAAGAAGACCGGCTTCCTTATGGAAACACACGGAAATGATACTAGCTATGATAGACATAACTGTAAACAATAATGTCTTCGTGTTTGATAACACATGGTACAGGCAAAAACGGGGTGTGGCCATGGGTTCTAAATTTTCGCCATCTTTCGCAAATCTCTTTATGGGATACTTAGAAGAGACATGGATATGGGGAGAGAGAGGCAGTAAGTGGAATAGTAACATCATCTATTGGGGAAGATACATTGATGATTGTATTTTACTATGGTCTGGAACAGAATCAGAACTTTTAGATTTCTGTCAACATCTGAACTCTAATTCAATGGGAATCAAATTCACAAACAAGTACAGTCAAAAACAAATAGAATTTTTAGACATTGAATTGTATATTCACAACAACACCCTCCAGAGTAGACTATACCGCAAACCCACTGCCTGCAATTCACTCCTGCACGCAGATAGTGCACATCCACCACACCAGGTCAGAGCAATTCCGTTTGGGGAATTTACCAGATTAAGGAGAAACTGCAGTGCGAATGAAGAGTTTATTTCAGGCTTAAAAGAAATGAAGAACAGATTTATCAAAAGGGGATATAAGGAACAGTCACTCAAAAGAGCAGAATGTAGAATTAAAAATACACCAAGGAGTGACACACTGAGAGATAAAAATAAACTCAGTAACACGACACAACCAGTGAGACTAATTACCAACTTTAATGATGTCTCGAAAGCATTATCAAAAATCATGAGTAAACACTGGGGGATCCTGAAGGCAGATAGAACATTGGATGAATTTGTCCCAACACGACCTCTGATTACTTATAGAAAAAACAAGACACTGAAGAATATTCTCAGCCCTAGCATCCCAGTTAACAGAAAAAAGTCTAATTGGCTAACTGACCTATCATTAGGTTTCCACAAATGTGGATCATGTGGAGTTTGTAAATGGGCACAGGATAAGAAGAAGAGCTTTAGAGGACATGATGGTCGTATGTACACAATTAGACATAATATCAATTGCACAACAAAATTTGTGGTATATGTAATTGTCTGCAAATGTCAACGCATGTATGTAGGCAGTACGATCAGAAGTTTAAAAGAGAGAATAAGTGAACACGCTAGAGCGCTGAAACAAAATGATGAGAGATATCCCATGGCCTTACACGCGAATATATGTGAATCACAGGGATTATATAAACAGTTTACCTTTTTTGGCATCGACCATGTCCCACTGACCCAAAGAGGGGGCAACAGAGAATTGATATTGCGTCGTACAGAAGCAATCTGGATTATGCGTATTAGGGCGGTGGAAGACGGGCTTAATACTGATCATGAGATGCAATATTTCTTAGGCAATTGAGGAAGTAGACGCTTGAGCGAATTGAACCGAAAACTATGCTTGAGAGCATGTATATCATACTATAAATATATGGTATGTATATAAATGATATATGTGTTTCTAATGTCATGTTCTTATTCCTCAATAAGCCTGTACATATTGCCCTATTCGTAAGAATATACGGAGAATATAAGAATCCTAGCAACGTTTGTAAAAACAGCATTGACCTCTGTTTTCTACGTGATATATGTGTCTCTAATATTATGTCCTCATTCCCCAATGAGCCTGTACACATTGCCCTAATCGTAGGAATATACGGAGAATATAAGAATCCTAGCAACGTTTGTATATGTAAAAACAGCATTGATCTCTTGTCCCATATGCTGACATGTCATGTAATTTACGTTATATAGGTATCTAATGTCATGTCCTCATTCTTAAAGTAGCGTGAGCTTATTGCCCTAACCACAGTAACATATGGATACATAAGATTAGGAGTAATGGATATGTAGTAATTAACAGTACTGACCTTTGTCCCATACGCTGATATATATCAATGTATAGCCTATTTCTGGTGACATTTTGTTAACGTTTGTTCAAAAAACTTATTTCAAGATGAATGGTATGGCATACTCATAATACACTATGTTTGTTGCAATTTTAAAACGGCATAACACCGGTCAAATCTTAAATCATTAATCCGGAATAATTGATGAGCAAACTTGACTCTACACCCGTAATGGACATATTGGAAATATTAGGTAACCAACTGCCCGTCACTTAACGGAACAATGTGCGGTCTAGTGTTTAAACGTGGGGGGTGAGATACCGGCTTAAAAGGATCCGGGTTAGAATTGCGTACCCTTCCGGTTCATCAACACGCACGCACGGAGACGACCAAAACTCTAGCGTACTCGCTATGAGGTGAGTGTTCTCGAAACATGATATACGGTCGCGTAGATTGGGTGGCAGTATACCTAAATAGATTTTATATACCTTCGTTTTAATTTATTTCTAGATAATCGTATGCCTAAATATACAGGCAAGAATTACTAATTGGACGTTTTAATACGTATGCACGGAAACGGCCAGAACTGTAGCGTACACGCTATGGGGTGAGTGGTTTTGAATCCTGATATACGTTCGCTTGGATTAGTTGGCACAGGTTTAACAGTCCTGACACACCGTTGCCTTAACTTGTTTCTAGATAATTAATATGCGGATTGAAGCATTTATCTACGCGCTTAAAGAATATTGAAATAGGGGATACACTCTAAATACAGCCGGGACGGAAGTAGAACCGGTGGGGAGGTGAGTGTACTGCCACCATCATTCGTCTAATTACTTATAAAAATCTACTCCTCGAAATCAAGTTAATATTTGAGTTAAACGATCTGGTGTTCTGTTTCTCTCATTACAGAACCAAAAGTTAAATTTACCTTTCCTACAGGTAGGGCTCTTATATTTCAAGCTGCACTGGAAGCATCTATTTAGTTTTAATTATGAATGTCACCACGAAATCTTAACGGTAATAAATAAATAGATAACACTTCAGTTATGGAAATAGTCTTTATTTTCGAGTTATTTGCACATCCCTCCTGACGTGAATATTATAAATAGAGAGTACTATATGAATGTATAACGAAAAACATGAAATCTTTGTATGAACTTATGTTTAATGACATGATTACAAATGGAAATGTTTTCATAATGGGGGTTTAAGGTATAAAGTCACTAACATCGTTTAAGCGAAATCTGTCTGTCACCGGGTGAATTAAGTTCACTATTGTTGACCTATGAATCCACAGTGGATCGGCTGATCCCATATATGTACATATGTTTTATCTGGTAGCCCTGAAGAAGTCGATTGGGCAATCACCCACGACGAAACACATGTTGGCTGGGCGTTCGAATTGAATAAAGAAACAAGAAATATTCCATAAAAACCTCTGTCAATAAGAATATATATGTGTGATTTATGATTTAACATGAAATTGGTCGAACATGGTCATGTTTTACTAATTTAATAGCGTGTGCATAGGATTGAAGTTTATGTCTTAGTGGACCGCCCTTGGGTCCCCGACTGAGGGTTTAGGGTGTTAGTCTCCCTCGCCTTTGCACCGTACTAATATTCAGGATAATAAAACAGCGCATATTAGGGAGGCGCCAATACCTCACTCAGAAAAACACCCCTGAGGTTTTGTAAACATATCTGCAATGACAGAATGCCACGACAACCCATTAACTAGAGCCAACTGTATCTGGTCCTTAATGACGCGATTAAGGCGTTCCACCAAACCATTACTGCGGGGGTGATATAATGATGTTAAAACATGTTTGATACCATGCTCCTTGAGGAAATTCTCCATCTCTAAAGACACCAATTGCGTACCATTATCCGTCACTAATACCTCAGGAAATCCTTCTCGGAGAAATACTTCTTTAAAGAAATTGATGACAGCCCAGGTATTAGCACACTCAACAAATTTGATTTCCGGCCATTTTGACATATAGTCTATCAAAACTAAAGCATACATCGGTGAATTTCCAGAAAAACCAAATGGACCAGCCACATCAAAAGCCAACTTGCTCCAAGGTGCGTTTTCCACAACCACAGGATCAACCGGACTAGGATGGGTCACTTGGGACTTGTCACTGAGGACACATGCACAACAATCTCTGACAAAATGTTCGATAGATCGATCTACACCAGGCCACCAAAAATCCTCACGAATTCTGCGTTTCATGGCACGGATACCTTGGGCAAGATCCAAAAAATGTTTCCGCAAACTTGTGGGAACAACTAATAACCCACCTCTACGTAAGACCCCGTCTACTAGAGACAACTCCTCACAAACCCTTCTAAAAGGGACCAAGACGGAGGGTAAATCCTTGTTTACGGGCCAGCCCTGAACCAAGAATTTAGTAACCACACAGATATCCTTGTCTTCAGATAAAGCTTCCAACCACTCACGCTCAGAGAGTGCACCCCTCGCCACACCTTCTACAGTCCCAACAGCACACACAACATCAAGATCATTTTCAGCTGGTATACAATTGTCATCAACAAGGGGCAGACGGGAAAGACAATCGGCAACATTGTTTTTGACTCCTGGTACATATTCCAAATGATAGTTGAACTCCTGAAGTCTGTACTGCCACTTGGCGATACGTGGTGTGGCACTACCATCCCCCTTTGTGGTAAATAGATCAACCAAGGGTTTGTGGTCAGTCCTGAGAGTAAACTCATTTCCCCATAAGAAGTTTCGAAAGTACTGGACACCCCACCATAGTGCTAATGCCTCCTTTTCAATGGTGGAATATGAGCTTTCAGCACCACGAAGAGTCCTAGAGGCAAATGCAATGATTTCTTCATAACCATTACTCCTCTTCTGCAACAGAACAGCACCCAGACCAATGTTGCTAGCGTCAGAGGAAACTATGCACTTGTCATTGATGTTAAACATTTTCAAGGGACGAGCTTGTACAATCTCCTTTTTCAAACTTTCAAATTGACTGTCACATTTTCCGCACCACACAAATTTCACATTCTTTTTCAACAATTCTCGTAAATTGGAAGTTTTATCAGCAAAATTCCCTACAAATTTTGCATAGTATTCTACGAGCCCTAAGAATGAGCGTAACTGGTCCTTATTGTTGGGTGCAGGTGCATTCTGAATGGCATCTAAGATTTTTATCTTAGGTTCGATTCCCTTACCAGAAATGTGGTGACCCAAATAGTCAACACCATCCCTGAAAAACTTGCACTTGTCTTTTCTTAAGGTAAGCCCATGGAGTTTCACAGTATCTAGTACATGCTTAACTCTACAATCATGCTCTACTTCAGATTGTGCATACACCAGAATGTCATCCTGGAAGAACACCACCCCGCCGTATCTTTAAACAAATTCCCCATGAGACGTTGAAACACAGCGGAAGCCGATGCTAGACCAAATGGCATACGCTTATAGCTAAAAGCTCCTTCAGGTGTTACGAAGGAGGTGAGATGCCTTGACTCCTTACATAACTCAATTTGGTGGTAGGCTGAGGAAATATCAAATGACGAGAAATACTTAGCCCCGTTAAGCGTCGCCAGCATTTCATTAATGTTGGGCAACGGTTGGCGATCGATCCAGATGTTTTTATTCAGATCGCGCAAGTCAACACACATTCTCAGGGATTTATCTGCCTTATGCGCAAGAACTATGGGGGCCAACCATTCAGATCCTTCAATTGCTTCAATCACATCCATGCGACACAAACGTTCCAATTCTTGCTTTAATTCTGCACGCAAGCTCAAAGGTACTTTACGCACTTTATGTGCAACCGCTATCGCTCCATTTTTCAGAACAATGTGATGCTGGAAGTCTTTAAGCTTCCCAAGATTGTCGCAGAATACTTCAGGGTATTTTTGAATCCACTCATCCCTTGACAAGTGTTTCACACTCACAGCATTTGAAGAATCTGCGGAAGTAGGAGAAGTGTAGAACTTACAAGCTTCCCGTTTGGATAAAACCATGTTGGGATGATTGGGGTCAAGAATGATGCCTAGTTCCCCTTGGTCTTGCCACCCTAACAAATTCACACCATCCTTGACAACGAATACAGGCCCCGAAGCCTGATCTCCATCAAATTCCATTTCTGCATCAAAACTCCCCAAGACCTCCACTCTTTTGCCACCATAGGCAAAAATTCTGATGTTCGACTGGTGTATTTGAATACTATCTAACTCCCCAAGGTCTTTTACATTAATAAGGGTGAAGGGAGACCCCGAATCAGCCAGAAAATTTACACTCCTTCCATTCACTCTAACAACGCATGCAGGAGATTTCCGTCTGCATGTACTTCCCATGGATGCAATTTCAATTACACCCTCAGACTCGACCGATGACAACGATAGCATCAGAGACATATAATCACTCTCTTCACCAGAGTCACCCAGGTCCTGTACAATAGATTTTACGATTTGAACATTACGCTTGTTGGACCCTACAGCTTTACAAAAACGAGCTAGATGACCCTTTTGCCGCACTTAAAACAAGTTTGATTCAAGGCAAAGCAGTACTTGGCGTCCCTAAATGATTCTTGCTCCCACAGCAGAAGCAAAATGGTTGAGCATTCTCAGACTTAGTTTTGGATGCAAATCGTGGAGAGGAATCCCGCGTCGCACTCTCATTAGGAACCGTAGTCGACTTGGTCTTGTGTTTTAGCGACATTGACTTGACCTCGGAAGAGTGAGAAGGGTTGCTCATTTCCTTCATACAAATCTGAGAGTGTTCAATGCTTTTAGCGAGCGTGATGGCTGTTTCTAGAGCAGGATCATCAGAAGATAGTAACTTTTCCTGAATCTTTTTGTCACAAGTGCGTTCGATCAACTGATCACGTATGATTTCGTCTCTGAACTCCCTGTAATTGCACGAGATAGACAGAGTTCTGAGTGCAGAAACAAAATCATCTATGGATTCCCCAGGGATCTGAGCCCGTTGTAGAAATTTGTGACGCTCGACTACCACATTCTTTTTAGGATTAAAACGCTTGTCCAAAGTTTTGATTAACGATGCATAGTCATCAACTAATAAGGAGTCTCCATCCTCACCACCACTCACATGAGTGGTGACAACCTCGAGAGTAAAGGTTTTTACAATGCTTCTACCTTCCGCACCCAAATTATACATTAGTAGAGCCTTTTTCTTTTTAGTTGTGAAGGTGTCACCATCAATAGCCTCCAAATAAGTTTCAAAAGTATCCTTCCACTGGTGCCATGGCATGGAAGGAGAACCAGGAGATTGCAAAAAGGATGGCGGAGCAATGACGTGATCCATGCCTGTACTATACGTGGGTGAGTTGCTGCCCACACGCTCCGCTAGTGAATGTATCTTGATGTACCTTACAACAAAATTGCGAGAAGTACCATTAGCAAAAGACTGTGCACATCAGTGAAGAATGTGCACACACTGTAACAAGTATCGTATAAATCAGCGCTTGGTGACTTATGCAAACAGCTGTGCGTATCAGCGAGATGAAGGGTAATTGACACGCAGTAACTAATGCATGAGGCTGAGCGCATCAGCGTGACTACAGTGACTGATGCGCCGGGATTAAATGCTGTGCGCATCAGCGTGGAAAACTGAAAGTGTTGAAAGAGCTGAGCGCATCAGCGTAACTATGGTTACTGATGCGCGGAGTTAAATGCTGTGCGCATCAGTGTATGAAGCTTGAAAAGTTGGCACAGCACACGGGGAAATTTAAAAATGGCCGCACGCAACGTGGCTACGTTGCGTGTGTGATTAGAAGGTCAGGCAAACAGGCAGCAGGATGACGCACAGCGCGTCTACGTAGAACGATGTCACGAGGCAAAGGCTCGAGCTTAGGCGATTTCCATATCGCGCGAGCCCGGCCGACACTGTACCAGAAGAAATACCTGGAAAACTTGAAGGCAAACAGCAAGGCACCACGTGGAGAGGTGTGGTGCAGCGGCCAGGGCAGCTGACTTCGAAGCACAGGGTTCACGGTTCGATCCCCGGCTCCGGCAGCAGCTCAGCTCAGCACCATGTGACTCTGGGCAATAGCTCACTTAATTTCCACGACGGCCCCCAGCGCCTTGAGACCCGTAAGGGTGAGTAGCTGCGCTATATAAAAACGGACTTACTTTAAGAGGTTACACGGACTCCCACGAAGTGGAGAAAACGGTTCAGCAACTTCGGTGCAGCTTGGGGAAACAGTTGTGAAGCGCCGTCACAGCCTCGAGATTAGGGAGCAGGAGATAAGACGGCGCTGATCCCCAAGAACCGAAGACTCCAGTAGAAACCCAAATCGTCGCCAATGAAAAGAAGAACAACGAGGGTAACGGTAAGTACTTCATTTATTTAGTCTTCACTCTCCAGCTCCCAGGCAGCAACTGCCAACCTCCCCACATTCCGTATTCCACGCAGGGAATACTCACAAAGGAACACTCCATCCCAGAACATAGATAGGTCCCCACAGATACCCAACATTTCTGCATGAGCCCTGAGTTCCACTTCAGCCCAAGCTGAAGTTTCTAAATCATTGCCCAACAAGCATTCAACAGGGAGGTCTGCACTTACCACAACCTTCTTAGAGCCAGTTACCCCTCCCCAGGTGAAATTACAACTGCCAAGGAATGGTCTGTCCTGACATTGCTAGTATTGGTCACTTGGTACATCTCACCAAGTATGATTTGCTCAGGAGCCACAAGATCTTTTGTCACCATTGTGACACTTGCTCCTGTGTCCCTGAATGACAAGGCCTCTTTTCCATTTATCAAAGGCTGCTGTCTGTATTTGCCCAGATTACTGGGGCTTACCAATAAGGAGGCAATATCTATGCCTCCATCACAGACCAACACAGCCTGAGTTGGAACTCTGACTAGGCCAGAGTCCATCCCAGATCCCAGGGTTAACCCTACTACACCCTTATTCTGAGTACCACCACTTGGAGCTGAACTAGGGGGACAGTTGCCTTAGGGGCAGTGGTGGTTGGAGTTGAGTACTTGGACTTGGTACAATCACTTGTCCAATGGGTCTTCTGTTTACAGATTTGACACCATGGCTTCATCTTGCCTTTACCCTTGTTTGATTGTGACTCCCCACCAGATGCAGATTTTTGGGGGCCTTGAGAAGACTTCTGGTCTTTACCCTTCTCCCCACCCTTATCAGAGTTTTTAGAATCTTGTTTCTTGGAGTCACCACCTTGGTTCTGAACCTTCTGCCTCACCCTGGTTCTGACCCATTTGTCTGCCTTCTGGCCCAATTCTTGGGGAGAGGTCAGATCAGAATCCACCAGGTACTGATGCAACAGCTGATTTTGACAATTATTAAGGATCTGCTCCCTCATAATTAAATTGTACAATCCTTTAAAATCACACACTTTGCTGCCAAGTAACCAGCCTTCCAGAGCCTTAGTAGCACAATCTACAAAGTCAACCCAGTCTTGAGTCTGTGCCTTTTGGGTATCTCTGAACTTAATCCTGTATTGTTCAGTGGTTAAGCCAAACCCATCAATCAGAGCACTCTTCAAGACTTTGTAATTATCAGCATCCTCTTCTCTAACAGTGAGGAGCTTGTCTCTACCTTTGTCTGCAAAGGAGAGCCACAAGATTGCTGCCCACTGCTCCTGAGGGACCCTCTGTACTTTACAGGCCCTCTCCAGTGCAGTTATGCATTTGTGGATGTCATCACCACTCTGGTAGGGAGGGACAATCTTGTTCAGGTTCCTATGGTCATGAGTATGTTCTCTACCTCTAGGGACACAGTTGCTGCTACCATGGGGCTCTAGCCCCAGCATTTGAGAAGCTCTCTGAAGCTCCAGGGATTCACTATCTAAGGCCAATTGCTATCTCTTGATTCTGAGCTTAGCTCTCTCAAACTCAAGCAGTTGGCACTTCCTCTCATAAGAGGACTCCCTTTTATGAGAAGCAGAGGTCCTATGAGAAACAGAGCTCCCTACAGAAGTACCAGAATGATTAGATTCCTGAGAAGGAGATCTTGATCTTCTTGGTAAACTGTTAACCCTTCCAGGTGGGGTAAAGAGAGGGCCACTGAGGCCTTCTTCCTCACCCTCAGGAAGAATTGGATTGTCCAGGTTAGGATCAGTTTGATCCTCCTGGCCAGCATCAGAGTCCAGGTCATAGAAGTTTTCACTTCCTGGCCTTTCCTCTTCTACTGCCCCACCCCCTTTGCCTGCCTCATCAGACCCTGGGGTCTTTCTGAGGTCATCTAAAAGCAAAGCCTCTATGAGGCATTGAGTATTTGGGTTTTTCCCTGTCTTCAGTTTTCTAGATGTACACACGGTTCTCAATTCCTGAAATGAGGTGTGGTCATACTTAGTTGGCAGAGGCCCACTGGCTTCTGGCCTAGAAGACATACTAGTGTTGTGTGGTGTGGCACCTACCTAACCTAGTGGGAACTACTTAATTCTCTTGAGTTGGAGAAAGGGTGTGCTAGACCCTTGACTTACCCAACTCTAAGTTCGGTAGAACTTACTTTATTCTAGTCTTGATTTATATGTACCTAAGTACCTTTAGTGGTTTTCAGTTAGTCACTCAATGAGATTATCTGGTAAAACAATAGCAAGCTTGAATCCCAACCGCTGCACACCAATATGAGAAGTTGGCCTGGTATATGCTGTCCACTAATTAAAGTGGGCACCTTGCACCAGTCCAAACGACCTTTATTGATGATTAGGTTAAAGACAACCTTTATTGAAAGCTATCCTAGTGGTAGCTATGGAGAGCAGCCTTCAGGCTAAGTCTCGAAGGAATGTAAAGCAGCTTGTTTTACCAGTATATAACCTCCTGAATGACCAAATGAAAGGAGAACCACACAAGGTATATATAAAATATATGTATTTATTACTAAACACTCTCTACTAACCTCTTTATGAGATTAGAGAACAAGGCACACAATATTAAATCACTAGAACAACAGTAAATAGCACAATACACAGTGGGCTCCAGGGGAGACCAAACCATATACTAAGAAAGTGGTATAACAACCACGACTTGACTAGACACAGTGCCTGGAGCACGTAGAATCGCTGGGACCCCAAGGAACCACCCAAGGTAGTGACACAGGGGACCCACGGAGGACGGGTGCAGTGTGTGAACACAGGCGCGAGCTCCGTACAACTCGGTTGGAAATTTAAAGATTAAGGACACTTCAGAGAGGACTTTAAGCAAACCCAGCTAAACATAGAAGGTTCTAAGGCCAGCACCCATGAGAGTACCGAGGTACCCGTGTTACCTATCCCAGAGGAGCCGGGTGCATAGGGGTCAAGTGGTGTCGGAAACCCTCGTCGTTTTCAATGGCGTGATGCGAAAAAGTACTGCTACCGTGGAGAAAAAAAGTGTCCGGTGTGATCCAAGCCTGGATCGGAGATGAGAAGAACCTGAAAGCAGAGGGGAAAAAGTCTGGGTCACTTCACGTGACCAGGAGCGAAGCAATCGAATGCCCACCGATGTTGGGTGCTTCAGGTGAGAAGAAGTGAAGCTTGACTCTGCAGCCACGGGGACCAGGAGGTGCTGACAACAACCAAAGTCTGGAGGGGAGCTGTCCCACAAAGGATGTCGAGTGCTGGTGGGTCAGTGTCCGGATTAAACACTAACAAGCCTTGGCACCTGCAACCCACGCGGTCAGAGGAAAGATGCTTCTGTGAGGACCAGCAAGGTCCTGGGGACTCTCCAAGCAATGGAGAGTCAGGGCACGTCCAGAGCAACCAGGAAAGCCCACTGAAATTTAAAGTTGCCTTCACAGGGACCCACAGGCCAACCGACCAGGGATCGCGAAGGGACCTCAAGCTGAATCACTAAATACCAGCCCATGGAACACTCTTGGAGTGTAGGCTGGAAATCATCAGTGGAATTACTGCTCGGGGTCAGGACTACCAGTAGCCCAAAGCACAGCCTCAGGGATTGCCGAAAAGCATATGCTGCTGCAAATGTACTCGGTGCACAGGGGTACGGGTTACACGGTCCCCACGAGGGGTACGGGCCTCAGAATTGCTGAGAGCGCAGATCAACCTCAGAGACCTTGGGAACCCACCTCCTGTGTTGCAGAAATCTTAGGAGTCCTTCAGGAGCTTCATAGATGCAAACCGGTCAGATGCGTTTAGGTGCCTGCTCAGCAGGGGAGTAACTCCTTTACTCCAAGGGAGATTCTTCAGTCATCCAGCGTCGTGCAGATAGTCGAAGTACTTGGTTTCTGTAGCAGAGTTTAGTCCAGGTAAAATCCAAAGTCCTGTAGTCAGGGGTTCCTACTTTATACCCAAGGAAGGGGTGGGACAAACTCTGGGGACCCACCTATGGGAGGGTCAGGACAGAGGGGTGGCTACACCCATGTCCTTTGTCCAGTTTCATGCCAGAGAAGGAGCAAATGGCTCCTGCAACCGGTTTGAGCTGGACTATGCACAGGGACACCAAATGTGCCCCCAGTGCAGACATCAAAGCACTCTCAGAGTGCACCCACCCAGCCCCAATACACTAAAGCCTGTCTGGGAGGTGGTCACACCTCCCTGTGACAGGAAACCTATTGTCAAACCTTCCCCTGCCGGAGTTTCATCCAGCAGCAGGAGGGCAGACTCGTGTCTGTGGCTGGCAGCATCCATTTTGTGATGCCAGGGTCAAGAAAGCTGGTACCGGGTGTACCGGTGTTGTCATATTTCTCCCTCTAGGAGGGTGGAATCATACCTCCCACACCAGTCACTGGTGTGGGAGGTATGATTCCAAGGTGTTTGACATCAAACACGACATGTTTCCATGCAGCCGTTTTAAAGTTAGCATTTACCGCAAGGTTATAATGCACTTAAGTATATATGGTTGGCTGCATCACAGACAACCTCGGAAAAGAGGTTCCGAAGGCTGCAGAGGGGCTCTGCTCATGCATGGGCACCCTCTCACATAAAACCCAGCACCCTGCCTTCAGAATTGATAAGGCCTGCTATAGGGGTGACTGATAGGTTTATATGTGCAGTGATTAGGATAGATATAGTGAACCTATATCCAAGTAAGGGGTGCATGCACCACCTTACACAGGCTGCTGTAGCAGAACTGTTGTGTCATTTTAAATGGTCTCTCAGGGGTGGCATAATACATGCTGCAGCCCCTGGGAGGCCTCTGGGGTACCTAGGCCCTGGGTACATAGTATACCATATACTAGGGACTTATAAGGGTACCCCAGAATCCAATCTGGAGTGTACCTAAAGTACAGGCAATCAATTTAGAGTAGAAAGCAGATAGACTGGGGTCCTGAATAGCAGGATCCCAGTCAGACTAGGCCAAAAACAGTGAAACATCAGAAAAAAGTGGGGGTAACTATAAGAAGCAGATCCTACTCTCCTACAGAAGGCACAAGCACTTTACCACTGGTTAGCAGGGCAAAAATGCATAGAGCCCTAAAGGCAACAACAAGGTACAGTGACAGATGGCAAAAATCTGCAGCGACGCTGCAGAAAGGGCAAATTTCCGACCATGTTTCTTGAGCCTAAAGTTTTATGTGAGTTTGATGCAATGACTGAACAGAAGATGACTACACGGATGTGCACTCACAAGTCCATCTGTGGCATTCCTCAGTTCCTTAACAATTTAGGCAAACTGTCCATTATGGCTCCTTCCAGCCTAGGAGTTCATGCAATCAAAGCACAGAACATAAAGGTGGCCACCATTAGTGAATCAGATACGGGCCATATTTGCAAATTAGTGTTCGTTTAAACTTGAAATACCCACTGTACAGGTGATCTGCAAGCTGTGCCTGGGCTGGTGCTTGCTGCAGGTAATGCTTGTTTTAATGAAGGAAATTAAGAGTAATCCCTGGCCCAGAAGACCATAACACAGGCCCACAGCCTACAAACAGGCTCACACACTGGCCTGGCAGACCAGCCCTTTGGGCACTGCCAGATTGCCCGATAGGCCAGCCCGGCTCTGGATCGGACTCTAGCAGCAGAGTGTGTCGGGGCTGCTCAGCCAGGCTCATCGCCTTGTCTCCAGACTTCTGTATTTACTCAGTTTCAAACCACCCAAGTGTTATTTGTTTGAAACGGAATAACGATATAAAGCAGGATATGAGACAGTGAACCTGAGCTGAGTGTCTCTCCACACACCAGAGTGTCAGAGGCTGCTACTGCCTTGGATTTATTCAATGTGCCAAATTGTCTTTCGGTGCCACTTATGCCGGACATTTTTGGGTATATTTAGTTAGGGGTTCCACTGTGAAAGGGAAAATAAATAAATGCAACACTGTCTCGCGCACCTTTATTACCTCCTGGCCTGTCCTAGTCCTTACACTATGAGTCTCACCTACCACACATCACTTACCTAGCCCCCTAGCCATGCTAAAACAAAACAAACCTTTCCAAGATGGCGCCCACCCTGTATACTCTTGACTCCATCTAGAATACAGAGGGCGGAAGCAGTCATCAGAACTTCCTGTCCTTTCTCTATCTTGTCGAATTCCGCCTGCCTTGCAGAAGGCAGTATAAGGATTGTTTTTAATCTTCGATATGTTTAGATTGTCATGCTTTATTATTTGCGTTTCTTATGTTTACCTAATGGACCTGCTCTCGCTATCCTCTCTGTGCTGCTCTGCTTTAGTGGTGCTAACGCTGGAAGGTAACACTGGGGAAGCCTAAAGTCCAACAAGTGCTTGATGCAGAAGACCAAGCAGCAGAGCAAAGGCTTCCACTGGCAGCCATCACTGGGAACTGATGATGCTAAAGTACACAGGCGTGTAGAACAGGATGAATAGGCTTTCTTCACGTGACAGAAACTAGTTGGTCTCAGACAAAAAGTATCCAGTGAACGGGTGGCAGCTTCTTCTCCCCGAGAAAGCGCTGGCTGTCCTTGAGCAGGAGATATCATTCATGAATACAGGACTGAGTTCAGTCTTCTTCCGCTCGCCAGGTTCGAAAGCGCTGGCTGTCCTTGAGCAGGAGATATCATTCATGAATACAGGACTGAGTTCAGTCTTCTTCCGCTCGCCAGGTTCGAAAGCGCTGGCTGTCCTTGAGCAGGAGATATCATTCATTAATACAGGACTGAGTTCAGTCTTCTTCCGCTCGCCAGGTTCGAAAGCGCTGGCTGTCCTTGAGCAGGAGATATCATTCATGAATACAGGACTGAGTTCAGTCTTCTTCCGCTCGCCAGGTTCGAAAGCGCTGGCTGTCCTTGAGCAGGAGATATCATTCATTAATACAGGACTGAGTTCAGTCTTCTTCCGCTCGCCAGGTTCGAAAGCGCTGGCTGTCCTTGAGCAGGAGATATCATTCATGAATACAGGACTGAGTTCAGTCTTCTTCCGCTCGCCAGGTTCGAAAGCGCTGGCTGTCCTTGAGCAGGAGATATCATTCATGAATACAGGACTGAGTTCAGTCTTCTTCCGCTCGCCAGGTTCGAA
Organism: Calotriton arnoldi; assembly: GCA_963921515.1. Taxonomy (NCBI): domain Eukaryota; kingdom Metazoa; phylum Chordata; class Amphibia; order Caudata; family Salamandridae; genus Calotriton; species Calotriton arnoldi. The sequence continues at coordinate 96,921 of CAWUFW010015726.1, forward strand.
AGCGCTGGCTGTCCTTGAGCAGGAGATATCATTCATGAATACAGGACTGAGTTTAGTCTTCTTCCGCTCGCCAGGTTCGAAAGCGCTGGCTGTCCTTGAGCAGGAGATATCATTCATGAATACAGGACTGAGTTCAGTCTTCTTCCGCTCGCCAGGTTCGAAAGCGCTGGCTGTCCTTGAGGAGGAGATATCATTCATGAATACAGGACTGAGTTCAGTCTTCTTCCGCTCACCAGGTTCGAAAGCGCTGGCTGTCCTTGAGCAGGAGATATCATTCATGAATACAGGACTGAGTTCAGTCTTCTTCCGCTCGCCAGGTTCGAAAGCGAGGATGTGCTTCTAAGAAACGTGTAACTGGACAACGCTGAGCCTTCTTGACTCTAGGCCATGAAAACTAGGAAGCGTATTCAATGCCGCAGGAAGTTTCAAAGTACTATAAAATCTCATCCATATTTCATGATAAATTATTGATATATTCTGGGTTACATACATGATTAATACCATACTACATAAGAATATATGAACATGATACAGGCAGGATTTACGTTTTCACAGTGGGCGTGGTCATTTCTGCTTCACTCCTGTACAGAAGCTGGGAGCGTGTATCCTGCAGAAGCTGGTACTGTGAACACTTCAGTGGAGCGGATGGGAATTTTGGTCCCCCGTTCCCTTGAAAGCCTGAACTTGTAATGACAGGTCTCAAAGAAGCTTGGCCGGGGCATGACACATTGCTGCTGTGGTAATTGGCTGAACACAGGAAATGGGAGCTGGTTACATTTGGTCCTGACAGTTTTTTCCTCTTGGCAGACATTGGAAACTCAGGGGAAGGCAGCCAATGCTTCATGTGACCAGGAGCAGACTTTTCCCTACCGAAAGCGCCTGGCGGCCCATTCACATTTCCAATCCCTCTTCTACCAGCTAGTAATTAGTATTTGGTTCAGGTCCAATGACGTGAAACGCCTCCCAGGAGCAAACAATAGGCTGACCTAAACGGGCAGAGATGACTCCTCCGAACCTGACAGAATATGCAGAATAGGGCTTGGAGCATCCTTCCGACATTAAAGTGTCAACTCCTGCTTGACAGGTCCGCAGTGGTGTTATATTCTCAATTAAATTATATAGTGTACTGTTCCTTTAACCTACCGAGCTTAGAATTATTTCTATTCAAAGTGCTGTTGTTGTTCTCTATTGCCATGGTGCAGATATTCTTAATTCTAATGTTATACCTCTGGAGCTTTTGTCCAGAGCAGTTGTTTGTGCTGTGCTGGAAACCAATAAATACTTTTTCTACATAAACTGCGTTTCCTGGATTGGATGTGAATACTACAATTTTGGTGCCGATTGAAGACTCTTTTGCCACAAGTATCCAGCACAGGGGCGATTTGTCTTCAAAAGGAAAGAACCTACTACTCATCTTTCATCATTTAAAATTTACTTCACTGTACTGTTGGACTGCCACACTACTTTGCTGCGGTGCTTCACCTTCGCATACAACAATTTTGGTAAATATATTTTTTTATTACTTACCCTGCACAGCCCTTCTCCTCCTTTGTTCTCTGGAATTCTCATCGCGCGAAGCCTTCTTGAGTCAGCTTCACCTTGCGCTCCTCTCCTTCGTTGTGACGTTCCTCAATACACGTCACACGTTGAGGGCTGACTTGAATTGGAATTCCTTCATGCGTGCGTTGTCCCCTGTGCTACCTGTTGTGCGCGCTGACGTCCAAGAGCGTTTTGCAACCTTCCGCTCTTGAACGCTCACAATCTGAGAGGTTTCATTTTCTGTCAGTTACGGCTTCACACCATTTATCACCCCGGGGAGCGGTGGAAATCCTGTTCGGTGTGTAAGCGGCCGTATACTGTTTTCTTCTCTGTGAACCTGTGCACATCGTTTGGGGCATTTAAAACGGAAGATTTACCAAGTAAGCAATTTTATTGTGGGCAGTGCACATATATATATTTATATATATTATCTACTGGCGGTCGCCAGTAGATAGTTATAGTTAGAACCTATTTTCCATAGGAAATCCGCAACATTCTATTTGAAATAACTCTTGCGTCGGTTGAGGAATCTTCGCGAAATTTTCAAACTTTATGGCCCGCTCCGGTCCGCTCCTACCCTGAAAGTTTCGGGGTGATTCGTCAAGCGGGGGCCGAGAAAAAAGGGGGGTCCCAAAACGTGTTTTCCCCATTCATTTTCCCATAGGAAACTTTAGCCACGGCTACAGCCCGAACTGCTGAACGGAATTACACAAAATTTGGCAAAGAGGTAGTTCTTGGTTCAGAAAGAACCCTTTTTGTTAAATGGTGTAAATCCGTTCAGTAGTTGCGGAGAAATTAAAAAAATAAGAGTCAAAAATCAATTTCCCATAGGAAACTTTATGCAAGGCTACAGCCCGAACTGCTGAACGGAATTACACCAAATTTGGCAAAGAGGTAGTTCTTGGTTCAGAAAGAACCCTTTTGTTAAATGGTGTAAATCCGTTCAGTAGTTGCTGAGAAAATCAAAAGTAAAAACACATATATATCTGGGCGGAGCCTAACCACACATGTCATCGTGAGATCTGATTGGCTGTCAGCACTTCATCCTGGAATTGCTGGCAGCCATCTTGGGACCAATATAAATGATAGTACCCCATTGAAATGCATTGTAGTGAATCGAAGATTTTGAGGGTTACCAAAAGGAGAACTATAAAGGGTGATAACAGACTTTAGTTACATTAGAATTCATTTGTTGATGGTACCATACTAATTACAGGAATTGTGGTGTGTTCTAAGGTGATTTTACCCTGTGAAAAACCTTCTGCTGGGATATCATGAATCATGTTTGAGAGAAAACTATTTTCACATGCTTGTCCCATACAGTTTTGGAAGGTGCTCCAGAAGCTAAAATGAGAGCATATTTTCTGTAAATTCACATTATCTTTCACAGTCATGTGAGAATGAAGTCTGACATTCTCAGTAAAACATGTACATCCAACAATGGCAGAGACTGTCAGTTGATTCCTTTGTGTTCTACTGCAGCTTCCCAGAGTGTTCTAAAGAACAACTAGAGCGCTAACAGCCTTACTTATGACAAAAGTATGGCACACCTGAAGCCATCTTGATTGGAATAAACTGGTAACACTTAAAACATTTAATTTAAAAAGGAACAAAATGATGGGGTTCATTTTGTCATAGAAATTATGGTTAGTGCTGTAGAAAGAAAAATTAGGACATGTTTCAAGTGTGATCTCAAATATCTTCCTGTTATATTTCAACAGGAGCAGCCTGTCAGTTGATGCCTTTGTGTTCTACTGCAGCTTCCCAGAGTGTTCTAAAGAACAACTAGAGCGCTAACAGTCTTACTTATGACAAAAGTATGGCACACCTGAAGCCATCTTTATTGGAATAAACCGGTAACACTTAAAACATTTAATTTAAAAAGGAACAAAATGAGGGGGTTCATTTTGCCATAGAAATTATGGTTAATGCTGTAGAAAGAAAAATTAGGACATGTTTTAAGTGAGATCTCAAATATCTTCCTGTTATATTTCAACAGGAGCAGCCTGTCAGTTGATGCCTTTGTGTTCTACTGCAGCTTCCCAGAGTGTTCTAAAGAACAACTAGAGTGCTAACAGCCTTACTTATGACAAAAGTATGGCACACCTGAAGCCATCTTGATTGGAATAAACTGGTAACACTTAAAACATTGAATTTAAAAAGGAACAAAATGAGGGGGTTCATTTTGCCATATAAATTATGGTTAGTGCTGCAAAAAGAAAATTTAGGGCATGTTTTAAGTGAGATCTCAAATCCTCTTCTATTTCATTAGAAAATTCTGACATGCAGACTGAAACAATCACTTTCAATACCAGCAGTAGACTTCCAGTTAACTCCTTGGTGAGCAGTAGCTTTACTACAGTGATCTAATGAACAACTAGAGTGCTAACATTCTGAATTTATGGCAAATGTGTGACACATCTGAATGCCTTCTTGATGGAATCAAAGTAAAAACTGAAAGCATTTCCTACTGAGGAGACTGTAGTAAATGAGGAAATTAGGAAACTTCATAACAAATAAGTCTCCCAAGATGGCCACCAGAGAAAAAAGAGCCCAAATGTAGCACAAATATAACCCAGAGGTAGCCCACGTATAGCCCAATGACAGAAGTGTGCAAAACACTTTTTATTTTTTGTTTTTTTTGCAGTTTTATATAGTGCAGACTGGTCAGGTATTGGAGTGCTTTACATGAGCATTGGTTACATCACACAAGGACAAATTCATGTTGGTTGACCCCTACACTACCCAAACACCACTGCACTACCCTAAACCCTAAAACACTACCCCCAGCACGACCCCCTTCACTACCCAAACACAACTGCACTACCCTAAACTCAAAAACACTACCCCAGCACGACCCCCTACACTACCCAAACATCACTGCACTACCCTAAACCCTAAATCTACCCCCTACACTACACAAATACCACTGCACTACCCTAAACCCTAAAACACTAGAACCCAGCACGACCCCCTACAGTACACAAACACCACTGCACTACCCTAAACCCTAAAACACTACCCCCTACACAACACAAACACCATTGCACTACCCTAAACCCTAAAACACTACCCCCAGCATGACCCCCTACATTACACAAACACCACTGCACTACCCTAAACCCTAAAACACTACCCCAGCACGACCCCTACACTACCCAAACACCACTGCACTACCCTAAACCCTAAAACACTACCCCCAGCAAGACTCCCTACACTACACAAACACCACTGGACTACCCTAAACCCTAAAACACTACCCCCAGCACGACTCCCTACACTACCTAAACACCACTGCACTACACTAAACCCTAAATCTACCCCCAGCATGACCTCCCACACTACAGAAACACCACTGCACTACCCTAAACCCTAAAACACTACCCCCAGCACGACCCCTACATTACCCAAACACCACTGCACTACCCTAAACCCTAAAACACTAACCCCAGCATGACCCCCTACACTACCCAAACACCACTGCACTACCCTATACCCTAAAACACGACCCCGTACACTACACAAACACAACTGCACTACCCTAAACCCTAAAACACTACCCACAGCATGACCCCCTACACTACACAAACACCACTGCACTACCCTAAACCCTAAAACACTACCCCCTACACTACACAAACACCACTGCCCTACCCTAAACCCTAAAACACATCCCCCAGCATGACCCCCTACACTACACAAACACCACTGCACTACCCTAAACCCCCTACACTATACAAGCACCACTGCATTACTCTAAACCCTAAAACACTACCCCCAGCACGACCCCCTCACAACACAAACACCACTGCACTACCCTAAACCCTAAATCGACCCCCAGCACGACCCCCTACACTACCCAAACACCACTGCCATACCCTAAACCCTAAAACACTACCCCCAGCATGAACCCCTACACTACCCAAACACCACTGCACTACCCTAAACCTTAAAACACTACCCCCAGCACTACCCCCTACACTACACAAACACCACTGCACTACCCTAAACCCTAAACCACTACCCCAGCACTACCCCCTACACTACCCAAACACCACTGCACTAACATAAACCCTAAAACACTACCCCCAGCACAACCCCCTGCACTACACAAACACCACTGCACTACCCTAAACCCTAAAACACTACCCCCAGCACGACTCCCTACACTACCCAAACACCACTGCACTACCCTAAACCCTAAATCTACCCCCAGCACGACCCCCTACACTACCCAAACACCACTGCACTACCCTAAACCATAAAACACTACCCCCAGCATGACCCCCTACACTACTCAAACACCACTGCACTACCCTAAACCCTAAAACACTAACCCAGCACGACCCCTACACTACCCATACACCACTGCACTACCCTAAAGCCTAAAACACTACCCCCAGCACGACCCCCTACACTACTGCACTACCCTAAACCCTAAAACACTACCCCCAGCACGACCCCCTACACTACCCAAACACCACTGCACTACCCTAAACCCTAAAACACTACCCCCAGCATGACCCCCTACACCACCCAAACACCACTGCACTACCCTAAACCCTAGAAAAGAAACCCCCACCCCATGCCCAATCCCCCTTACCTCTCACTCCTCGTGGTTCCTCTCTCCTCGTGGTTCCTGCTTCACGTCGTCTCTGAGGGGCGGTGCACGTCGTTGTGAGGAAACGGAACAGCCTCTGTTTCCTTACAACGACATGGATCGTCTACATGTTTTTAGAACGCATGGTCATTTACCATACATACCTTTACAACAAAATTCGTTGTAAAGGCATGCGTGGTAAATGACCATGCATTCTAAAAAATGCGTAGTAATGACTTTGTGATGTACAACGCATGCGTGGTAATGCATGCGTTGTAATGGTATTGCAAAGTAAAAAAGTCGTTGTAACGGCTGTTTACCGATCGAAGCTGGCCCCTGTTCTTCAGTGAGACGTTTATTTGATTAATTAGGAGGAAGGAATGTGTTTTTTTTACCGAAAAGTGCATTCCCGGCTGTTGTATTGTGAAAGTGTCCGCGTGGCCTGGTTTCACTTTTGGTGAGAGAGTGGAAGAGTCTGTTTGGATCTAAACGAGTTCTGTTGTTGGACGGGGCCGGCGCAACATGTCATCAGAAAACATAGCTAATGGAAAGCGTCCTCCCTGAAGTGTGGAGCAGTGCCATGAGAGGTCAACGAGTGTGCGTCCCATCGCAGTATGACCGTACCGCGTGACCCATGTGCCACCTCCAGGGTACGGGAGGCAGAAGCGGCATCACAGGTCCTCTTGAAGACCATTGTAGCACTAATTCTACATTTTGGTACTAGGGCATTTTAACTTTGTTGTTCCTGCCAGATACAAAGAGAAGATCCTGTGTTATTCAGTGCCCTCGTTACCTTTTTTGTGGGTTGTGGTGCTTGTCACTTCCCTGCCCCGCCGGTGCACACGACTGGGCACCCCACCTCGTGTGCCATCTGCAGGGCCTCTACCCTCGGATCACTGGTTTCGGTTTCTGGAGTGGCAACATAAACAGTTGCTCCCAAAGGACTAGCCTGAACACTTAGGTGAATATCCCCTGCACCAGCATTCCACGGAAATTCTTTCCTAGCTCTCCCACGTCAACGAGGACGTCATAATAGCACGGCTCCACTCACGACACCGTATGACGTCATCGGAGCCATAAGAGAACCTCTTCGGCGTGCTGACGTCAGTTCCACCCATTTTGTCCGTGCCACCGAGGCAAACAGGGGACCGAGACATTTTCACATGTATACATAGTATAATAAATATATATATATTCACTGAAAAAACCATAGGTTTCAGGCACGTTATAGTTAGAAATTAGCATTTAAAAAACCTTAGAAATTCACTGAAAAAACTAAGCCTGGGCGTAGTTCGCGAAGTAGCGCTACGCGAAGCCACGCAAAGTGCAGTTCGCACTACGCGAGCTACGCGTAGCACTACGCGAACTGCGTAGTGCACTGTTCGGAATGATTGCACAGTGCCGGATGCTTGTCCGCACTGTGCAATCATTGAAAACGGCATCTTGCACAGTGCGAGCTGTCTTTTACTGCCGCTCGAGTAGATTTTTACTCGAGCGGCAGCTTTCTCAACGCGGACTGGTAGTTTCTCATCGCGAGCGGTCGCGAGCATACGCGACCACTCGCAATGAGAAACCTGACCTCCCCGCGTTGAGAATCTCGCCGGGATGTCATTTTGCTTGCTCGCGGTCGCCAACTTGACGTTGAGGACCGCGAGCAAGCAAAAAATGACCGCTGCACTACGCTACGCTATGCTACGCGTGTTTGCACTGTGCTACGTGCAATTCGCGTTGTGCGAAGTAGCGCAAACTTCGCAAACTACGCGAGCGTAGCGTAGTGCTTTGCCCAGGGTTAGAAAAAACCATAGGTTTCAGGCACGTTATAGTTAGAAATTAGCATTTAAAAAACCTTAGAAATTCACTGAAAAAACCATAGGTTTCAGGGGCGTTATAGTTAGTTGGACATTTCACTCGTACAAAACCATAGAAATTCCCCCGTTATAGTTAGTTCAGCTAACTATAACTTGCGCGCCCGCAATGCACTGCTGATGACGTCACATATTACATCACTCATGACATGGTCAGTGACATCACTCATGACATCACTGATGACATCTCAAATGACATCACTGATGACATCACTGATGACATCATCCAGTGAATGTGTGTTTTTCTGAAAATTAAATATGTTTTATATATGTATATCTCAAGGTCGATGGAAGAATAAATGGGTATATAAGTGTCTAAATGGATGATTTTGTTTAGTAAAATTGATTGTATAACTGACTAAGTGTATCTTAGTGAATACATGGGTTAGTGAGTAATGTTTAAATATGAAAATATCTGTATCAGTCTCTCACTTTGTGTATAAGTGGCTGCATGGGTTGGTGAGTAGCTACATGAGTGTCTATATGGGTTATTAGTTGGTTTTTTGAGTATCAGTATGAGTGTCTGAGTGTCTGTATGGTTCGGTGGGGGGTATTAAAAAAATGCGAATCCTGCCGAAAAAAAAAAAATCGAAGCGCGGTCTCCCGCGCTTCGATGTTAATTGGCCCCCGGGTGGCCCAAGTCCCGGGGGCATGGTGGGGGGATAATTTAATGTGTGGGGGCCTCAAAGGGCCCCCAAGCCCCGGGGACCGCCACCCCCTGGGCTTTTTTAAAAAATGGTGCGGGAGGGCTCTGAGCCCTCCCGCAGCCCCGGGGACCACCACCTCCCCGGGGCTTTTTTAAAATAATTTAATAACCTGTGTGGGGGGCTCCAGCCCCACATGCCCCGAGGACCGCCACCTCCCCGGGGCACTAACAAATTAAAATGGGGGTCCGTTTTGGACCCCGAAACCCGGGGACCACCACCTCCCCGGGGCTGTGCTGATGTAGGGAGGGGGCCGCGCGGCCCCCTCCTGGAGCCTTTGATGGCCCTGGGGACCACCACCCCCAGGGCCGGCTCCTGCAGTGTCCCGGGGTGCCTACCCCGGGACACTGTAGTTTGCTATGGCAGGACGGGAGCCTCGCGGCTCCCGTCCTGCCATAGCAAACTGCTTTGGATATTGGAAGAGAGAGCAGGGAAACCTGCTCTCTCTTCCAATATTCAAAGCGATTGCTTTCCACATGGGGAGCAGCATGTCAGCTGCTCCCCATGTGGAACTAGCAATGCCGGCTCCCAAGGGACGTGGGGAGCCGGCGGGACTGTGGGGGATTGGGGACCCCCACAGTCCCCAACGGAGAAGGGCCAGCCCGGGGGATGGGGTCCCCGGGGCAAGTAGTGGCCCAGGAGGGGGGCCACGCGGCCCCCTCCCCAAATATGAAAAATTAAAAAAAAAAAAAAAAAAAAAGGAAAGGCCGGCCCCGGGGATGGGGTCCCCGGGGCCTTAAATGGCCAGAGGAGGGGGCCACGCAGCCCCCTCCAAAGAATAAAAATTAAAGGCCATGCCCCGGGGATGGGGTCCCCGGGGCCAATACAGGCCCAGGGAAGGGGGCCACGCGGCCCCCTTCCCGTTTTTTTTTAATTAAAAATTTAAAAAAGGGGTAAGGCCCTGGGGGATGGGGTCCCCAGGGCATAAAAACAGGAAAAAGGAAGGGGGCCACACAGCCCCCTTCAGGGGACAAAATTTTTTTTTTTTTAAACGATTGGGCCCGCAGGCCCCGCCCCCTTCCTTCACCACTTGCGCGTTTGCAGAGGGGGAACGAATTCACCTTGAATACTGGGGGTCCCTGGGGGCCAACTAGCCCACCTGGAACCTCCAATATGCGCCAGGGGCTGCGTTGCAGAGACGTGTAGAGAGGCCACACCCCTTTTACACCTCTCTGCAACGCAGCTCTGTGGCGCTTTTGGAGGTATATGGTGGGCTAGTTGGACTCCGAGGACCCTCAGGATTCAAGGGGACTTAATCCCCCAACTTAAAACGCGCCACGAGGCGCATGTTGCACAGTGGTGAAGGGAGGGGCGAGGCTTCAGGTGATATGTGTGCAAACAGGCCCCGTGGCGCGTTTTAAGATGGGGAATTAAATCCCCTTCAATCCTGAGGGTCCCTGGGGGCCAACTAGCCCAACAGGTACATCCAGAAAGCGCCACAGAGCTGCGTTGCAGAGAGGTGTAAAGGGGTGTGGCCTCTCTACACGTCTCTGCAACGCAGCCCCTAGCGCATATTGGAGGTTCCTGGTGGGCTAGTTGGCCCCTAGGGACCCTCAGGATTCAAGGGGACTTAATCCCCCAAATTAAAACGCGCAACGGGGCGCGTTTGCCCAGATGTCACCTCAGGCCCCGCCCCCTCCCTTCACCATTGTGCAAATATTCCTCTAAAATCAGCCGAAATACGAATTCCGATTTACTCACCTGTTATCAGGAGAGACCTCAGTGCTGCATCTTTCAGCCCAGTACTGGTCCTGAAAAGTAATTTTAACCGTACTTACCGGTAACTTGAATTTCCTTCATAGGCTAACATTGACTGGTTTCACTTGGAAATTCTTCTAAGTGTGGAGTTTTGGAACTTTAAAATATTCCTCTAAAATCAGCCGAAATACGAATTCCGATTTACTCACCTGTTATCAGGAGAGACCTCAGTGCTGCATCTTTCAGCCCAGTACTGATCCTCAAAAGTAATTTTAACCGTACTTACCAGTAACTTGAATTTCCTTCCATAGGATATCATTGCCTGCTTTTTGCTGAAAAAGTTTCTAAGTGTTGATTTTTGAAACATACAAATATTCCTCTAAAATCAGCCGAAATCCGAATTCTGATTTACTCACCTGTTATCAGGAGAGACCTCAGTGCTGCATCTTTCAGCCCAGTACTGGTCCTGAAAAGTAATTTTAACCGTACTTACCAGTAACTTGAATTTCCTTCCATAGGCTAACATTGACTGGTTTCACTTGGAAATTCTTCTAAGTGTGGAGTTTTGGAACTTTAAAATATTCCTCTAAAATCAGCCGAAATACGAATTCCGATTTACTCACCTGTTATCAGGAGAGACCTCAGTGCTGCATCTTTCAGCCCAGTACTGGTCCTCAAAAGTAATTTTAACCGTACTTACCGGTAACTTGAATTTCCTTCATAGGCTAAGATTGACTGGTTTTCAGCAAAAAGTTTCAAAGTGTTGATTTTCACAAACTACAAATATTCCTTAAAAATCGCCTGTATGACTTAAACGCATTCTTTCAACTGTTTACAGGAGATGCACCAGTGCTGGATCCAGGATCCAACACTGAGTAAGAAAAAGTAACGATAACAGTTTTTACCTGCTAAGTGAATTTCCTTCCATAGGATAACATTGGTGATTCTATGAGAAAAAGTTTCTGTGTCAACTTTTAAAATACAATAATATTCCTTAAAAATCACGACTGTAACCAAAACGCTTTTACTCAACTGTTTACAGGAGATGTACCAGGACTGAATCTAGGATCCAGTCCTGTGGTTACAAAAGTAATCCATAAAGTAACTAATTGCATTTAACTAGAAATTCACGTTGAGCTGAATGTTGCATTGTGTTTGAAAATGTGTTGCCCATTGCAACAACTGTAACTACTGTACTTAAAAGTCTATTGCCTATCTGCAAAGTATTTAAACTAAAGTAATTCATTCTGAGAAAGTATTTTTGTAATGTAATGTATAATGTAATTACAATGTAATTTAAAAAATAAAATATGTAAAAAAAAATTGTTTCTAAAAATGTAGTAAATCAGTATGAAAAAAATTAATATAACAATTAATACATTTAAAAATTGTCATTTACAAAACATTTGAAATTCACTGAAAAAACCGTAGGTTTCAGACACGTTATAGTTACAAATTAGCATTTTAAAAACCTTTGAAATTCACTGAAAAAACCATAGGTTTCAGACACGTTATAGTTACAAATTAGCATTTAAAAAACCTTTGAAATTCACTGAAAAAACCATAGGTTTTAGGGACAGTTTTAGTTACTTGGACATTGCACTCGTACAAAACCCGTGAAATTCCCACGTTATAGTTAGTTCAGCTAACTATAACTCGCGCCCGCAATGCACTGCTGATGACGTCACATATTACATCACTCATGACATGGTCAGTGACATCACTGATGACATCACTGATGACATCTCAAATGACATCACTGATGACATCATCCACGTGATAATCTGATGCACCTCCTCACACCCTAATATAACCTTTGATACACCCACTCTAAATTACAGACTGCCATTCGCAAAACCATAGACACTCCAACACCAATAACTACATACCCACTCACTGATTCTTAGGTCTACACACACACATCCACTCACTCACCCGTACAGTCACTCATACTTACGGTCACTCAGTACAGGACTATCATATGCACTCTTACTCCTATATAGACACTCAAACAACGCCACTCATCCATAGAGATACTCACACACCTAGTCAGTCATGCAAATAATTAAACACACTGCCATTTAATCACCTATACAGTTATACACACACCAGCTCACTTACTCATACAAATAGTAGCACATTGTTACGCTCTTATACAATCACTGATACAAGCACACACTCATCCATACAGCCACTATCACAATCACTCACTCTTGCTTATAGCTATTTATATACTCCAACACACATATATACTGCCTTTCACATATGTAGTTACTCACACATGTACCACTGGGACATACATTCACTCACTAACACACTCTTACACACACTTACCCACCCATACAGTCTATCACAGATGCACTCTTGAAACCATCCACCCAGTGAATCACCCACTCACACATCTATGCACAGAGTTGCACACACCCCTCCAACACAAACACTCAAGGAACCCATACAGATACTCAGACAAGCATTCAATAACTCATATAGACACTCATTTAGCTATTCACAAACACATGCAGCCACTTACACAGCAACAGACAGACGGATACAGACATTCACCCAGTTTAGTCACTAACCCATGCATTCAGTAAGATACGTTAAATCACTCACTTATAGAGTCAGTCACGCACCTACTAAATCATCCATACAGACACTTACACACCCACTCATTCTTCAATACGTCTTTTCCTATATATATTAAAAATATTTAAACTTTACAGAAACACACAGTCACTGGATGATGTCATCAGTGATGTCATTTGAGATGTCATCAGTGATGTCATCAGTGATGTCACTGACCATGTCATGAGTGATGTAATATGTGACGTCATCAGCAGTGCATTGCGGGGGCGCGAGTTATAGTTAGCTGAACTAACTATAACGTGGGAATTTCACGGGTTTTGTACGAGTGCAATGTCCAAGTAACTAAAACTGTCCCTAAAACCTATGGTTTTTTCAGTGAATTTCAAAGGTTTTTTAAATGCTAATTTGTAACTATAACGTGTCTGAAACCTATGGTTTTTTCAGTGAATTTCAAAGGTTTTTAAATGCTAATTTGTAACTATAACGTGTCTGAAACCTATGGTTTTTTCAGTGAATATATATATATATATATATATATTTTTGGGCAGTAATAGTGTGTTTGGATTTTGCTGTGTCAGTGAGCACCTATATGTTGCATGTTTCTCCTCAACTAAAATAGTGGAAAATTCTATTTTAAACCAGTTGTTTTTAAAACAATTATTTTGTCAACATGCAATTTGAACCTCCTGCTAAATTCCTTGAAACAAAAGGGGAACCTGCCATACCTTGGACCAGATGGAAGGAAGAATTCTTGACTTATCTTAAAGCCATTGATGGTGAGAGACTTTCTGCAGAAGGAAAAACATTTTTTTTTACATTGTCTAGGTTCTGAAGGTCAAGTTGTTTTTAGGACCCTTCCACAAACAGATGGTAGTGGAGACAGAAATGTGTTTGAAGATGCAATGGCTCACATTGAAATCAGATTTAAACCTTCTAGGGTTGCTTTGAACAGATTCAAATTTTACACAAGGGCTCAAGAGGATGGTTAGACATTCGACAATTTTCTTACAGCATTACGCGCACTATCTGTTAATTGCAGTTTTGGTCCTATCACTGATGAGATGATCAGAGATCGGATTATTGTCCATGTCAAAAGTAAGAAAATCCAAGAACGTCTGTGGATTATGGGCGATCCTAATTTAAGAGATGTCATCAGTACTGCTAAAGCTATGGAACAATCGGAAAAATGGATGAAGTCCATACATAAGGACAACAAAGGAGCAGAAGAGGACGTATGTGCTATAAAATCAGAATCTTCACATATTGGACAAAGGGTGTTCAAGAAACCTGATAAAGAATTTCATTGTTTTAGGTGTGGGAGTCTTACCCATGGTGTCTCTTTTCCTAAGTGTCCAGCGTTGGGTAAGGAATGTAAGAAGTGTGGACGTCATGGGCATTTTGCTGTTGTTTGTAGAGATCCCAAAAGTTCTGGTTTTGGAAGTTTTGGGAGAGGTAAAGTTTCCTATATCAATCACGATTATGTGGATGACAGAGTGAGTGAATGTGACGGTGGTATGTTGTTGTCCATTACTGATGTTGGAAATTATGGAGACAGTCCCATTTGTCTTAAACCACCTAAATGCTTGGTGCATATCTTGAATTTGGAGATAGGACTCATGGCTGATTCTGGTTCTCCCTGGACTATTATTACCAAAGATGTTTTCCTCGATCGCTTTAAGGGGATTCTGACTCTCAAGGATTTGAAGGAATTGGACATCGTTGCTAAGGCTTTCCATGGTTCTAAAATTGATATGGAAGGGTATAAGGAAGTTGATATAGAATTCAAAGGACGCGTTGCTCATATTAAACTATATGTCGCAATCAAGGGTGTGATTGTGCTGGGTTGGAAGGACCAATGGAGTTTAGGAATTATTCTCAACCCTAGGAGTTGCGATCCTGTGTTATTGGTGTCAGAACGGGAAGATAAAATGGACAGTAAAGATGAAGCCAGTGTCATTGTGAATTCTTTTCCCAAGGTGTTTTCTGGGAAACTGGGAAGACTCAACAATTTTAGTCAGAAGATTAAACTAAAACAGGGAGCTCTACCTGTCAAGCTGAAACTTAGGGGGGGTGCCTGTGTGTGTGAGGGAAGATCTTAAATTACTGCTACAAAGTCTTATTGATGATGACATAGAAGAAGTGGAGTCATCTGAGTCGGTTTCTCCCATCGTTTTGGCAAGAAAAGCTGATAAAAGTTTGAGGCTCTGTGTGGAACTGAGAGCATTGAATGCTAATTTATTGGTGGTCTGCCACCCTTTACCAAACATAAATGAGGTTGTTTGTATGCTGGAAGGAGCCAATGTGTTTTCTACATTTGGACACTATCCTGTGCACACGTGGTTGGGATAATAGATCAGAAAAAAGTCTCGAAAGTTGCCCAATTTAAGATCGACATCAGTTATGTGAGTCAGGATTATTTAATGATGAACAAAGAAAAACGACCAGCCGACACGTGTTTCGTCACAGTGGGAATTAGTCCCGTGACTCTTCAGGGCCGAACGGGTAGTAGCAAACTGAGCAAAGGTGAAATAGTGGACGTCTCAGATAGGAGGGTGTAAAGTCTTGAAATCCTGCCCAGATGAGGGTGGCCAGGGACAGTATCCCGGTGATGGCGGTGGGCAGGGCCCAAGGAAGACACGCTAATGTATAGGTCGGGAAGTGCGGCAAATGCGGAGGAAGGAGTGACAGGCGAGTGAGCCCGGGAACCGCATGGAAATTGGAGAAGAAGCGACGTCCGTCGATCACATGACTGCCGTATCCTACCTGAGACGTCCACTATTTCACCTTTGCTCAGTTTGCTACTACCTGTTGGGCAACTTTCGAGACTTTTTCTGATCTATTATCCCAACCACGTGTGCACAGGATAGTGTCCATATTACCAGTGTGGGTTGTTGACTCACACAAATTACGGGGTTATTGGGTACTTCCCCGACCTGGCAGCACCGTACACATACAACAGCCTTGTTACATAGACGCGCACGAGTCTGAGCGCCTACTCCCTGATGTACAAAAAACCCTACACAGCTTAGCTGTTTTCTACATTTGATTTGCGTTCTGCTTATCACCAAATTGCTTTGACTGATGATTCTAAACAATACACTGCTTTTCTCACACCACTGGGGTTGTTCCAAAATAAGAGAATGCTTCTCGGTTTGGCCTCTGCGGCAACCATGTTTCAGAGGGCAATGTATCATATCTTTAAAGATTTAGACAGTTTTGTTTAATGCTTTCAAGATGATATACTTGTGTTTTCTCCTAACCATGAGAAGCATATGGAACATGTGATGGAGGTGTGTGAGCGCTTAGAGTTAAATAATCTGACTCTTAAGGAAAATAAGTGCAAAATGTTTCACGAATCTGTTGAATATCTGGGTCATACTCTTTCTGGAAATGTTGTTGTTCCCAAAACGTCCTTGGTGGAAGCCATTGTGAAAGCCCCAGCTCCGGATAACAAAGAAAAACTGTTATCTTTTGCTGGGCTGTGCGAATACTATAGGAAGTTCATCAAAGATTTTGCCACAAAAATGGAACCACTCAGAGAACTTACCAGACACAAAGTAGAGTTTCATTGGACGCAGAAACAGCAAGATGCGTTCCAACAAATTAAAAATAAAATTGTTAAAGCCCCCACTTTGAAACCGTTTTGTATGAACAAATTGTGTCTTGTTACAGTAGATGCTAGTTTATGTGGACTTGGTGGTGTGTTGTCCCAGATGTGTGGTAAAGAGGAGTGGTGTGTCACTTTTGCCTCCCGCACTCTCAACGAAACAGAAAGAAGATACTCTGTTATTGAGAGGGAACTCTTGGGTTGTGTGTGGGACATTGAGCACTTTCGCAATTTCCTATGGGGAAGCAGGTTTGTTCTGAGAACGGATCACAAACCTCTTGTGAGAATTTTGTCGCCTGGTGGGGGGTGGAATGCTACTGCCCAAATAGGTAGGCTTATGTCTAGACTACAAGAATATAGTTTCAGTGTAGAGTATGTTCCGGGGAAGCACAATGTTACAGCTGATTGTCTTTCCCGCCTACCCTGTCCATGTGTAGAGAAAATTGAAGTAAGTGAGGATCTTGAGATGACCGCGTCTGTTGGTGATTATGTGTCCAAAGAATTTTCTGCCATTTCTGAGGAGGAGTGGAGAAAGAGTGTGACTGCAGATTTTCTGAGGAGGAGTGGAGAAAGAGTGTGACTGCAGATAACATATGGAATTCACTTAAAGATTTTATCCTTAAAGGATGGCCAAAGGGTAAAGATGTCCCTGCTGAGGTAAAGCCTTTTCTGCAAGTATCCACTGAATTAGTAGTGGAAGGTGAATTGATTTTCAAAGATGGAAAATGTGTACCTTCTGAATCCATGCAAGACATTATTCTTAAACTTGCTCATGAGGGACATTCTGGAATTTCTTCTATGAAAAGATTGGCGAGATCTAGTTTTTGGTGGCCTAGTATGGACAAGATGGTTGACAGGACAGTGAGAGAATGTGCTGAGTGTGTTAATAGTGATAAGATGTTGAAGCCTTTTCCTGCTCCATTGAAACCTGTGCCATGGCCAAAATGTCTGTGGCAGAAAATCGCATTCGATATCTCTGGCCCATTTTATTGTTTACCACAAGAAGCTCGTTACGCTTTGGTGATTATTGATTACCACTCTAAGTGGCCTGAAGTTAAGTTTGTTCCTCATGCCACTTCACAAACCATTATAGAGTTTTTCAGAGAAATCTTTGCTCGTGAAGGGAGTCCTGAAGTTCTAATGACAGATAATGGTGTGCAATTAAAGTCACGTGAGATGGAAGGATTCTTGACGTTGTGTGGCATTAAACATTGTACCACTGCTCTCTATGAACCACAGGGCAATGGCCAGGTTGAAAGGTTCAACCGTGTCCTTAAGGATGGTGTGGAATTGGCTAGGAAATCAGGTAAAGAGTGGAAAGTTGTTCTGAGAGAGAAGCTTTGGATGTATCGCATTACTCCTCATTCTACTACTGGACTCAGCCCGTTCTGTCTTTTGAGAGGGAGAGAACCGACATCCAAACTTTGTCCTAGGTGGATAAAGAAGAAAATGCTTGATGGTGTTGTAAGTGATGATGTGCAAAAGGTTTCTCTTAAGGTCCAACAAAAACAAGAAAAAATGAAAGACTTTTATGATGCTAAAATGAAAGTGAGAGTACCCACTTTTGTGGTAGGAGATTGGGTGAGAATACGCAAACCTGGTCTCAGCACGAAAGAAACTTCTAAGTATAGACCTGCCATTAAAGTGGTTAAGGTTAATATGAATAGTGTTGTGACCCAAGATGGAAGAGTGTGGAAGGTAAGACGTGTTGTTAAGTGTCACACTGCTCTTAATGAAATCAAACGTGGAAACGTTGTTGAAAGAAAAGTGCCGTGTGAGACTGCTGGAAATGAGTCTCATGTGGATATTTGGGATTCAGCTGAGTCTGTTGCTTTCAGAGTTAAAACTGGTGGAAGACCTCCAGTTAGAATGGAAGACTATATTTAATGCTTTTGTGTTAAGGGAAGGGATGTGTTATATTCTCAATTAAATTATATAGTGTACTGTTCCTTTAACCTACCTAGCTTAGAATTATTTCTATTCAAAGTGCTGTTGTTGTTCTCTGTTGCCATGGTGCAGATATTCTTAATTCTAATGTTATACCTCTGGAGCTTTTGTCCAGAGCAGTTGTGTGTGCTGTGCTGGAAACCAATAAATACTTTTTTCTACATAACCTGCGTTTCCTGGATTGGATGTGAATACTACAATTTTTTGCATATAACATCTTGGGGCACGCTTCAAAGGAAGGTAAACAGGCTGCCAAAACACTTCATGTATCAAGAGGAGTCTTCTCCTTGAGGCCTAACAACTCCAGAATCAAACTTCAGATCCAGATTGTAACTAGATAATAATAAAAATAACCCGGTATTTGTAAAGCACAAACTAATCACCCCTAAGGGTCTCAAGGCGCTGGGGGCCGTCAGGGAGATTAAGTGAGCTACTGCACAGAGTCACATGATGCTGAACTGAGCTGCCTCCTGTGCTGGGGATTGAACCGTTATCCCCGCACTCCGGAGTCAGCTGCCTTGGCCGCTGCACCACACCTCTCCCTGACTCTAGTACCTCTGGGACTATAGTATTGCTCCAGAAATAATATCCAGCAGGAAGGAAAAAAACTGGAGACCAGAAAAACCTTCCAGCTTTCGAGGCCAAGCAACAAGCTGAAAGTAAGGATGAAACAAGGAGGAACTGAAGAAAGTAGTAAATCCACAAAGTCCAGTGAGGAAACAATCAGGCAAGAACAATTGAGATACAACTTGACTCAAACTGGCCTCCCCTCACATGATGATAAACAGAATGCGACAATCCAGGAATGGATTCTGCCATCTTGGATTGGGAAATAAAAATATTGTTTATACATTATTATACCATTATAACATAAGGATAAATTGCTGGGCTTAACAAAACAACACAGTTCAAGTATAAATATCAAAGAACCATGATTGTAAAAACCTTCCAGCGTGTGGCGTACTGAGATGCCAGCATGCAGGACAGGAATTGCCACAGAGTACTTTGCACGCATTTGGTCAGGTCGCCGTGTGCAGGAAACAAAGATGGCCCCCAAGGAAGATACTGGCTCCTGGAGACTGTTCACTCCAAGGCACGAGTGGGACCCAAGCAGGAATAAAGTGCCTGTTGGGCTTTGGTAAATAAAGGGTTGAACCCTACTTATTGTGTATCCACTGCCTGGTTGATGGAAAACCCTGCTTTGTTCTACCAGTCTTCTGTCTCTGAATTTACCTGAGGTCCAGGGGTTGGCCCAAACTGGATGTGGAGAACACTGTGATTACCATAGTGCACTGCTTACGCACACACCCTGCCCTCAGGGCTCAAGTTTAGTGTGGCCAAACACTTCCTCCGTCTTGTAAATGCCCAATGCCCAAAGACGGTGTTTCAGATGTCACTGCACCAATGATAATGACTAATGTGTGTGATGTACACTGCACCAGTGATACTGAACAATGTGTGTGATGTACACATTGCACCAATGATACCGAACAAGGTGTGTGATGTGCACTTCACCAGTGATACTGAACAGTGTGTGTGATGTACACACTGCACCAATGATACCGAACAAGGTGTGTGATGCCACTGCACCAGTGATACTGAACAAGGTGTGTGATGTACACTGTGTTAGTGATACTGGAAGGTGTGTGATGTACACACTGCACCAGTGATACTGAACAAGGTGTGTGATGTACACTGAGCCAGTGATATTGGAAGTTGTATGATGTACACACTGCACCAGTGATACTGAACATGGTGTGTGATGTACAGTGCACCAGTGAAACTGAACAAGGTGTGTAATGTACACTGCACCAGTGATACTGAACAGTGTATGTGATGTACACACTGCACCAATGATACCGAACAAGGAGTGTGATGTCACTGCATCAGTGATACTGAACAAGTTGTGTGATGTACACTGCGCCAGTTATACTGGAAGATGTGTGATGTACACACTGCACCAGTGATACTGAACAAGGTGTGTGATGTACACTGCACCAATGATACCGAACAAGGTGTGTGATGTCACTGCACCAGTGAAACTGGAAGCTGTGTGATGTACACTGCACCAATGATAAAGGATGGGGTGTGTGATGTTCACACTGCAGCAATTATGCTGGAAGAGGTGTGTGATGTACACTGCACCAGTGATACTGGAAGGTGTGTGATATACACACTGCACCAGTGATACTGAACAAGGTGTGTGATGTATACGAAAAACAGGATTGGGGAGTGAAGAGGTAGTGCCCTTCGTGGGCACTAGAGGTGGATACGTCCTCCTCTAGGAATTCAGACAAAACAAAAGGATCCACCTCAAAGGAGGTTCACAAGAGTGTGTTTCCTATCTTGGTAGGATGCACACAGTGTTTGCTTAAATACCCCTCACACACCAAAAGGGCCCTTGGTGTCATGCTTCATCATAGGGGTCTTCCCGCCCCGCTGCGGGACGGGGCGTGCTACGACCAGCGACTACGCGGGAGCACTGATTTTACAGTACTATGTGTGGTGTACAGGTAGTGAGAGGAAGGGTCAGGAGTGAATGCGAAAAGTGAATTAAAAAGAACCTAGCCTCGTGGACTTAAGAAACTTTAATAGGTCATGGAGGCTGGTACTATTAAAATGGTGGTTCGGAGATGTCCTGCGTGTAATGTGCGGATACTCCTGATCAAGTCAACATGTTTCGAAGCGTCAGGGCTTCTTCATCAGGACTAGGAATGATCCCTTCAATACTCACTATGTTGCTATCAATTTGTGCTGGAATAATGTGCTATATACAAAAAGTGAAAAAAGTGCAAAGTATCATGCACTTTATACAATACCCAATCAGTATTTCTAAAATGTAAGCCTGAAAGAGAGAGCACAGTTAGTTCATACAATTGCGCCTCCCAATGCGCAAACATGTTTAGCCTGTGAATACAAAGCGTCACAATGTGACTGTGGTGTCATTAGCCTTAGTTGTAAATTGAAAACAAGTGCCGTGACCTGTTAGGATAAAAGGGACAAAACGAGACCAACAAACAAAAAACAGAAAACACACTCTCTATGCTTGAGATCAGAGTCACTGTAAATAAAGGTGGATAGTATGTAAAGCAAAGATACATGGTAGATACATACTAGAATAAGTAGGAGACAATGCTCCATGAGCCTTTTGAATGGGTGGGAAGGGTGTTGCCACTGTATTCTGTTTGGAAAAGAAAGGTGGGAGGAATTTTTTTTTCTCAAAAGGTTGGGAGAAAAACAAAGCTAGCGATTCAAGGAAATCCTTAGAAAGGCTGTATGTCACTGGTTCCTTACACGGCTATGCCGTACTCACATAGTAGTCAACAGTTCCTCGCTCAAGATAACGCCATCCCGCGGCTCCATTGTTTGAGTGAGTCCGCGGGTGAGGCTCTATTTAAGTGGCAGTTAATTGGCACTTAATACACAAATGGATGCACCTGTGCCGAAGTTAGTAGGTACCCGGAAGTAGATGTCCGATCACTACCGGTGGCTGCGATGTAATGCAGACTAGAGCTGTAGTGTTCAGTACGAAATTTTAAACGGAAGTGACTCCAACGCTAGAGCGCTAACCAGTTCTTTCTACTGTGGAGACGGAAGTGATTCTTATTTCAAAAGTGCCGATCTTTTGAATGTGCACATTTAGACAGAGTTCACGGTCTCTTATGACTGAAATATTAAAGGTTGTAAGACTGAGCGTATTGAGTCTGAATACTCATTCAATCAAAAGCGGGTTATAAGTGGCAGTTGTTGGGCGCAGGTCCCGTGGGGGGGTATTTATAGAGGAACCTGCTACCGAATCCATGCGGGGAAGATGTAATCCCATTAGTGAAACCCCGGTCTAACACTGTTCCATTCAGACCGCAAGGTTTTCATGGACTGGTTGGGATTATTGTATGTAATGCCCATAGTATGGTGGTACTCTGAGAGAAGTGTGTAGAACCTCATAGGTTCTTGTCAATTGAGTCCCCAGAATGGGGGGTTGACTTTGGGGTGCGTGTGATTGTCGGCGAGTGGGTACCCCTGGTGGTTTTCCATGAGGTGATTATCTTTAGGAGTTAAAGGAATTAATAAAGATTTTAATTAGGAGGGTTATTGGAAACAGTGGTAGGTTAACCTCCTCGGCGGTTCACTGTGGCATGGATTATTTGAGTCTCCCAAAACCTAAGACATGAATGTCTAAATTATATGGTTGTCTCTGCATCGGGGTTCTTTGAAGTTCTAAGGACTCAGGGGTTTAGGACAGTTGAGCCCAGGGTATGTCGTCGTTAAGACCAGTTAGGTGAGTGCCCAGACGGAACACCCAACGTTGTTCTTTTTCCAGCAGGCCATTCTCGTTGTGGAGTTGCTCAATCACGGTCCATTTCAAGTCATCCACGCTGTGCGACATAGTTAGGTAGTGACTTGCCATCTTTGTGGTGCTCTTTTTACAGCGAACATTACTCTTGTGCTCGCCAATCCGGATCCTTATTGGTCTTGATGTCATGCCGATGTATTCTTGTCTGCATGGACACGTGATCATATATATCACGTTTCTGCTGTTGCAGTTTGTGAATCGTCTTTGTTCCCAGACTGAGCCATTTGTGAACGTCATGTTTTTACTTCTTTTCGTGAGATTACATGTGTTACAGTTACCACAAGGGTAATGACCCTGTATAGGTGGGAGGGTAGTGGTGGCCAGATTCCTTACAGGTGTTACGCGGGGTCTGGTATGGACCAAGATGTCCTTCAGGTTCCTGCCTCTCTTGTGGGAGAACATGGGTTTAGGGAAGTTGAGATTCCCGCAACTGAGAATTCTCCAGTGTCTATTCACTATTTTTGACACTTGATTTGAGTGAGTGTTGAAAGTGGTAACGCAAATGGGTCTTGTTTCCTGTTCTTTGGGAACGCGGTTTTCCAACAGAGCGTCTCTGTTGTTGTTTCTTGCCCGTTTCAACCCTCTCTTCACAATCCGTTCTGGATAGTTGCGTTTCAGTAGCTTACCTACTAAGTCGGAGGCTTGTTTCTTGAAATCTGTGAGCTCGGAACAGTTCCTCTGGAGGCGGAGGAACTGTCTGTAGGGGAGGTTGTCCCGAAGGTGTCTGGGGTGGAAACTGTTGTATAGTAATAGGCAAATTTTTACCGTCGGTTTAAAATGTGTGGTGGTTTTGAGTTTACCACTGTCCGGATAAATGTTCAGGTCAAGGAACACCAGATTTGTGTTGGAAAATGTATGAGTGAATTTCAAAAATGTGTTTTGTTGGTTAAGCCATACCATGAAAGCTCCAATGGATTCAGCGTCACCTCTCCAAATCACCAGTACATCGTCGATGTAACGTTTCCAGACAATGATATTGTCATGGAACGGGTTGTGGTGATGTATCTTGTTGGTTTCTAGATGGTGTACATAGAGACCAGCCAGACTGGGGGCAAAAGTGCTCCCCATGCTGGTCCCGTGCTTTTGTAGGTAGTGTACCCCCTTATACAGAAAGAAGTTGCTCTTCAGGGCCAGGGAAATGCATTCCATCACCATGTTTCGAGGTGTATGGTAGTCCCATGTTGTGGTGAATAGTACTTCCTCTATGATGTCCAAGGTTTCGTCGTGTGGTAAGCTAGTATACAGGCTTTCTACATCAAGGCCCAGCAAGAGGTGCTGCTCTGGGTCAAAATAGAGGTCCTCGATAAGTTGTGATGTATACTGCAGCATTGATACTGGATGGGGTGTGTGATGTGTACTGTGCACCAGTTATACTAGACAGTATGTGTGATGTGCATAACACTAGGGATGGCCATAACATACGTAATTTGTTTTGCTGCAATTATGCAAAATTGCAGAAAAATCATGTGAAATTATGTGAGGAGCACACCCCAGCATTTGGTGCAATTTTCTGAGGATGCCGTTTGTGCTAAGGAAATAGCGTCAAATGGTTTTGAGTTTACCACTGTCCGGATAAATGTTCAGGTCAAGGAACACCAGATTTGTGTTGGAAAATGTATGAGTGAATTTCAAAAATGTGTTTTGTTGGTTAAGCCATACCATGAAAGCTCCAATGGATTCAGCGTCACCTCTCCAAATCACCAGTACATCGTCGATGTAACGTTTCCAGACAATGATATTGTCATGGAACGGGTTGTGGTGATGTATCTTGTTGGTTTCTAGATGGTGTACATAGAGACCAGCCAGACTGGGGGCAAAAGTGCTCCCCATGCTGGTCCCGTGCTTTTGTAGGTAGTGTACCCCCTTATACAGAAAGAAGTTGCTCTTCAGGGCCAGGGAAATGCATTCCATCACCATGTTTCGAGGTGTATGGTAGTCCCATGTTGTGGTGAATAGTACTTCCTCTATGATGTCCAAGGTTTCGTCGTGTGGTAAGCTAGTATACAGGCTTTCTACATCAAGGCCCAGCAAGAGGTGCTGCTCTGGGTCAAAATAGAGGTCCTCGATAAGTTGTGATGTATACTGCAGCATTGATACTGGATGGGGTGTGTGATGTGTACTGTGCACCAGTTATACTAGACAGTATGTGTGATGTGCATAACACTAGGGATGGCCATAACATACGTAATTTGTTTTGCTGCAATTATGCAAAATTGCAGAAAAATCATGTGGAATTATGTGAGGAGCACACCCCAGCATTTGGTGCAATTTTCTGAGGATGCCGTTTGTGCTAAGGAAATAGCGTCAAATGCAACAGAACGCAAACAGCAGCAGCCAGTGCACGCAGGCACTTGTGCTCTTGTCCTTTCCTCTTGTGGTAGGCTTTTTTGTCCTTAATTACTCTGAATTACGTGAGCAGGTGTAATAAATCAATCAATCAATCAATCAGGGAATTGTAAGCGCGCTACTCACCCGTGAGGGTCTCAAGGCACTGAGGGGGGTCCGCAGATCTGTTTAGCCGAAGAGCCAGGTCTTGAGGGTCTTCCTGAAGGTGTTCAGGGAGGGGGCACGTCTGATGTCTGCCGGTAGCTCGTTCCAGGTCTTGGCTGCAATGTGAGAGAAGGATCTTCCGCCTGCTCTGGCTCTGTGGATGCACGGGGTTTCGGCCAGTGCGAGGTTGGAAGATCGGAGGTTTCTTTTGGGTACGTGGAAGTTGATTCTGTCGTTGAGGTATTTGGGTCCGTTGTTGTGTAGGCATTTGTAGGCGTGAGTGAGGATTTTGAAAGTGACTCTTTTCTCCACGGGGAGCCAGTGGAGACTTCGTAGGTGTTGGCTGATGTGTTCGTGTCGGGGGATGCCGAGGACGAGTCTGGCGGCAGTGTTCTGTACTGTCTGGAGTTTGCGGAGTAGGGACTTGTTGATGCTGGCGTAGAGTGCGTTTCCATAGTCCAGTCTGCTGGTGATGAGTGCAATTTTCACTAATTTAAAATCACCAGGGTGACTGATGTGCATTGCACCAACGATTCTGGACTGTGTGTGTGATGTAAACAGAGCCAGGCTGCACACAGTCAACATTCATATTTTTGTATAAAGTAGTTTAATGAAAGTATGACACACAGAAACACAATATCAAGGTCTTGCATCCAACAGATGGTAATTCCAATTGCAGTCTAATTCTCTGTCCCTTAACTGTCAATCACAGATGGGGTATTTAGTTTCCAATCCTTTGGGCGCTAATTTGATTCACATGGCAATGAGGCGGGAAGAGCATCTTCTAACCCCGACATATGTGCCGCAAGAACCTCATTAACACATGTACAGGGTGAGATATGGCGCTCGGGCTTCCCTATCCTAGGAAGGATTTGGAGCCATACGCTGGCCCTCAACTGGGTAAAGACTTGGGGGCAGATTTACAAGCCCGTGCGACACTTTTATGCCGCCGTTGCGTCACTTTTTGTGACGCAGCGGCGGTGTAAACAATGCGCCACGTTGCGACACATTTACAACGTGACGCATCTAAGGAGATGCGTCATGTTGTAAAGCCCTGCACTACATTGTATGCAGAGTGGGCGTTCCGACGTAAAAAAGCCTCGTAAAAGTGACGCCAGTGAAATCTACAAGATTTCACTGCGTCACTTCTACGACGCCACATCGTCAAAACCTTGCGCCTGCTTGAAGCAGACGTAAGGAGTGACGCAGCACAATAGGTATAGGCATTCCTGAGCATTGCTGGAGTTGCGTCGTGCTTGCGACACGACTCCAGCAATGCGTTGCCTTTACGCCAACAGATGCATCACGCATCTGTCAATCCTTGCGCCACAGTGCGCTGCATTGTAAATGCGACGCATCCATCGTTGCGCAAGGGTTTTTTTGCATGACGCAAATTAACTGACGCATCTCTGCTGATATGCAGAGATGCGTCAGTTCTTGTAAATCTGCCCCTTGATGTCTCAGACGAGACAACAATTTATGAAAACAAAATTATTTGTATCTCAAGAACACATTTTAAGAGAGGTATCTTACTGTGAAGTGAGATTTCTTACAAGAGTGTTGTGGGAGTGTGTGGCGATGTACTCTGTCTCAGGCCAAAGTGTGTCTCATTTGAGAGAATGAATGTTTTGCCTGTCTCCTGTTGTTCTCTAAATGGCAGGGCTGCAGCTACAGTCCTTAGGAGTGAGATGTCACATCTGTATGATGTCAAACAGTGGGAGGAGCTAGAGACTTCATGGGCAGGCCTGTCTGTCAGTATTCTGTCGGTGAGGTGAATTCTGAGGTTTGCCAGAGAGACTGACTATAAAATAAAGATGTGCAAAATTACTAACTTCCAACAAGCCCACCTACGTGGAGAATCATTCAGGGACAAAAAAATGCCACAACTGTATTCATTGCAACAATTACACTTGAGAACACCGTCTCACATCCAAAGAAAGTATATACTATTCCGCTCAGACATTCTGCAGAGTGCAACACTAAAAATGTTGTTTATTGTTTAAAGCACGGGCGGCTCCTCCCTAATGGTGGAGTAGTGTTGCCCCACTCGTCAGAGTCCGTCACAGAAAAATAAAATGATAATGAAAGAATATCATTTTATTTTTCTGTGACTGGCTCTGACATGCGTGCAGGGTGGGGCGGGGCTGGGCTATGACAGGCAAGTGTTGGGCACTGAGAAGTGCGCATGTATGTTTGGCCGGCCGTCCAAACATACATGTGCACTTCTATTTCTCCAACTCTGCTGTATTCACGGCTGGGTTGGAGAAAAGCCTCAGGCTACACAGCAATGTTTGAGCGGCAGAGCAGGCTGCTCAGACCAATCCTGGCGCTGCTTTCCCAGCAAGAGAACATCGCCGGGATTGGCTGAGCAGCCTCTGCCATCCCAGAGACGGCTGGGAGAGCTCCGAGGCGGCCGTCAGCATCTGAGACTGTAGCGAAAGGTAAGTTTTTTAAAATTATTATTTTCCCTTCCCCCCAACACCCCTGCCCATCCGCCCCCCCACCTTCTTGTTGTGGCGGCCACCACTGGTTTAAAGTGTCTCTGTGGAATTTTATATGTCAGTAAAATGAAAAGAAAAATCAAAAACAGAATTATGGACCACCAAAGCAACATCAGAAATCAGAATAAGAATTGCAATGTAATGACAAATCGGATTGAAAATGGCCAAAACATCAACCACGTGCGTTTTCAAATTTTAGAAGTGGTCAAACTTCAAATTGATATTGACAATCACAAGAGACTTTTAAAAAAGAGATTTTTTGGGATTAAAAAATTGGACACTTTAAAGCCTAATGGCATGAACGGTTACATTGGAATTGGCATGTTTTCTTTAATCTTTATTTGTTTTCATTTTCTAAACCATCTATATCAAGGTGTACTGTTCACTTAATATGTTGTTTTTTAAACAATTGCTAAATATTTATCTATATAAAAGACATTATGGTTCTCTGTAATGATGCATTACTTGTTGTCACGTAATATGCATTTCTTTATGCATTATTTAATAATTGTTCATATTGTGTCTGAGGTTTTTCTTTTCAAAGATGGCACTTGCAGTAGTGTTCATGATAGTCAGTGGTCTGACTGTCAGTTTCTTTTACTTTTTGTCATGTAAGATTTAAATTTGATTATTCTGCATCAGGGAATAGTGTGTATCTGTGACTTCAGTACAAGTGACGTAGAATCCTGTGCTAACTACAGTCGGTGGGTTACTTGCGGTCTCAACGCTAGTTTTCACACTTCTGATCCCACACGGACTAACCAGATGCATGGAGTGTAGACGTTTTACTGTTGTTAATGTTGGTGGGACTTTTTCAGTTTCATTTCTTTTTTAAAGATTGTATTCCGCTGGCCTGCGGTACATTAGAGCGCTATATCCGCACTATACTTTGGTACCATGTCGATAGTTTATCAAATACTTCCTGTTAAATGCCCACTCACTCATAAGACTCATGATGGGTCAACGCCATTGCTCTTCTGCCGTTTCACTTTGTTTTTAGATATCGCCTAGGCAGTGCTTGCTGTATTCAGGATATGTGCATGAAGCTCCGCCCACTTTCTGTCCATCTTTTTTAATTGGCTCCTGTCCCTGTCCTTTGTAAATGGTGGATTTTAATTGGTCAAGAGGATTACTAGTCCCTCCTTGGTACTGCCTCGTCTCTTCTTGTAACCTCCCATGAGGACACCCCGTTTCATGTGTTGTTCCCTGCTGAGTATCAATTACAGCCTCCAAGCACTATTTATTTACAGGGCTTTCTCCTGCCTGCTGTTGGACACACTCTCCCACACTGCACGCTATGCTTGATATTCATGGTGGCGCGCCTTTCTCCCCGATGCCTTGAACTTTAATAATGGCAGCTGCGCCATTTATATAGCGCAGCCCAACCAAATCCTTTTTTATTAATTTTTTTATAAAGCGCATGTAGCGGCAGCCCAACTTTCTTATAGCGCGCGCCACCAAAATCCTTTTCTTTTAAAATGTATATTTTATTATAAAGTGCGGCACGCCAAGCTTCATATTCATGGTGGCCACACACCTATCTCCTGCTTCGTCCTTAGCCACTGCTCTTCCCTTTTGCCCCGGCCTCGGCTGAGACAGAGGTGGGGGCTGCGAGAGATACTAACTTGGCCAGCCTGGGCCGCTGCCTATGCAGCCCAAAAAGACCATTAGCAACGGCCCCCTAGCGACAACCATATGACCATTGTTTACTATGTTGCTAGGAGCGATGCCGCCGACATTGGGTGTAATCATGGAGGGCGGTCGCGGCCATGAGCAGCTGCTAAGCGGGCTGCTAGAGGGAGCCGCAGGGCAGGGACGGCACACAGGCGCAGCAGCAGCCAGGCCTGCTCCGGGGTTCCTGTGCTTCGCCTGACTTCCACACTCTACCCAGCCAGGCTTGCTATGCCTCGAGGGCTGCTTTCCTCTTACTGCCCCACTGATGATACGGGACGGCTCCCCGGCAGCATGGCTGAATTGACTGAGCTATTCGGAGCATCAAAATGTATTAAAGGTGAGGCGTTTGCGAAGACAACCGCGTGTCACAGCCCAATAATTGATGTACGGCCCACCCACAACTTTTTAACCCATTACCTCTTCGATGTGTAACACACATGCCTTGTATTGCTATTTCTATAGTACAGCTGTTCTACTGTAAAGAAACTTGTCCTGGGCGCCTGGTGTTCACCCCTTGGGCAGGTAATGAATTCTTCACAACTTTAAAAAAAAAAAAAAAAGCTTTGACAGGCTATGTGATCCTCTTGGTTCCATGGCCTTAGGTCTAGGTAGGGTAAAGGCATGTCTAGAAAGGAAGGGCAATAGACGACTGTGATCCAGAGATGTACCAGACTGTGTACAAGTAAGAAAATTGTTAGAATGGAACGTAGCAACTTAGCAAAGTACAAAAAGAAATTGGCACATTAATCAGTAAATGACCATGGGGAAACTTGTGCATGTGAAGCTAAAATCATAGCAACATTTCCATTTACCCCCAGCTCCTAAATAATAATCTTTCAATGAGGAAATACTTGTAATTCTTGCTTTCTATATCTGTGTTTGTGGTATGCTCATTTTCTGGCTGCGCACATGTCTACAGCGTTGTGTGTTTTTTTGTGTTGGATGGCGCTTTCTGAAGGTACTCATATGTCTGGCAACCTGAGAGAGATCTCCCTGGCAAATGTGTTGTCCTTTACTTACAACTAAGAGCATTTATAAAAGAACGCTCTGTAGAGATTGCATGCAGTGCCCAAAAACCTGAAACCTATGTACAAGTGCATCTGATAAGGCTGTGACAGCTTGAATCTTTGGCACAGTACGAAACAACAGACACCTAACACATCACTGAGCTTAGTTTATCCCTGCATGGTGTATTTCATGGAAGACATCCTGCTCATATTCTCCACCAAAAGCCCCCACTGCGCCCCCCCCAATAAAATTGAATCCAAAACATCAAGGGTAAATAATGGACCCTAAAAACCCCTAAGGGACAAGCATAGATGACTTAAACTAGCATAATCCCAAGAAGAGAACTGTCACAAAAAAGGCTGTGATAATAATGAAATGAGGACAAAATATGTTGGTAGTTTTCTGCAGTAGACATTTGTAGCATTGACTGTTAATAATAATATGAAAATATATGCAACACCATCCCTTCATCCTGAAGGTGACACACAAATTGATATCTTTTTATCTTTGCAGTTCATCACTTTTTTTTTAAACCACAATGCACATGGACTTTATTTGATTGGTATTCTGTTTACCATATTTTGCAACATATTATGAAAAATTGCACCTTACAACCAGTTTCCTTTTTACAGTTGTGCCATGTGAAGGTTTTGGACCCAGTTCCACGTAACGTATACATTGTTAGGTCGAGTCTGGGCAGCACATGCGCTGCTCTGTGAGGCATGCTGTATTCAGGTAGGGACTTGAAGCTCCGTCACTCTCCGCCCATATTTTTCATAGGCTTGTGTCATTGTCCACTGTAAACTGTGGCTGTTCATTGGTCAATAGGCTTTGTAGTCCCTCCTTAGTACCGCCTAGTCTCATTTTGTATCCTTCCATGGCGACATCCCCTATTACGTGTGTTGTTACTCCGTAGGCTTTAATTACAGCCTCCGAGCACTATTTTCTCAGGTAGCTTTGTCCTGGCTGCTGTTGCAGGCAGGCCATCTCTCTCCTAACGCTTTTTTTTTATTTATAGCACGGGCGCCGAACGCGTTTGCATTGCAATAGGTCTCGCATTTGCGAGAATTTAAGCTATTGACATTGTAAATGACAGTGCCTTTTATTTATCTGTTTTAAAAACAACACATAAATAAAAGGCATTGTCATTTACAAACGTAAATGTGAGACCTATTGCATTGCAAATGCTTGTTATCTTTCAGACTCCAGGGAATCTCTTTCTTTACACTGTGGGCTTCTGGTACTTTAACTGGTCATACTTTCGTGCTAGTTAGTCACTCATTTCTAATGAGTTTCCATTTATTTTCTTTCATTCAAGTTCATCCAGTTCTAACGCAGTTTGTATGAAATCACTAAACTCATAATGACAGAGTTGGTTGAATGGAGTAGGTTTCGGCAGAATTATCAAGGACATGTCCACATGCAGCGATTCTTTATAATCATGTATGTCGGCTCATGTGGTGCAGTGTACAGGGTCCGTGGTGCAGTGTACTGGGTCAGTGGTACCGTGTACTGGGTCCGTGGTGCAGTGTACTAGGTCCGTGGTACCGTGTACTGGGTCAGTGGTGCAGTGTACTGGGTCCGTGGTGCAGTGCACTGGGTCCATGGTACCGTGTACTGGGTCTGTGGTGCAGTGTACTAGGTCCTTGGTACCATGTAACGGGTCAGTGGTGCAGTGTACTGGGTCCGTGGTGCAGTGTACTGTGTCTGTGGTACCGTGTACTGGGTCAGTGGTGCAGTGTACTGGGTCCGTAGTGCAGTGTACTGGGTCCGTGGTACTGTCTACTGGGTCCGTGGTGCAGTGTACTAGGTCCATGGTACCGTGTACCGGGTCAGTGGTGCAGTGTACTGGGTCCGTGGTACCGTGTACTGGGTCCGTAGTGCAGTGTACTGGGTCTGTGGTACCGTGTACTGGGTCCATGGTGCAGTGTACTGGGTCTGTGGTACCGTGTACTGGGTCCATGGTGCAGTGTACTAGGTCCGTGGTACAGTGTACCGGGTCAGTGGTGCAGTGTACTGGGTCCGTGGTACTGTGTACTGGGTCAGTGGTGCAGTGTACTGGGTCTGTGGTACCATGTACTGGGTCCGTAGTGCAGTGTACTGGGTCTGTGGTACCGTGTACTGGGTCAGTGGTGCAGTGTACTGGGTCTGTGGTGCGTGCACTGGGTCCGTGGTACAGTTTACTGGGTCTGCAGTAAAGTGTACTAGGTCCATGGAGCAGTGTAGTGGGTCCCTGTTACAGTGTACTGGGTCTGTGGTACAGTGTACTGGGTCCGCGGTACAGTGTACTTACTGGGTTTGTGGTACAGTGTACTGGGTCCGTGGTGCATTGTACTGGGTCTGTAGTACAGTGTACTGGGTCCGTGGTGCATGTATTGGGTCCATGGAGCATGTACTGGATCCATGGTGCAGTGTACTAGGTCCATGGTGCATATACTGGGTCCATGGTGAATGCACTGGGTCCATGGTGCAGTGTACTGGGTCCATGGTGCAGTGTACTGGGTTCGTGGTACAGTGTACTGGGTCCATGGTGCAGTGCACTGGGTCCGTGGTGCAGTGTACTGTGTCTGTGGTGCCGTGTACTGGGTCCGTGGTGCAGTTTACTAGGTCTGTGGTACCGTGTACCGGGTCAGTGGTGCAGTGTACTGGGTCCGTGGTGCAGTGTACTGGGTCCGTGGTACAGTGTACTGGGTCTGCAGCAGAGTGTACTAGGTCCATGGTGCAGTGTAGTGGGTCCCTGTTACAGTGTACTGGGTCCGTGGTACAGTGTACTGGGTCCGCGGAACAGTGTACTTACTGGCTTCGTGGTGCAGTGTACTGGGTCTGTGGTGCAGTGTACTGGGTCCGGGGTACAGTGTACTGGGTCCGTGGTGCATTGTACTGGGTCCGTAGTACAGTGTACTGGGTCCGTGGTGCATGTACTGGGTCCCTGGTGCCTGTATTGGGTCCATGGAGCATGTACTGGATCCATGGTGCAGTGTACTAGGTCTGTGGCGCATATACTTGGACCGTGGTGAATGCACTGGGTCCATGGTGCAGTGTACTGGGTCCGTGGTGCAGTGTACTGGGTCCGTGGTACAGTGTACTGGGTCCATGGTGCAGTGTACTGGGTCCGTGGTGCAGTGTACTGGGTCCGTGGTACCGTGTACTGGGTCCGTGGTGCAGTGTACTAGGTCTGTGGTACCGTGTACAGGGTCAGTGGTGCAGTGTACTGGGTCCGTGGTGCAGTGTACTGGGTCCGCGGTACAGTGTACTGGGTCTGTGGTGCAGTGTACTGGGTCCATGGTGCAGTGTACTGGGTCCGTGGTGCATGTACTGGGTCCGTGGTGCAGTGTACTGGGTCCGTGGTGCATGTACTGGGTCCGTGGTGCATGTACTGGGTCCGTGGTGCATGTCCTGGGTCTGTGGTGCATGTACTGGGTCCGTGGTGCATGTCCTGGGTCCATGGTACAGTGTACTGGGTCCGTGGTGCATGTCCTGGGTCAGTGGTGCAGTGTACTGGGTCCATGGTGCAGTGTACTGGGTCCGTGGTGCAGGTACTGGGTCCGTGGTGCATGTCCTGGGTCCATGGTGCAGTGTACTGGGTCCATGGTGCAGTGTACTGGGTCCGTGGTGCAGGTACTGGGTCCGTGGTGCATGTCCTGGGTCCGTGGTGCATGTCCTGGGTCCGTGGTGCATGTCCTGGGTCTGTGGTGCATGTACTGGGTCTGTGGTGCACGTACTGGGTCCGTGGTGCAGTGTACTGGGTCCGTGGTGCATGTACGGGGTCCGTGGTGCATGTCCTGGGTCCGTGGTGCATGTCCTGGGTCCGTGGTGCATGTACTGGGTCCGTGGTGCATGTCCTGGGTCCGTGGTGCATGTACTGGGTCCGTGGTGCATGTACTGGGTCCGTGGTGCAGGTACTGGGTCCGTGGTGCATGTCCTGGGTCCGTGGTGCATGTCCTGGGTCCGTGGTGCAGTGTACTGGGTCCGTGGTGCATGTACGGGGTCCATGGTGCATGTCCTGGGTCCGTGGTGCATGTCTTGGGTCCGTGGTGCATGTACTGGGTCCGTGGTGCATGTCATGGGTCCGTGGTGCATGTACTGGGTCCGTGGTGCATGTACTGGGTCCGTGGTGCAGGTACTGGGTCCGTGGTGCATGTCCTGGGTCCGTGGTGCATGTCCTGGGTCCGTGGTGCATGTCCTGGGTCCGTGGTGCAGGTACTGGGTCCGTGGTGCATGTCCTGGGTCCGTGGTGCATGTCCTGGGTCCGTGGTGCATGTCCTGGGTCCGTGGTGCATGTACTGGGTCCATGGTGCATGTACTGGGTTCCACTATTCCGCATAATTAAATAGATTGTTCATTGTTTTGTTTCCAGTCACCCCTGATGAAGGGTTTTGTTTACTCGAAATGCATTGCGTCATTTGTATCACTGCAATCCATTGAAGAGAACAGACATATTATAGAAGATGTATAATAAAGAAATAATCAATCAATCTACCAGTATTTGAAAAGCGCAACTCTGTCACCCCTAGGGGTATCTGGGCGCTGTATGCGGCCCAATAATGTTCCGTTGGATATCATCATGAGGCCTTGAATGGATTTAATATTCAAACATTAACCTTGTGTAGCGCTTGGTCTCCAGCCAGTTCATTCAGCGCTAGCTGGATTGAGCCCACGGGCCTCTTTGAGTCTGTTCGGCCTGGGATTGGTTAGCCGCCTGCTGCCAGCAATTTCACAGACGATTTCTGCGTTACATTTACCACATCTAAGGGTGTGCGTCACTGGGTACATTCTGTACAAAACGAACACGTGATTCATGGCCGTGTAAAGCGCAACTCTGTCACCCCTAGGGGTATCTGGGCGCTGTATGCGACCGAATAATGGGGCATATTAGCAGGACCGGCGATAAAAGTATCGCCGTTTTAGCGGCAGGAAACTGCCGCTAAAGCGGCGATAATGGGCTTGCTAATATGCGTTATAGAATTCCAATAGAAGCCCAGGTTAGATGTGCAGGACATCTAACCTGGACTTCTATTGGAATTCCATAACGCATATTAGCAAGCCCATTATCGCCGGTTTAGCGGCAGTTTCCTGCCGCTAAAACGGCGATACTTTTATCGCCGGTCTTGCTAATATGCCCCTCTGTTCCTTGGATATCATCATGAGGCCTTGAATGGATTTAATATTCAAACATTAACCTTGTGTAGTGCTTGGTCTCCAGCCAGTTCATTCAGCGCTAGCTGGATTGAGCCCACGGGCCTCTTTAGCAGAGGCTGGCACCCGGAGGGGGCCTAGAGGGCCGGCGCCTTAACCGACGCCAAGCCCCGGCCAGAACCAGTTTGCTGCGGTCGCGCCGAAGAGCGCGAACAACCAGGGGACCCCCCCCAAAGCGCGTCACGGACCGGCGAGGAAGCAGCCCCCCCATCCAATGGGGAGACACGAGCAATTTACGAACCCCCCAATGGGGGGAGGCCACAAGATTGGCGGGAGAGCGCGCTGGACTTTAGGCACCGTGGTCAAGAGGGAGTGACAGGCTGGACTTTAGGTGCTGTGGTGAAGAGGGAGTGACAGGCCGGACTTTAGGCATCGAGGTGAAGAGGGAGCGACAGGTTGGACTTTAGGCGCTGTGGTCAAGAGGGAGTGACAGGCTGGACTTTAGGCGCTGTGGGTAAGAGGGAGTGACAGGTTGGATTTTAAGCACCTTGGTCATGAGGGAGTGTCAGGCTGGACTTTAGGCAACGTGGTCAAGAGGGAGTGACAGTTTGGACTTTAGGCGCCATGCTCTAGAGGGAGTCACAGGTTAAACTTTAGGCGCTGTGGTCAACAGGGAGTGACAGGTTGGACTTTAGGCGCCTTGGTCAAGAGGGAGTGACAGGCTGGAATTTAGGTGCCATATGTAGGAGAGTAGGATCTGCTTCACAGGGGTACCCCCACTTTTTGCTGATACTTCACTGGTTTTCGACATTAGTCTGGCTGGGGCCCTGCTATTCAGAACCCCAGCCTAGCTGTTTCCTCTTTAAAAGGGTCTCCATGTGCCTTAGGCACATCTCTGATTGGGATCTGGAGTGCCCTTGTAAGTCCCTAGTATATGGTATACTATGTACCAAGGGCATAGGTACCTCAGAGGCCTGCCAGGGGCTGCAGCATATATTATGCCACCCCTGGTAGGCCATCCAAACTGACACCACAGGTCTGCTACTGCAGCCTGGGTAAGGTGGTGCATGCACCCCTTGCTGTGGTATAGGTTACCTATATCACTAAATGCATACACACATATAAACCTATAAGTCACTCCTAAGGCAGGCCTTATCAATCCTAAAGGCAGAGTGCATGGTTCCTATGTGAGAGGGTGCCCCTGCATGAGCAGGGCCCCTCTGCAGCGTTCGGAGACCATCTCTGATGCTGTTTGTAGTGCAGCCTGACCATATACTCTTAAACGCATTATATCCTCGCGGTAAAATGCTAACTATGGAATGGCTGCACCGAAACATGTCGTGTTTGGTGTCAAACATCTTGGAATACTACCCCCCGCCAATTCTGGCGGCGGGGGTAGCATTCCACCCTTCTAGAGGGAAAGGCATGTTAACTCTGACGAGTCCGGTAACTTCTTTCCAGAGCCCTGGCATCACAAAATGGATGCTGCTGCCACAGACACGAGTCTGGCCTCCTGCTGCTGGACGAAACTCCGGCAGGGGAGGCCTGGACAATAGGTTTCCTGTCCCAGGGAGGTGTGACCACCTCCCCAGACAGGACAATGTGTATTGGGGCTGGGCGGGAGCACTTTCGGGTGCTTTGAAGTCCTGCACTGGGGGCACATTTGGTGTCCCTGTGCATACCCCAGTTCAAACCGGATCAGGGGCTTGCAGCCCCTGCTTTGGCGCGAACTGGACAAAGGGAAAGGGGTGTAGCCACCCCTCTGCCCTGACCCACCCATAGGTGGGGCCACAGAGTAGTCCATCCCCTATTTTTGGAATAAAGGTAGGAACCCGGTCCTTAGGACTTTAGATTATACCTGGACGAAACTCTGAAACAGAATCCTGGACCTTCGACGCTCTACTCACGATTAGAGGACTGAAGAATCTCCCTTGGGGTCAAGGAGTGACTCCCCTGCTTGGCAGGCACCAAAGAAGCATCTGTCCGGTTCGCATCACTGAAGCTCCCGTCGGACGCCGAAGTCATCGCAGCACCAGAGGTGGATTCTCAGACTTCCCAGAGGCTACCCTGAGTCCCCAGCAAAGCTGAGGCCCGTGGCTATCGTGGGTAACGTGAGACCGTGACCCCTGGACACCGAGCACACTTGCAAGTGCACCATCTTCTGGGTCTCCCAAGAAGTCGTGCTTTGGGCTCCGAGTAGCCCTAGCCTCCAGCACCACCTGCACCGAAGATCACTGGCCCCCACTCCACGAGTGTCCTGTAAGCCAGCTCCACGTGCGGTGTCACGAGGCTCCTTCGCGGTTGCTAGCCCGTTGGCTAGTAGCCCTTACCGAAGGCCAATCTTTTCTTTACTTGGCAGTCTGGTTGCTCCAGGCCTGCCCTCACTTACCCTTGCTGGGTGAGTTCCCCAGACCTTGCTGGTTTGCACCATCGACGATCTTCAGCTACATCGAGACTTGCCGTTGCCAAGGCTTGTTGGGTCCAATCTGGTCGCCGACACCGCAGCACTCGACAGACATCATGTACCAGCCCGAATCCTGCTCCTGGTCGCCGACAACGCCTCCTGGACCTCGTGGCTGCAGAAACGAGACGACCGTCAACGCACCTGAAGCACTCGACATCGGTGGGCATCTGTCCATCGCCTCCCTGGTCACTGGCTAGTGACCCAGACTCTGTCCCCTCTGCTTTCAGGTT
Source organism: Calotriton arnoldi (assembly GCA_963921515.1). Classification (NCBI taxonomy): domain Eukaryota; kingdom Metazoa; phylum Chordata; class Amphibia; order Caudata; family Salamandridae; genus Calotriton; species Calotriton arnoldi. The sequence goes on from CAWUFW010015726.1 coordinate 135,324, forward strand.
CTTCAGAACTCCGATCCACTCTTGGATCCACCCGGACACTTTTCTCCTGGTCGCCAGCAGCACTTTGCCGCAGATCGCCATAAGAACCGACGACGAAACCCGACCCCGAAAGGCACCTATGCACCCGGCTTCCCTGGGTGAGGTAACACGAGTACTCCGGTGCTCCCGTGGGTAGAGACTCTTCAAAGTCCTAGATCTCAAAGGGTTTTGTCCTAGTCCTCTTTAAAGTGTCCCTTTCCTCTATTTTCCCGATCCCGACTTTCTCCATAGAAGTTAACGGCGTATCGCGGTTGTGTATTTACACTGCACGCGTCTCCCGTGGGTCCCCTGTGTCACTACCTTGGGTGGTTCCTTGTGGTCCAAGCACTTCTAGAGGCTCTAGGCCTAGTGTCTAGTTCAGTCGTGGTTCGCATACCACTTTATTGGTATATGGTTTGGTACGCCCCTAGGGCCCAAACGTGTATTTGTGCTATTACTGTGATTTAAGATCTTATAACCTATGTACTTCGAACTCTAGCCTCATAAAGAGACTAGAGGGGTGTGTTTAGTAACAAATACATATATTTTGAATATATACCTGGTGTGGTGCTCTTTCATTTGATCACTCAAGAGATTATAGACTGGTAAAACAAGCTGCTTTACATTCCTTCAAGACTTAGCCTGAAGGCTGCTCTCCACAGCTACCACTAGGATAGCTTTCAATAAGGTTGTCTTTAACCTACCTACCATAAGAGTCGATTTGGACTGGTGCAAGGTGCCCACTATAATTAGTGGACAGCATATGCCAGGCCAACTTCTCACATTGGTGTGCAGCGTGTGGGATTCCAGCTTGCTATTGTTTTACCAGATAATCTCAATTGAATTGATCAACTGAAAACCACTAAAGGTACCTAAGGTACATATAATTTAAGCTTAGAATATCAGTAAGTTCTACTGAACTTAGAGTTGTGTGTTAAGGGATAGCACAACCCTTTCTACAACTCAAGAGAGTTTAGTAGGCCACACTAGAGTAGGTAGTGCATACACCACACCACACTAGTAATGTCTTTAAAAGCAGGATCCAAAGATGCCCTGCAGGAAGCCATTGAGCTTCCCCCTCCAAGTATGACACACTCCCATTCTTGGAACTGAGAGCTTTGTGTAACGTGAGGAAATTAAGGACAGGCCAAAGTCCCACCACCCAACACCTCCAGGAGTTGTTGGTGGCTTATGATCTTAGTAAGTCCTCAGAGACTGAAGGGGTAGGAGCAGAGGGTGGGCCAGCAGATGAGGAAGGGACCAGGGGTACTACTACCCCCAGCCCCCCTCTGAAACTGACCAGGAGGGTGACAATGACCCTGACCTGGAAAACCCAATCCCTTCTGGGGAAGATGAAGATGAGGATCTGGAGAACCACACCTTTGTCCCCCCAGGAAGGATTATGAGTGTGCTCAGAAAGTCTAGGTCTCCTTCTCAGGAGTCTAACCACTCTGGCACCTCAATAGGGAGCTCTGTTTCTTCTCACAGGAGGGAATCCTCTCATGAGAGAAGAAAGAGACTGGTCCAGTATGAGGAAACTCAACTGGAGATCAGGAAGAAGCAATTGGCTTTAGATAGAGAATCCCTAGATCTCCTTAAAGAGAGAAGAATGTTGGGACTAGAGTCCCATGGTGGCAGCCATATCCCTAGAGATAGGGAAAGGTCCTATGACCATAGGAACCTGAGCAAGATTGTCCCTCCCTACCAGAGTGGGGATGATATCCACAAATGGATAACTGCTTTAGAGAGGGCCTGTAAAGTACAGAAGGTCCCTCAGGAGCAGTGGGCAGCAATCTTGTGGCTCTCCTTTGCTGACAAAGGTAGAGACAAGCTCCTCACTGTTAGAGAGGAGGATGCTGACAATTACAAGGTCTTGAAGAGTGCTCTTATTGATGGGTTTGGCCTAACCACTGAACAGTACAGGTTGAAGTTCAGAGACACCCAAAAAGCACAGACTCAAGACTGGGTAGACTATGTGGATTGTTCTGCCAAGGCTCTGGAAGGCTGGTTGATGGGCAGCAAGGTGTGTGACTTCTCAGGATTGTATAATCTGATAATGAGGGAGCAGATTCTTAATAACTGTCAAAACCAGCTGTTGCATCAGTACCTGGTTGACTCTGATCTGACCTCTCCCCAAGAATTGGGAAAGAAGGCAGACAAATGGGTCAGAACCAGGGTGAAGCAGAAGGTACAGAACCAAGGTGGGGAAACCAAGAAGCAAGATGCTAAGAACTCTGACAAGGGTGGGGAGAAGGGTAAAGATCAAAAGTCTTCATCAGGCCCCCAAAAATCTTCTTCTGGTGGGGATTCCCAGTCTACCAAGGGTAAAGGCCAAAGAAAACCATGGTGCAAGGTCTGTAAGCAAAAGACCCACTGGACCAGTGATTGCACCAAGTCCAAAGACTCCAGTCCAGCCTCCACCAATGCCCCTAAGGCACCTGTTCCCCCTAGTACAGTTGGTGGAAGTGCTCCAGCCAAGGGTTTAGTAGGGTTCACCCTGGGAACTGAGTTGGGCTCTGACTTAGTCAGGGAACTGACCCAGGCTGTGTTAGTCTGTGATGGAGGCATGGATGTGACCTCCACTGTGAGTCCCAGTAATCTGGGCAAGTACAGACAACAGCCTTTAATCAATGGACGAGAGGCTTTGGCATTTAGGGACACAGGGGCAAGTGTCACAATGGTGACACAAGACCTTGTGCTACCTGGACAAGTTATACTTGGTGAAATGTACCAAGTGACCAATGCTAGCAATGTCAGAACAGACCATACTCTGGCAGTTGTTAACTTCTCCTGGGGAGGGGTAACTGGCCTTAAGAAGGTTGTGGTAAGTGCAAACCTACCAGTCGAATGCTTGCTTGGCAATGACTTAGAGACTTCTGCTTGGGCAGAAGTGGAGCTCAGGACCCATGCAGAAATGCTGGGGATCCCTGCAGATGTGTTTGCTGTGACCAGGTCACAAGCTAAACTGTCTAAAACTGAACAGGCCTTGGATTCTGGAAGAATGGACCAAGTGCCTTCCAAGAGGAGGAGTAGTAAGGTTAAGGCAGTGCCTTCCCCTTGGCTCAGGAGGAAGATCAGTCCCTTGAGGGGGATGATCTCAGCCCTGAAGAAGGAACTGTCCCAGAGGAACTTGAGCCTGACCAGGTTGAGTTCTTGGGGACAGGGGGACCTTCTAGGGCAGATCTGAGCCAGGAGCAGCAGAGCTGCCCCTCCCTTGAACCCCTCAGACAGCAAGCTGCTGCTGAGGCTGCTGGGAAAGCTAGTGGTCCCCATACAGTGTATTGGGATGATGGACTCCTGTACTCAGAGAGTAGAGACCCCAAGCCTGGTGCTACCAGGAGGTTGGTAATACCTTTGAAGTTCAGGGGCTTCCTATTGACCCTAGCCCATGATATTCCCTTAGCAGGACACCTGGGCCAGAACAAGACTTGGGACAGAATTGTCCCTCACTTTCACTGGCCCCACATGTCTGAAGACAGTAAGGAGTTTTGTCGCTCCTGTGTAACCTGCCAAGCCAGTGGCAAAGCAGGTGGCACTACAAAGGCCCCCTGATACCACTACCTGTGGTGGGGGTGCCCTTTGAGAGGGTGGGGATTGACATTGTTGGTCCCATGGATCCCCAAACAGCATCTGGGCACAGATTTATACTGGTGGTAGTGGATCATGCCACCAGGTATCCAGAGGCTATACCCCTTAGGACCACTACAGCACCTGTGGTGGCAAGGGCCCTCCTGGGAATTTTCTCAAGAGTGGGCTTTCCTAAGGAGGTGGTATCAGACAGGGGTGCAAACTTCATGTCTGGGTACTTAAAGGCAATGTGGAAGGAGTGTGGAGTTACTTATAAGTTCACCACACCCTATCACCCACAATGCAATGGTTTAGTTGAGAGATTCAACAAAACCTTGAAGGGCATGATTAAAGGGCTCCCAGAAAAGCTTAGGCGTAGATGGGACATACTCTTGCCCTGCCTTTTATTCGCATATAGGGAGGTGCCTCAGAAGGGGTTGGTTACAGCCCTTTTGAACTTCTGTTTGTCCACCCTGTGAGGGGTCCACTGTGCTTGGTGAAGGAAGGATGGGAGTTACCTCTCAAGCCCCCAAAGCAAGATATAGTGGACTATGTACTTGGTCTCCGCTCCAGGATGGCTGAGTACATGAAAAAGGCAACCAAAAACCTTGAGGCTAGCCAGGAACTTCAAAAGGCCTGGCATGACCAAAAGGCTGTCCTAACTGTTTACCAGCCAGGACAGAAGGTGTGGGTGTTGGAGCCAGTGGCCCCAGCAGCTCTCCAAGACAAATGGAGTGGACCCCACACTATTGTTGAGCAGAAGGGTGAGGTCACTTACTTAGTAGACCTGGGAACACCCAGGAGTCCCCACAGGGTTCTCCATGTCAACAGACTTAAGCCATATGTGGACAGGGCAGACATGGGCTTGCTCATGGCTACTGATGAAGGGCAGGAGGAAGAGAGTGACCCACTCCCTGACCTGCTCTCACAGAACCCTGACGATGGGTCAGTTGATGGGGTAGCCTTGGCAGGCAGCCTCACTACCCAGCAACAAACTGATTGCAGGCAAGTCCTCAATCAGTTTAGACACATGTTTTCTCTGACACCCAGTCAGACCACCTGGTGCACTCATGAAGTGGACACTGGGGACAGTCTGCCTATTAAAAACAAGATTTATAGGCAACCTGACCATGTCAGGGACTGTATCAGGACTGAAGTCCAGAAGATGTTGGAATTGGGAGTGATTGAGCCCTCAGATAGCCCTTGGGCTAGTCCAGTAGTCCTAGTACCTAAACCTCACACCAGTGGTGGGAAAAGAGAGATGAGGTTTTGTGTAGACTACAGGGGCCTCAATGCAGTCACTAGGACTGATGCCCATCCAATACCCAGGGCAGATGAGCTCATAGATACTTTGGCCTCTGCCAAATATCTCAGCACATTTGACCTAACAGCTGGCTACTGGCAGATCAGACTAGCTGATGCTGCAAAGCCCAAAACAGCATTTTCAACCCCTAGTGGGCATTATCAATTTGTGGTGATGCCCTTTGGTCTGAAAAATGCACCTGCCACTTTCCAGAGGTTGGTGAACACAGTTCTCACAGGACTGGAGGCCTATAGTGCAGCTTATCTAGATGATATTGCTGTCTTTAGCTCCACCTGGGAGGATCACCTGGTCCACCTCAGGAATGTTTTACAGGCCCTGCAAAAGGCAGGCCTGACTATCAAGGCCACTAAGTGCCAGATAGGGCAGAGTCAGGTTGTGTACCTGGGCCACCTTGTGGGTGGAGGCCAGGTTCAACCTTTGCAGAGCAAGATCCAGACCATCATGGACTGGACTGCTCCCACTACCCAGACTCAGGTGAGAGCCTTCTTAGGCCTGACTGGGTACTATAGGAGATTTGTCAAGGGGTATGGATCAATAGTGACACCCTTGAATGACTTAACTTCTAAGAAAATGCCCAAAAAGGTTCAGTGGACAGTTAGCTGTCAAAAGGCATTTGATGACCTCAAGCAGGCCATGTGCACTGCTCCAATTCTGCAGAGTCCTGATTACTCCAAGAAGTTCATTGTTCAAACTGATGCATCTGAATTGGGGGTAGGGGCTGTACTGTCACAATTGAATGAAGAAGGTCAGGATCAGCCAGTAGCTTTTATTAGCAGAAGGCTGACCCCTAGAGAGAAACGTTGGTCAGCCATAGAGAGGGAGGCCTTTGCTGTGGTCTGGGCTCTGAAGAAGTTGAGGCCATACTTGTTTGGTACACACTTCCTGGTTCAGACAGACCATAAGCCCCTCTTATGGCTAAAACAAATGAAGGGTGAAAACCCCAAACTGCTTAGGTGGTCCATTTCCCTACAGGGGATGGACTTTACAGTGGAACATAGGCCTGGGAGTAACCATGCGAATGCAGATGGACTCTCTAGGTATTTCCACTTAGAACATGAAGACTTAACTGGGCAAGGTTAGTTTAATGTCCCTACGTTTGGGGGGGTTGTGTAGGAGAGTAGGATCTGCTTCACAGGGGTACCCCCACTTTTTGCTGATACTTCACTGGTTTTCGACATTAGTCTGGCTGGGGCCCTGCTATTCAGAACCCCAGCCTAGCTGTTTCCTCTTTAAAAGGGTCTCCATGTGCCTTAGGCACATCTCTGATTGGGATCTGGAGTGCCCTTGTAAGTCCCTAGTATATGGTATACTATGTACCAAGGGCATAGGTACCTCAGAGGCCTGCCAGGGGCTGCAGCATATATTATGCCACCCCTGGTAGGCCATCCAAACTGACACCACAGGTCTGCTACTGCAGCCTGGGTAAGGTGGTGCATGCACCCCTTGCTGTGGTATAGGTTACCTATATCACTAAATGCATACACACATATAAACCTATAAGTCACTCCTAAGGCAGGCCTTATCAATCCTAAAGGCAGAGTGCATGGTTCCTATGTGAGAGGGTGCCCCTGCATGAGCAGGGCCCCTCTGCAGCGTTCGGAGACCATCTCTGATGCTGTTTGTAGTGCAGCCTGACCATATACTCTTAAACGCATTATATCCTCGCGGTAAAATGCTAACTATGGAATGGCTGCACCGAAACATGTCGTGTTTGGTGTCAAACATCTTGGAATACTACCCCCCGCCAATTCTGGCGGCAGGGGTAGCATTCCACCCTTCTAGAGGGAAAGGCATGTTAACTCTGACGAGTCCGGTAACTTCTTTCCAGAGCCCTGGCATCACAAAATGGATGCTGCTGCCACAGACACGAGTCTGGCCTCCTGCTGCTGGACGAAACTCCGGCAGGGGAGGCCTGGACAATAGGTTTCCTGTCCCAGGGAGGTGTGACCACCTCCCCAGACAGGACAATGTGTATTGGGGCTGGGCGGGAGCACTTTCGGGTGCTTTGAAGTCCTGCACTGGGGGCACATTTGGTGTCCCTGTGCATACCCCAGTTCAAACCGGATCAGGGGCTTGCAGCCCCTGCTTTGGCGCGAACTGGACAAAGGGAAAGGGGTGTAGCCACCCCTCTGCCCTGACCCACCCATAGGTGGGGCCACAGAGTAGTCCATCCCCTATTTTTGGAATAAGGGTAGGAACCCGGTCCTTAGGACTTTAGATTATACCTGGACGAAACTCTGAAACAGAATCCTGGACCTTCGACGCTCTACTCACGATTAGAGGACTGAAGAATCTCCCTTGGGGTCAAGGAGTGACTCCCCTGCTTGGCAGGCACCAAAGAAGCATCTGTCCGGTTCGCATCACTGAAGCTCCCGTCGGACGCCGAAGTCATCGCAGCACCAGAGGTGGATTCTCAGACTTCCCCGAGGCTACCCTGAGTCCCCAGCAAAGCTGAGGCCCGTGGCTATCGTGGGTAACGTGAGACCGTGACCCCTGGACACCGAGCACACTTGCAAGTGCACCATCTTCTGGGTCTCCCAAGAAGTCGTGCTTTGGGCTCCGAGTAGCCCTAGCCTCCAGCACCACCTGCACCGAAGATCACTGGCCCCCACTCCACGAGTGTCCTGTAAGCCAGCTCCACGTGCGGTGTCACGAGGCTCCTTCGCGGTCGCTAGCCCGTTGGCTAGTAGCCCTTACCGAAGGCCAATCTTTTCTTTACTTGGCAGTCTGGTTGCTCCAGGCCTGCCCTCACTTACCCTTGCTGGATGAGTTCCCCAGACCTTGCTGGTCTGCACCATCGACGATCTTCAGCTACATCGAGACTTGCCGTTGCCAAGGCCTGTTGGGTCCAATCTGGTCGCCGACACCGCAGCACTCGACAGACATCGTGTACCAGCCCGAATCCTGCTCCTGGTCGCCGACAACGCCTCCTGGACCTCGTGGCTGCAGAAACGAGACGACTGTCAACGCACCTGAAGCACTCGACATCGGTGGGCATCTGTCCATCGCCTCCCTGGTCACTGGCTAGTGACCCAGACTCTGTCCCCTCTGCTTTCAGGTTCTTCAGAACTCCGATCCACTCTTGGATCCACCCGGACACTTTTCTCCTGGTCGCCAGCAGCACTTTGCCGCAGATCGCCATAAGAACCGACGACGAAACCCGACCCCGAAAGGCACCTATGCACCCGGCTTCCCTGGGTGAGGTAACACGAGTACTCCGGTGCTCCCGTGGGTAGAGACTCTTCAAAGTCCTAGATCTCAAAGGGTTTTGTCCTAGTCCTCTTTAAAGTGTCCCTTTCCTCTATTTTCCCGATCCCGACTTTCTCCATAGAAGTTAACGGCGTATCGCGGTTGTGTATTTACACTGCACGCGTCTCCCGTGGGTCCCCTGTGTCACTACCTTGGGTGGTTCCTTGTGGTCCAAGCACTTCTAGAGGCTCTAGGCCTAGTGTCTAGTTCAGTCGTGGTTCGCATACCACTTTATTGGTATATGGTTTGGTACGCCCCTAGGGCCCAAACGTGTATTTGTGCTATTACTGTGATTTAAGATCTTATAACCTATGTACTTCGAACTCTAGCCTCATAAAGAGACTAGAGGGGTGTGTTTAGTAACAAATACATATATTTTGAATATATACCTGGTGTGGTGCTCTTTCATTTGATCACTCAAGAGATTATAGACTGGTAAAACAAGCTGCTTTACATTCCTTCAAGACTTAGCCTGAAGGCTGCTCTCCACAGCTACCACTAGGATAGCTTTCAATAAGGTTGTCTTTAACCTACCTACCATAAGAGTCGATTTGGACTGGTGCAAGGTGCCCACTATAATTAGTGGACAGCATATGCCAGGCCAACTTCTCACACCATAGTGAAGAGAGAGTGACAGGTTGGACTTTAGCCGCAGTGGTCAAGAGGTTGTGACAGGCTGGACTTTATGCGCCGTGGTCAAGAGGGAGTGACAGGTTGGACTTTAGGTGCCGTGGTGAAAATAGAGTGACAGGTTGGACTTTAGGCGCTGAGGTCAAGAGGGAGTGACAGGCTGGACTTTAGGCACCGTGGTCAAGAGGGAGTGACAGGTTGCACTTTAAGCCCCATGGTCAAGAGGGAGTGACAGGTTGGACTTTAGGCGCCAAGGTCAAGAGGGAGTGACAGGTTGGACTTTAGACACTGAGGTCTAGAGGGAGTGACAGGTTTGACTTTAGGCGCCTTGGTCAAGAGGGAGTGACAGGTTGGACTTTAGGCAATGTGGTGAAGAGGGAGTGACAGGTTGGACTTTGGGCGCTGTGGTCAAGAGGGAGTGACAGGATGGACTTTAGGTGCCGTGGTGAAGATAGAGTGACAGGTTGGACTTTAGGCGCTGAGGTCAAGAGGGAGTGACAGGCTGCACTTTAAGCCCCATGGTCAAGAGGGAGTGACAGGTTGGACTGTAGGCGCCAAGGTCAAGAGGGAGTGACAGGTTGGACTTTAGACACGAGGTCTAGAGGGAGTGACAGGTTTGACTTTAGGCGCCTTGGTCAAGAGGGAGTGACAGGTTGGACTTTAGGGAATGTGGTGAAGAGCGAGTGACAGGTTGGACTTTAGGCGCTGTGATCAAGAGGGAGTGACAGGATGGACTTCAGGTGCCGTGCTGAAGAGTAAGTGACAGGTTGGACTTTAGGCGCCGTGGTCAAGAGGGAGTGCCAGGCTGGACTTCGAGCGCTGTGGTCAAGAGGGAGTGACAGGTTGAACTTTAGGCGCCGAGGTCAAGAGGGAGTGACAGGTTGGACTTTAGGTGCCTTGGTCAAGAGGGAGTGACAGGCTGGACTTCAGGCGCCGTGGTGAAGAGTGAGTGACAGGATGGACTTTAGGTGCCATGGTCAAGAGGGAGTGACAGGCTGGACCCTAGGCGCCGTGGTCAAGAGGGAGTGACAGGTCGGACTTTAGGCACCATGATGAAGAGGGAGTGACAGGTTGGACTTCAGGCACTGTGGTGAAGAAGGAGTGACAGGTTGGACTTTAGGTGCCGAGGTCAAGAGGGAGTGACAGGTTGGACTTTAGTCACCTTGGTCAAGAGGTAGTGACAGGTTTGACTTTAGGCACCAAGGTCAAGAGGGAGTGACAGGTTGGGCTTTAGGAACCAAGGTCAAGAGGGAGAGACAGGCTGGACTTTAAGCACCGTGGTCAACAGGGAGTGACAGGTTGGACTTTATGCGCCGAGGTCAAGAGGGAGTGACAGGTTGGACTTTAGGTGCCTTGGTCAAGAGGGAGTGACAGGCTGGACTTCAGGCGCCATGGTGAAGAGTGAGTGACAGGATGGACTTTAGGTGCCATGGTCAAGAGGGAGTGACAGGCTGGACCCTAGGCGCCGTGGTCAAGGGGGAGTGACAGGTCGGACTTTAGGCACCATGATGAAGAGGGAGTGACAGGTTGGACTTAAGGCGCTGTGGTGAAGAAGGAGTGACAGGTTGGACTTTAGGTGCCGAGGTCAAGAGGGAGTGACAGGTTGGACTTTAGTCACCTTGGTCAAGAGGTAGTGACAGGTTTGACTTTAGGCACCAAGGTCAAGAGGGAGTGACAGGTTGGGCTTTAGGAACCAAGGTCAAGAGGGAGAGACAGGCTGGACTTTAAGCACCGTGGTCAACAGGGAGTGACAGGTTGGACTTTAAGCGCCATGGTCAAGAGGGTGTGACAGGTTGGACTTTAGGCGCCGAGGTCAAGAGGGAGTGACAGTTTGGACTTTAGGTGCCTTGGTCAAGAGGGAGTGACAGGTTGGTCTTTAGGCACCGCGGTCAAGAGGGAGTGACAGATTGGACTTTAGGTGCCTTGGTCAAGAGGGAGTGACAGGTTGGACTTTAGGCGCTGTGGTCGAGAGGGACTGACAGGTTGGACTTTAGGCGCCATGGTGAAGAGGGAGTGACAGGTTGGACTTTAGGCGCCGAGGTCAAGAGGGAGTGACATGTTGGACTTTAGGCGCCATGGTCAAAAGGGAGTGACAGACTGGACTTTAGGTGCTGTGGTCAAGAGGGAGTGACAGGCTGGACTTTAGGCACCGTGGTCAAGAGGGAGTGACAGGTTGGACTTTAGGCACCTTCATCAAGAGGGAGTGACAGGTTTGACTTTAGGCGACAAGGTCAAGAGGGAGTGACAGGTTGGACTTTAGGTGCCGAGGTCAAAAGCGAGTGAAAGGTTGGACTTTAGGCGCCAAGGTCAAGAGGGAGTGACAGGTTGGACTTTTGGCGACGTGGTCAAAAGGGAGTGACAGGCTGGACTTTAGGTGCTGTGGTCAAGAGGGAGTGACAGGCTGGACTTTAGGTGCCATGGTCAAGAGGGAGTGACAGGTTGGACTTTAGGCACCTTCGTCAAGAGGGAGTGACAGGTTGGACTTTAGGCGCCGAGGTCAAGAGGGAGTGACAGGTTGGACTTTAGGCACTGAAGTCAAGAGGGAGAGACAGGCTGGACTTTTAGCGCCGTGGTCAACAGGGAGTGACAGGTTGGACTTTAAGCGCTGTGGTCAAGAGGGAGTGACAGGTTGGACATTAGACACTGAGGTCTAGAGGGAGTGACAGGTTTGACTTTAGGGGCCTTGGTCAAGAGGGAGTAACAGGTTGGACTTTAGGCAATGTGGTGAAGAGGGAGTGACAGGTTGGACTTTAGGAGCTGTGGTCAAGAGGGAGTGATAGGATGGACTTCAGGCGCAGTGGTGAAGAGTGAGTGACAGGTTGGACTTTAGTTGCCATGGTCAAGAGGGAGCGACAGGTTGGACTTTAGACACGAGTTCTAGAGGGAGTGACAGGTTTGACTTTAGGCGCCTTGGTCAAGAGGGAGTGACAGGTTGGACTTTAGGGAATGTGGTGAAGAGGGAGTGACAGGTTGGACTTTAGGTGCTGTGGTCAAGAGGGAGTGACAGGATGGACTTCAGGCGCCGTGGTGAAGAGTAAGTGACAGGTTGGACTTTAGGCGCCGTGGTCAAGAGGGAGTGACAGGCTAGACTTCGAGTGCCGTGGTCAAGAGGGAGTGACATGTTGAACTTTAGGCGCCGAGGTCAAGAGGGAGTGACAGGTTGGACTTTAGGTGCCTTGGTCAAGAGGGAGTGACAGGCTGGACTTCAGGCACCGTGATGAAGAGTGAGTGACAGGATGGACTTTAGGTGCCATGGTCAAGAGGGAGTGACAGGCTGGACTCTAGGCGCCGTGGTCAAGAGGGAGAGACAGGTCGGACTTTAGATGCCGTGGTGAAGAGGGAGTGACAGGTTGGACTTTAGGCGCCAAGGTCAAGAGGGAGTGACAGGTTGGACTTTTGGCGACATGGTCAAAAGGGAGTGACAGGCTGGACTTTAGGCGCCGTGGTCAAGAGGGAGTGACAGGTTGGACTTTAGGAGCTGTGGTCAAGAGGGAGTGATAGGATGGACTTCAGGCGCAGTGGTGAAGAGTCAGTGACAGGTTGGACTTTAGTTGCCATGGTCAAGAGGGAGTGACAGGCTGGACTTTAGGCGCCGTAGTCGAGAGGGAGTGACAGGTTGGACTTTAGGCGCCATGCGCAAGAGGTAGTGACAGGTTGGACTTTAGGCGCCGTGGTTCAGAGGGAGTGATAGGTTGGACTTTAGGCGCCGTGGTGAAGAGGGAGTGAAAGGTTGGACTTTAGGCGCAGAGGTCAAGAGGGAGTGACAGGTTAGACTTTAGGCACCGTGGTCAAAAGGGAGTGGCAGGCTGGACTTTAGGCGCTGTGGTCAAGAGGGAGTGACATGCTGGACTTTAGGTGCCGTGGTCAAGAGGGAGTGACAGGTTGGACTTTAGGCACCTTGGTCAAGAGGGAGTGATAGGTTTGACTTTAGGCGCCAAGGTCAAGAGGGAGTGACAGGTTGGATTTTAGGCACCGATGTCAAGAGGGAGTGACAGGTTGGACTTTAGACGCTGAGGTCAAAGGGAGAGACAGGCTGGACTTTGAGCGCCATGGTCAACAGGGAGTGACAGGTTGGACTTTAAGCACCGTGGTCAAGAGGGAGTGACAGGTTTGACTTTAGGCGCTGAGGTCAAGAGGGAGTGACAGGTTGGACTTTAGGTGCCTTAGTCAAGAGGGAGTGACAGGTTGGACTTCAGGTGCCATGGTGAAGAGTGAGTGACAGGATGGACTTTAGGTGCCATGGTCAAGAGGGAGTGACAGGCTGGACTTTAGGTGCCGTGATGAAGAGGGAGTGACAGGCTGGACTTTTAGCTCCATGGTCAACAGGGAGTGACAGGTTGGCCTTTAAGCGCCGTGGTCAAGAGGGAGTGACAGGTTGGACTTTAGACACCAAGGTCTAGAGGGAGTGACAAGTTTGACTTTAGGCGCCAAGGTCAAGAGGGAGTGACAGGTTGGACTTTAGGCACGAGGTCAAGAGGGAGTGACAGGTTGGACTTTAGGTGCCTTGGTCAAGAGGGAGTGACAGGTTGGACTTCAGGTGCCGTGGTGAAGTGTGAGTGACAGGATGGACTTTAGGTGCCATGGTCAAAAGGGAGTGACAGGTTGGACTTTAGGCACCTTGGTCAAGAGGGAGTGATAGGTTTGACTTTAGGCGCCAAGGTCAAGAGGGAGTGACAGGTTGGATTTTAGGCACCGATGTCAAGAGGGAGTGACAGGTTGGACTTTAGACGCTGAGGTCAAAAGGGAGAGACAGGCTGGACTTTGAGCGCCATGGTCAACAGGGAGTGACAGGTTGGACTTTAAGCACCGTGGTCAAGAGGGAGTGACAGGTTTGACTTTAGGCGCTGAGGTCAAGAGGGAGTGACAGGTTGGACTTTAGGTGCCTTAGTCAAGAGGGAGTGACAGGTTGGACTTCAGGTGCCATGGTGAAGAGTGAGTGACAGGATGGACTTTAGGTGCCATGGTCAAGAGGGAGTGACAGGCTGGACTTTAGGTGCCGTGGTGAAGAGGGAGTGACAGGCTGGACTTTTAGCTCCATGGTCAACAGGGTGTGACAGGTTGGCCTTTAAGCGCCGTGGTCAAGAGGGAGTGACAGGTTGGACTTTAGACACCAAGGTCTAGAGGGAGTGACAAGTTTGACTTTAGGCGCCAAGGTCAAGAGGGAGTGACAGGTTGGACTTTAGGCACGAGGTCAAGAGGGAGTGACAGGTTGGACTTTAGGTGCCTTGGTCAAGAGGGAGTGACAGGTTGGACTTCAGGTGCCGTGGTGAAGAGTGAGTGACAGGATGGACTTTAGGTGCCATGGTCAACAGGGAGTGACAGGCTGGACTTGAGGCACTGTGGTGAAGAGGGAGTGACAGGTTGGACTTTAGGCGCTGTGGTGAAGAGGGAGTGACAGGTTGGACTTCAGGCACTGTGGTGAAGAGTGAGTGACAGGATGGACTTTAGGTGCCATGGTCAAGAGGGAGTGACAGGCTGGACTTTAGGCACTGTGGTCAAGAGGGAGTGACAGGTCAGACTTTAGCCACCGTGGTGAAGAAGGAGTGACAGGTTGGACTTTTGGTGCAGAGGTCAAGAGGGAGTGACAGGTTGTACTTCAGGCACTGTGGTCAAGAGGGAGTGACAGGTTGGGCTTTAGGCACCTTGGTCAAGAGGGAGTGACAGGTTGGACTTTAGGCACCAAGGTCAAGAGGGAGAGACAGGCTGGACTTTGAGCACCGTGGTCAACAGGGAGTGGCAGGTTGGACTATAAGTGCAGTGGTCAAGAGGGAGTAACAGGTTGGACTTTAGGCGCCGAGGTCAAGAGGGAGTGACAGGCTGGACTTTAGGCGCTGTGGTCAAGAGGGAGTGACAGGCTGGACTTTAGGCGCCGTGGTCAAAAGGGAGTGACAGTTTGGACTTTAGGCACCTTGGTCAAGAGGGAGTGACAGGTTTGACTTTAGGCACCAAGGTTAAGAGGGAGTGACAGGTTGGACTTTATGCGCCGAGGTCAAGAGGGAGTGATAGGTTGGACTTTAGGCACCGAGGTCAAGAGGGAGAGACAGGCTGGACTTTAAGCACCATGGTCAACAGGGAGTGACAGGTTGGACTTTAAGCGCCATGGTCAAGGGGGAGTGACAGGTTGGACTTTAGGCACCGAGGTCAAGAGGAAGTGACAGGTTGGACTTTAGGTGCCTTGGTCAAGAGGCAGTGACAGGTTGGACTTCAGGCGCCGTGGTGAAGAGTGAGTGACAGGATGGACTTTAGGTGCCATGGTCAAGAGGGAGTGACAGGCTGCACTTTAGGTGCCATGGTCAAGAGGGAGTGACAGGTCGGACTTTAGGCACCATGGTGAAGAGGGAGTGACAGGTTGGACTTCAGGCGCTGTGGTGAAGTGTGAGTGACAGGATGGACTTTAGGTGCCATGGTCAAGAGGGAGTGACAGGCTGGACTTTTGGCACCGTGGTCAAGAGGGAGTGACAGGTCAGACTTTAGGCGCCGTGGTGAAGAAGGAGTGACAGGTTGGACTTTAGGTGCCAAGGTCAAGAGGGGGTGACAGGTTGGACTTTAGGTGCTGTGGTCAAGAGGGAGTGACAGGTTGGACTTTAGTCACCTTGGTCAAGAGGGAGTGACAGGTTTGACTTTAGGCACCAAGGTCAAGAGGGAGTGACAGGTTGGACTTTAGGAACCAAGGTCAAGAGGGAGAGACAGGCTGGACTTTAAGCACCGTGGTCAACAGGGAGTGACAGGTTGGACTTTAAGTGCCGTGGTCAAGAGGGAGTGACAGGTTGGACTTTAGGCACCGAGGTCAAGAGGGAGTGACAGTTTGGACTTTAGGTGCCTTGGTCAAGAGGGAGTGACAGGTTGGTCTTTAGGCACCGAGGTCAAGAGGGAGTGACAGATTGGACTTTAGGTGCCTTGGTCAAGAGGAGTGACAGGTTGGACTTTAGGCGCTGTCGTCGAGAGGGACTGACAGGTTGGACTTTAGGCGCCATGGTGAATAGGGAGTGACAGGTTGGACTTTAGGCGCCGAGGTCAAGAGGGAGTGACAGGTTGGACTTTAGGCACCATGGTCAAAAGGGAGTGACAGGCTGGACTTTAGGCGCTGTGGTCAAGAGGGAGTGACAGGCTGGACTTTAGGCACCGTGGTCAAGAGGGAGTGACAGGTTGGACTTTAGGCGGCGAGGTCAAGAGGGAGTGACAGGTTGGACTTTAGGCACCAAGGTCAAGAGGGAGTGACAGGTTGGACTTTAGGCGACGTGGTCAAAAGGGAGTGACAGGCTGGACTTTAGGTGCTGTGGTCAAGAGGGAGTGACAGGCTGGACTTTAGGCGCCATGGTCAAGAGGGAGTGACAGGTTGGACTTTAGGCACCTTGGTCAAGAGGGAGTGACAGGTTTGACTTTAGGCACCGAGGTCAAGAGGGAGTGACAGGTTGGACTTTAGGCACCGAGGTCAAGAGGGAGAGACAGGCTGGACTTTTGGCGCTGTGTTCAACAGGGAGTGACAGGTTGGACTTTAGACACCGAGGTCTAGAGGGAGTGACAGGTTTGACTTTAGGCACCCTGGTCAAGAGCGAGTAACAGGTTGGACTTTAGGCAATGTGGTGAAGAGGGAGTGACTGGTTGGACTTTAGGAGCTGTGGTCAAGAGGGAGTGATAGGATGGACTTCAGGCGCAGTGGTGAAGAGTGAGTGACAGGTTGGACTTTAGTTGCCATGGTCAAGAGGGAGCGACAGGCTGGACTTTAGGCGCCGTAGTCGAGAGGGAGTGACAGGTTGGACTTTAGGCACCATGCACAAGAGGGAGTGACAGGTTGGACTTTAGGCGCCGTGGTTCAGAGGGAGTGACAGGTTGGACTTTAGGCGCCGTGGTGAAGAGGGAGTGACAGGTTGGACTTTAGGCGCCGAGGTCAAGAGGGAGTGACAGGTTAGACTTTAGGCACCGTGGTCAAAAGGGAGTGACAGGCTGGACTTTAGGCACTGTGGTCAAGAGGGAGTGACAGGTTGGACTTTAGGCACCTTGGTCAAGAGGGAGTGACAGGTTTGACTTTAGCCGCCGATGTCAAGAGGTAGTGACAGGTTGGACTTTAGATGCCGAGGACAAAAGGGAGAGACAGGCTGGACTTTAAGCGCCATGGTCAACAGGGAGTGACAGGTTGGACTTTAGGTGCTGAGGTCAAGAGGAAGTGACAGGTTGGACTTTAGGTTCCTGAGGTCAAGAGGAAGTGACAGGTTGGACTTTAGGTGCCGATGTCAAGAGGGAGTGACAGGTTGGACTTTAGGCACCTTGGTCAAGAGGGAGCGACAGGTTGGACTTTAGCCGCCGATGTCAAGAGGGAGTGACAGGTTGGACTTTAGATGCCGAGGACAAAAGGGAGAGACAGGCTGGACTTTAAGCGCCATGGTCAACAGGGAGTGACAGGTTGGACTTTAGGTGCTGAGGTCAAGAGGAAGTGACAGGTTGGACTTTAGGTGCCTTGGTCAAGAGGGAGTGCAATTTGGACTTCAGGTGCCATGGTGAAGAGTGAGTGACAGGATGGACTTTAGGTGCCATGGTCAAGAGGGAGTGACAGGCTGGACTTTAGGTGCCGTGGTGAAGAGGGAGTGACAGGCTGGACTCTTAGCGCAGTGGTCAACAGGGAGTGACAGGTTGGACTTTAAGCGCCGTGGTCAAGAGGGAGTGACACGTTGGACTTTAGACACCAAGGTCTAGAGGGAGTGACAAGTTTGACTTTAGGCGCCAAGGTCAAGAGGGAGTGACAGGTTGGACTTTAGGCGCCGAGGTCAAGAGGGAGTGACAGGTTGGACTTTAGGCACCGAGGTCAAGAGGGAGTGACAGGTTGGACTTTAGGCGCTGTGGTGAAGAGGGAGTGACAGGTCGGACTTTAGGCGCTGTGGTGAAGAGGAGTGACAGGTTGGACTTCAGGCGCTGTGGTGAAGAGTGAGTGACAGGATGGACTTTAGGTGCCATGGTCAAGAGGGAGTGACAGGCTGGACTTTAGGCACCGTGGTCAAGAGGGAGTGACAGGTCAGACTTTAGGCGCCGTGGTGAAGAAGGAGTGACAGGTTGGACTTTTGGTGCAGAGGTCAAGAGGGAGTGACAGGTTGTACTTTAGGCACTGTGGTGAAGAGGGAGTGACAGGTTGGACTTTAGGCACCTTGGTCAAGAGGGAGTTACAGGTTGGACTTTAGGAACCAAGGTCAAGAGGGAGAGACAGGCTGGACTTTAAGCGCCGTGGTCAACAGGGAGTGACAGGTTGGACTATAAGTGCAGTGGTCAAGAGGGAGTGACAAGTTGGACTTTAGGCGCCGAGGTCAAGAGGGAGTGACAGGCTGGACGTTAGGCGCTGTGGTCAAGAGGGAGTGACAGGCTGGACTTTAGGTGCCGTGGTCAAGAGGGAGTGACAGGTTGGACTTTAGGCACCTTGGTCAAGAGGGAGTGACAGGTTTGACTTTAGGCACCAAGGTCAAGAGGGAGTGACAGGCTGGACTTTAGGTGCCGTGGTCAAGAGGGAGTGACAGGTTGGACTTTAGGCACCTTGGTCAAGAGGGAGTGACAGGTTTGACTTTAGGCACCAAGGTCAAGAGGGAGTGACAGGTTGGACTTTAGGCGCCGAGGTCAAGAGGGAGTGACAGGTTGGACTTTAGGCACCGAGGTCAAGAGGGAGAGACAGGCTGGACTTTAAGCACCGTGGTCAACAGGGAGTGACAGGTTGCACTTTAAGCGCCATGGTCAAGGGGAGTGACAGGTTGGACTTTAGGCGCCGAGGTCAAGAGGAAGTGACAGGTTGGACTTTAGGCACCGAGGTCAAGAGGGAGAGACAGGCTGGACTTTAAGCACTGTGGTCAACAGGGAGTGACAGGTTGGACTTTAAGCGCCATGGTCAAGGGGAGTGACAGGTTGGACTTTAGGCACCGAGGTCAAGAGGAAGTGACAGGTTGGACTTTAGGTGCCTTGGTCAAGAGGCAGTGACAGGTTGGACTTCAGGCGCCGTGGTGAAGAGTGAGTGACAGGATGGACTTTAGGTGCCATGGTCAAGAGGGAGTGACAGGCTGCACTTTAGGTGCCGTGGTCAAGAGGGAGTGACAGGTTTGAATTTAGGCACCTTGGTCAAGAGGGAGTGACAGGTTTGACTTTAGGCACCAAGGTCAAGAGGGAGTGACAGGTTGGACTTTAGGAACCAAGGTCAAGAGGGAGAGACAGGGTGGACTTTAAGCACCGTGGTCAACAGGGAGTGACAGGTTGGACTTTAAGCGCCGTGGTCAAGAGGGAGTGACAGGTTGGACTTTAGGCACCGAGGTCAAGAGGGAGTGACAGTTTGGACTTTAGGTGCCTTGGTCAAGAGGGAGTGACAGGTTGGTCTTTAGGCACCGAGGTCAAGAGGGAGTGACAGATTGGACTTTAGGTGCCTTGGTCAAGAGGGAGTGACAGGTTGGACTTTAGGTGCTGTCGTCGAGAGGGACTGACAGGTTGGACTTTAGGCGCCGTGGTGAAGAGGGAGTGACAGGTTGGACTTTAGGCGCCGAGGTCAAGAGGGAGTGACAGGTTGGACTTTAGGCACCATGGTCAAAAGGGAGTGACAGGCTGGACTTTAGGCGCTGTGGTCAAGAGGGAGTGACAGGCTGGACTTTAGGCACCGTGGTCAAGAGGGAGTGACAGGTTGGACTTTAGGCGGCGAGGTCAAGAGGGAGTGACAGATTGGACTTTAGGCACCAAGGTCAAGAGGGAGTGACAGGTTGGACTTTAGGCGACGTGGTCAAAAGGGAGTGACAGGCTGGACTTTAGGTGCTGTGGTCAAGAGGGAGTGACAGGCTGGACTTTAGGCGCCATGGTCAAGAGGGAGTGACAGGTTGGACTTTAGGCACCTTGGTCAAGAGGGAGTGACAGGTTTGACTTTAGGCACCGAGGTCAAGAGGGAGTGACAGGTTGGACTTTAGGCACCGAGGTCAAGAGGGAGAGACAGGCTGGACTTTTGGTGCTGTGTTCAACAGGGAGTGACAGGTTGGACTTTAAGCACTGTGGTCAAGAGGGAGTGACAGGTTGGACTTTAGACACCGAGGTCTAGAGGGAGTGACAGGTTTGACTTTAGGCACCCTGGTCAAGAGGGAGTAACAGGTTGGACTTTAGGCAATGTGGTGAAGAGGGAGTGACTGGTTGGACTTTAGGAGCTGTGGTCAAGAGGGAGTGATAGGATGGACTTCAGGCGCAGTGGTGAAGAGTGAGTGACAGGTTGGACTTTAGTTGCCATGGTCAAGAGGGAGCGACAGGCTGGACTTTAGGCGCCGTAGTCGAGAGGGAGTGACAGGTTGGACTTTAGGCACCATGCACAAGAGGGAGTGACAGGTTGGACTTTAGGCGCCGTGGTTCAGAGGGAGTGACAGGTTGGACTTTAGGCGCCGTGGTTCAGAGGGAGTGACAGGTTGGACTTTAGGCGCCGAGGTCAAGAGGGAGTGACAGGTTAGACTTTAGGCACCGTGGTCAAAAGGGAGTGACAGGCTGGACTTTAGGCACTGTGGTCAAGAGGGAGTGACAGGTTGGACTTTAGGCACCTTGGTCAAGAGGGAGTGACAGGTTTGACTTTAGGCGCCAAGGTCAAGAGGGAGCGACAGGTTGGACTTTAGGTGCCGATGTCAAGAGCGAGTGACAGGTTGGACTTTAGGCACCTTGGTCAAGAGGGAGCGACAGGTTGGACTTTAGCCGCCGATGTCAAGAGGGAGTGACAGGTTGGACTTTAGATGCCGAGGACAAAAGGGAGAGACAGGCTGGACTTTAAGCGCCATGGTCAACAGGGAGTGACAGGTTGGACTTTAGGTGCTGAGGTCAAGAGGAAGTGACAGGTTGGACTTTAGGTGCCTTGGTCAAGAGGGAGTGCAGGTTGGACTTCAGGTGCCATGGTGAAGAGTGAGTGACAGGATGGACTTTAGGTGCCATGGTCAAGAGGGAGTGACAGGCTGGACTTTAGGTGCCGTGGTGAAGAGGGAGTGACAGGCTGGACTTTTAGCGCAGTGGTCAACAGGGAGTGACAGGTTGGACTTTAAGCGCCGTGGTCAAGAGGGAGTGACACGTTGGACTTTAGACACCAAGGTCTAGAGGGAGTGACAAGTTTGACTTTAGGTGCCAAGGTCAAGAGGGAGTGACAGGTCAGACTTTAGGCGCTGTGGTGAAGAAGGAGTGACAGGTTGGACTTTTGGTGCAGAGGTCAAGAGGGAGTGACAGGTTGTACTTTAGGCACTGTGGTGAAGAGGGAGTGACAGGTTGGACTTTAGGCACCTTGGTCAAGAGGGAGTGACAGGTTGGACTTTAGGCACCAAGGTCAAGAGGGAGAGACAGGCTGGACTTTAAGCGCCGTGGTCAACAGGGAGTGACAGGTTGGACTATAAGTGCAGTGGTCAAGAGGGAGTGACAGGTTGGACTTTAGGCGCCGAGGTCAAGAGGGAGTGACAGGCTGGACTTTAGGCGCTGTGGTCAAGAGGGAGTGACAGGCTGGACTTTAGGTGCCGTGGTCAAGAGGGAGTGACAGGTTGGACTTTAGGCACCTTGGTCAAGAGGGAGTGACAGGTTTGACTTTAGGCACCAAGGTCAAGAGGGAGTGACAGGCAGGACTTTAGGTGCCGTGGTCAAGAGGGAGTGACAGGTTGGACTTTAGGCACCTTGGTCAAGAGGGAGTGACAGGTTTGACTTTAGGCACCAAGGTCAAGAGGGAGTGACAGGTTGGACTTTAGGCACCGAGGTCAAGAGGGAGTGACAGGTTGGACTTTAGGCACCGAGGTCAAGAGGGAGAGACAGGCTGGACTTTAAGCACCGTGGTCAACAGGGAGTGACAGGTTGCACTTTAAGCGCCATGGTCAAGGGGGAGTGACAGGTTGGACTTTAGGCGCCGAGGTCAAGAGGAAGTGACAGGTTGGACTTTAGGCACCGAGGTCAAGAGGGAGAGACAGGCTGGACTTTAAGCACTGTGGTCAACAGGGAGTGACAGGTTGGACTTTAAGCGCCATGGTCAAGGGGAGTGACAGGTTGGACTTTAGGCACCGAGGTCAAGAGGAAGTGACAGGTTGGACTTTAGGTGCCTTGGTCAAGAGGCAGTGACAGGTTGGACTTCAGGCGCCGTGGTGAAGAGTGAGTGACAGGATGGACTTTAGGTGCCATGGTCAAGAGGGAGTGACAGGCTGCACTTTAGGTGCCGTGGTCAAGAGGGAGTGACAGGTTTGAATTTAGGCACCTTGGTCAAGAGGGAGTGACAGGTTTGACTTTAGGCACCAAGGTCAAGAGGGAGTGACAGGTTGGACTTTAGGAACCAAGGTCAAGAGGGAGAGACAGGGTGGACTTTAAGCACCGTGGTCAACAGGGAGTGACAGGTTGGACTTTAAGCGCCGTGGTCAAGAGGGAGTGACAGGTTGGACTTTAGGCACCGAGGTCAAGAGGGAGTGACAGTTTGGACTTTAGGTGCCTTGGTCAAGAGGGAGTGACAGGTTGGTCTTTAGGCACCGAGGTCAAGAGGGAGTGACAGATTGGACTTTAGGTGCCTTGGTCAAGAGGGAGTGACAGGTTGGACTTTAGGCGCTGTCGTCGAGAGGGACTGACAGGTTGGACTTTAGGCGCCATGGTGAAGAGGGAGTGACAGGTTGGACTTTAGGCGCCGAGGTCAAGAGGGAGTGACAGGTTGGACTTTAGGCACCATGGTCAAAAGGGAGTGACAGGCTGGACTTTAGGCGCTGTGGTCAAGAGGGAGTGACAGGCTGGACTTTAGGCACCGTGGTCAAGAGGGAGTGACAGGTTGGACTTTAGGCGGCGAGGTCAAGAGGGAGTGACAGATTGGACTTTAGGCACCAAGGTCAAGAGGGAGTGACAGGTTGGACTTTAGGCGACGTGGTCAAAAGGGAGTGACAGGCTGGACTTTAGGTGCTGTGGTCAAGAGGGAGTGACAGGCTGGACTTTAGGCACCATGGTCAAGAGGGAGTGACAGGTTGGACTTTAGGCACCTTGGTCAAGAGGGAGTGACAGGTTTGACTTTAGGCACCGAGGTCAAGAGGGAGTGACAGGTTGGACTTTAGGCACCGAGGTCAAGAGGGACAGACAGGCTGGACTTTTGGTAATGTGTTCAACAGGGAGGGACAGGTTGGACTTTAAGCACTGTGGTCAAGAGGGAGTGACAGGTTGGACTTTAGACACCGAGGTCTAGAGGGAGTGACAGGTTTGACTTTAGGCACCCAGGTCAAGAGGGAGTAACAGGTTGGACTTTAGGCAATGTGGTGAAGAGGGAGTGACTGGTTGGACTTTAGGAGCTGTGGTCAAGAGGGAGTGATAGGATGGACTTCAGGCGCAGTGGTGAAGAGTGAGTGACAGGTTGGACTTTAGTTGCCATGGTCAAGAGGGAGCGACAGGCTGGACTTTAGGCGCCGTAGTCGAGAGGGAGTGACAGGTTGGACTTTAGGCACCATGCACAAGAGGGAGTGACAGGTTGGACTTTAGGCGCCGTGGTTCAGAGGGAGTGACAGGTTGGACTTTAGGCGCCGTGGTTCAGAGGGAGTGACAGGTTGGACTTTAGGCGCCGAGGTCAAGAGGGAGTGACAGGTTAGACTTTAGGCACCGTGGTCAAAAGGGAGTGACAGGCTGGACTTTAGGCACTGTGGTCAAGAGGGAGTGACAGGTTGGACTTTAGGCACCTTGGTCAAGAGGGAGTGACAGGTTTGACTTTAGGCGCCAAGGTCAAGAGGGAGCGACAGGTTGGACTTTAGGTGCCGATGTCAAGAGGGAGTGACAGGTTGGACTTTAGGCACCTTGGTCAAGAGGGAGCGACAGGTTGGACTTTAGCCGCCGATGTCAAGAGGGAGTGACAGGTTGGACTTTAGATGCCGAGGACAAAAGGGAGAGACAGGCTGGACTTTATGCGCCATGGTCAACAGGGAGTGACAGGTTGGACTTTAGGTGCTGAGGTCAAGAGTAAGTGACAGGTTGGACTTTAGGTGCCTTGGTCAAGAGGGAGTGCAGGTTGGACTTCAGGTGCCATGGTGAAGAGTGAGTGACAGGATGGACTTTAGGTGCCATGGTCAAGAGGGAGTGACAGGCTGGACTTTAGGTGCCGTGGTGAAGAGGGAGTGACAGGCTGGACTTTTAGCGCAGTGGTCAACAGGGAGTGACAGGTTGGACTTTAAGCGCCGTGGTCAAGAGGGAGTGACACGTTGGACTTTAGACACCAAGGTCTAGAGGGAGTGACAAGTTTGACTTTAGGCGCCAAGGTCAAGAGGGAGTGACAGGTTGGACTTTAGGCGCCGAGGTCAAGAGGGAGTGACAGGTTGGACTTTAGGCACCGAGGTCAAGAGGGAGTGACAGGTTGGACTTTAGGTGCATTGGTCAAGAGGTAGTGACAGGTTGGACTTCAGGCGCCGTGGTGAAGAGTGAGTGACAGGATGGACTTTAGGTGCCATGGTCAACAGGGAGTGACAGGCTGGACTTTAGGCGCTGTGGTGAAGAGGGAGTGACAGGTCGGACTTTAGGCGCTGTGGTGAAGAGGGAGTGACAGGTTGGACTTCAGGCGCTGTGGTGAAGAGTGAGTGACAGGATGGACTTTAGGTGCCATGGTCAAGAGGGAGTGACAGGCTGGACTTTAGGCACCGTGGTCAAGAGGGAGTGACAGGTCAGACTTTAGGCGCCGTGGTGAAGAAGGAGTGACAGGTTGGACTTTTGGTGCAGAGGTCAAGAGGGAGTGACAGGTTGTACTTTAGGCACTGTGGTGAAGAGGGAGTGACAGGTTGGACTTTAGGCACCTTGGTCAAGAGGGAGTGACAGGTTGGACTTTAGGCACCAAGGTCAAGAGGGAGAGACAGGCTGGACTTTAAGCGCCGTGGTCAACAGGGAGTGACAGGTTGGACTATAAGTGCAGTGGTCAAGAGGGAGTAACAGGTTGGACTTTAGGCGCCGAGGTCAAGAGGGAGTGACAGGCTGGACTTTAGGCACTGTGGTCAAGAGGGAGTGACAGGCTGGACTTTAGGCGCCGTGGTCAAGAGGGAGTGACAGTTTGGACTTTAGGCACCTTGGTCAAGAGGGAGTGACAGGTTTGACTTTAGGCGCCAAGGTTAAGAGGGAGTGACAGGTTGGACTTTATGCGCCGAGGTCAAGAGGGAGTGATAGGTTGGACTTTAGGTACCGAGGTCAAGAGGGAGAGACAGGCTGGACTTTAAGCACCATGGTCAACAGGGAGTGACAGGTTGGACTTTAAGCGCCATGGTCAAGGGGGAGTGACAGGTTGGACTTTAGGCACCGAGGTCAAGAGGAAGTGACAGGTTGGACTTTAGGTGCCTTGGTCAAGAGGCAGTGACAGGTTGGACTTCAGGCGCCGTGGTGAAGAGTGAGTGACAGGATGGACTTTAGGTGCCATGGTCAAGAGGGAGTGACAGGCTGCACTTTAGGTGCCATGGTCAAGAGGGAGTGACAGGTCGGACTTTAGGCACCATGGTGAAGAGGGAGTGACAGGTTGGACTTCAGGCGCTGTGGTGAAGTGTGAGTGACAGGATGGACTTTAGGTGCCATGGTCAAGAGGGAGTGACAGGCTGGACTTTTGGCACCGTGGTCAAGAGGGAGTGACAGGTCAGACTTTAGGCGCCGTGGTGAAGAAGGAGTGACAGGTTGGACTTTAGGTGCCAAGGTCAAGAGGGGGTGACAGTTTGGACTTTAGGTGCTGTGGTCAAGAGGGAGTGACAGGTTGGACTTTAGTCACCTTGGTCAAGAGGGAGTGACAGGTTTGACTTTGGCACCAAGGTCAAGAGGGAGTGACAGGTTGGACTTTAGGAACCAAGGTCAAGAGGGAGAGACAGGCTGGAATTTAAGCACCGTGGTCAACAGGGAGTGACAGGTTGGACTTTAAGTGCCGTGGTCAAGAGGGAGTGACAGGTTGGACTTTAGGCACCGAGGTCAAGAGGGAGTGACAGGCTGGACTCTTAGCGCAGTGGTCAACAGGGAGTGACAGGTTGGACTTTAAGCGCTGTGGTCAAGAGGGAGTGACACGTTGGACTTTAGACACAAAGGTCTAGAGGGAGTGACAAGTTTGACTTTAGGCGCCAAGGTCAAGAGGGAGTGACAGGTTGGACTTTAGGCGCCGAGGTCAAGAGGGAGTGACAGGTTGGACTTTAGGCACCGAGGTCAAGAGGGAGTGACAGGTTGGACTTTAGGCGCTGTGGTGAAGAGGGAGTGACAGGTCGGACTTTAGGCGCTGTGGTGAAGAGGGAGTGACAGGTTGGACTTCAGGCGCTGTGGTGAAGAGTGAGTGACAGGATGGACTTTAGGTGCCATGGTCAAGAGGGAGTGACAGGCTGGACTTTAGGCACCGTGGTCAAGAGGGAGTGACAGGTCAGACTTTAGGCGCCGTGGTGAAGAAGGAGTGACAGGTTGGACTTTTGGTGCAGAGGTCAAGAGGGAGTGACAGGTTGTACTTTAGGCACTGTGGTGAAGAGGGAGTGACAGGTTGCACTTTAAGCACCTTGGTCAAGAGGGAGTGACAGGTTGGACTTTAGGCACCAAGGTCAAGAGGGAGAGACAGGCTGGACTTTAAGCGCCGTGGTCAACAGGGAGTGACAGGTTGGACTATAAGTGCAGTGGTCAAGAGGGAGTGACAGGTTGGACTTTAGGCGCCGAGGTCAAGAGGGAGTGACAGCCTGGACTTTAGGCGCTGTGGTCAAGAGGGAGTGACAGGCTGGACTTTAGGTGCCGTGGTCAAGAGGGAGTGACAGGTTGGACTTTAGGCACCTTGGTCAAGAGGGAGTGACAGGTTTGACTTTAGGCACCAAGGTCAAGAGGGAGTGACAGGCTGGACTTTAGGTGCCGTGGTCAAGAGGGAGTGACAGGTTGAACTTTAGGCACCTTGGTCAAGAGGGAGTGACAGGTTTGACTTTAGGCACCAAGGTCAAGAGGGAGTGACAGGTTGGACTTTAGGCGCCGAGGTCAAGAGGGAGTGACAGGTTGGACTTTAGGCACCGAGGTCAAGAGGGAGAGACAGGCTGGACTTTAAGCACCGTGGTCAACAGGGAGTGACAGGTTGCACTTTAAGCGCCATGGTCAAGGGGGAGTGGCAGGTTGGACTTTAGGCGCCGAGGTCAAGAGGAAGTGACAGGTTGGACTTTAGGCACCGAGGTCAAGAGGGAGAGACAGGCTGGACTTTAAGCACTGTGGTCAACAGGGAGTGACAGGTTGGACTTTAAGCGCCATGGTCAAGGGGAGTGACAGGTTGGACTTTAGGCACCGAGGTCAAGAGGAAGTGACAGGTTGGACTTTAGGTGCCTTGGTCAAGAGGCAGTGACAGGTTGGACTTCAGGCGCCGTGGTGAAGAGTGAGTGACAGGATGGACTTTAGGTGCCATGGTCAAGAGGGAGTGACAGGCTGCACTTTAGGTGCCGTGGTCAAGAGGGAGTGACAGGTTTGAATTTAGGCACCTTGGTCAAGAGGGAGTGACAGGTTTGACTTTAGGCACCAAGGTCAAGAGGGAGTGACAGGTTGGACTTTAGGAACCAAGGTCAAGAGGGACTGACAGGTTGGACTTTAGGCGCCGTGGTGAAGAGGGAGTGACAGGTTGGACTTTAGGCGCCGAGGTCAAGAGGGAGTGACAGGTTGGACTTTAGGCACCATGGTCAAAAGGGAGTGACAGGCTGGACTTTAGGCGCTGTGGTCAAGAGGGAGTGACAGGCTGGACTTTAGGCACCGTGGTCAAGAGGGAGTGACAGGTTGGACTTTAGGCGGCGAGGTCAAGAGGGAGTGACAGATTGGACTTTAGGCACCAAGGTCAAGAGGGAGTGACAGGTTGGACTTTAGGCGACGTGGTCAAAAGGGAGTGACAGGCTGGACTTTAGGTGCTGTGGTCAAGAGGGAGTGACAGGCTGGACTTTAGGCGCCATGGTCAAGAGGGAGTGACAGGTTGGACTTTAGGCACCTTGGTCAAGAGGGAGTGACAGGTTTGACTTTAGGCACCGAGGTCAAGAGGGAGTGACAGGTTGGACTTTAGGCACCGAGGTCAAGAGGGAGAGACAGGCTGGACTTTTGGTGCTGTGTTCAACAGGGAGTGACAGGTTGGACTTTAAGCACTGTGGTCAAGAGGGAGTGACAGGTTGGACTTTAGACACCGAGGTCTAGAGGGAGTGACAGGTTTGACTTTAGGCACCCTGGTCAAGAGGGAGTAACAGGTTGGACTTTAGGCAATGTGGTGAAGAGGGAGTGACTGGTTGGACTTTAGGAGCTGTGGTCAAGAGGGAGTGATAGGATGGACTTCAGGCGCAGTGGTGAAGAGTGAGTGACAGGTTGGACTTTAGTTGCCATGGTCAAGAGGGAGCGACAGGCTGGACTTTAGGCGCCGTAGTCGAGAGGGAGTGACAGGTTGGACTTTAGGCACCATGCACAAGAGGGAGTGACAGGTTGGACTTTAGGCGCCGTGGTTCAGAGTGAGTGACAGGTTGGACTTTAGGCGCCGTGGTTCAGAGGGAGTGACAGGTTGGACTTTAGGCGCCGAGGTCAAGAGGGAGTGACAGGTTAGACTTTAGGCACCGTGGTCAAAAGGGAGTGACAGGCTGGACTTTAGGCACTGTGGTCAAGAGGGAGTGACAGGTTGGACTTTAGGCACCTTGGTCAAGAGGGAGTGACAGGTTTGACTTTAGGCGCCAAGGTCAAGAGGGAGCGACAGGTTGGACTTTAGGTGCCGATGTCAAGAGGGAGTGACAGGTTGGACTTTAGGCACCTTGGTCAAGAGGGAGCGACAGGTTGGACTTTAGCCGCCGATGTCAAGAGGGAGTGACAGGTTGGACTTTAGATGCCGAGGACAAAAGGGAGAGACAGGCTGGACTTTAAGCGCCATGGTCAACAGGGAGTGACAGGTTGGACTTTAGGTGCTGAGGTCAAGAGGAAGTGACAGGTTGGACTTTAGGTGCCTTGGTCAAGAGGGAGTGCAGGTTGGACTTCAGGTGCCATGGTGAAGAGTGAGTGACAGGATGGACTTTAGGTGCCATGGTCAAGAGGGAGTGACAGGCTGGACTTTAGGTGCCGTGGTGAAGAGGGAGTGACAGGCTGGACTTTTAGCGCAGTGGTCAACAGGGAGTGACAGGTTGGACTTTAAGCGCCATGGTCAAGAGGGAGTGACACGTTGGACTTTAGACACCAAGGTCTAGAGGGAGTGACAAGTTTGACTTTAGGCGCCAAGGTCAAGAGGGAGTGACAGGTTGGACTTTAGGCGCCGAGGTCAAGAGGGAGTGACAGGTTGGACTTTAGGCACCGAGGTCAAGAGGGAGTGACAGGTTGGACTTTAGGTGCCTTGGTCAAGAGGTAGTGACAGGTTGGACTTCAGGCGCCGTGGTGAAGAGTGAGTGACAGGATGGACTTTAGGTGCCATGGTCAACAGGGAGTGACAGGCTGGACTTTAGGAGCTGTGGTGAAGAGGGAGTGACAGGTCGGACTTTAGGCGCTGTGGTGAAGAGGGAGTGACAGGTTGGACTTCAGGCGCTGTGGTGAAGAGTGAGTGACAGGATGGACTTTAGGTGCCATGGTCAAGAGGGAGTGACAGGCTGGACTTTAGGTGCCGTGGTCAAGAGGGAGTGACAGGTTGGACTTTAGGCACCTTGGTCAAGAGGGAGTGACAGGTTTGACTTTAGGCACCAAGGTCAAGAGGGAGTGACAGGTTGGACTTTAGGCGCCGAGGTCAAGAGGGAGTGACAGGTTGGACTTTAGGCACCGAGGTCAAGAGGGAGAGACATGCTGGACTTTAAGCACCGTGGTCAACAGGGAGTGACAGGTTGCACTTTAAGCGCCATGGTCAAGGGGAGTGACAGGTTGGACTTTAGGCGCCGAGGTCAAGAGGAAGTGACAGGTTGGACTTTAGGCACCGAGGTCAAGAGGGAGAGACAGGCTGGACTTTAAGCACTGTGGTCAACAGGGAGTGACAGGTTGGACTTTAAGCGCCATGGTCAAGGGGAGTGACAGGTTGGACTTTAGGCACCGAGGTCAAGAGGAAGTGACAGGTTGGACTTTAGGTGCCTTGGTCAAGAGGCAGTGACAAGTTGGACTTCAGGCGCCGTGGTGAAGAGTGAGTGACAGGATGGACTTTAGGTGCCATGGTCAAGAGGGAGTGACAGGCTGCACTTTAGGTGCCGTGGTCAAGAGGGAGTGACAGGTTTGACTTTAGGCACCTTGGTCAAGAGGGAGTGACAGGTTTGACTTTAGGCACCAAGGTCAAGAGGGAGTGACAGGTTGGACTTTAGGAACCAAGGTCAAGAGGGAGAGACAGGGTGGACTTTAAGCACCGTGGTCAACAGGGAGTGACAGGTTGGACTTTAAGCGCCGTGGTCAAGAGGGAGTGACAGGTTGGACTTTAGGCACCGAGGTCAAGAGGGAGTGACAGTTTGGACTTTAGGTGCCTTGGTCAAGAGGGAGTGACAGGTTGGTCTTTAGGCACCGAGGTCAAGAGGGAGTGACAGATTGGACTTTAGGTGCCTTGGTCAAGAGGGAGTGACAGGTTTGACTTTAGGCACCAAGGTCAAGAGGGAGTGACAGGTTGGACTTTAGGCAGCGAGGTCAAGAGGGAGTGACAGGTTGGACTTTAGGCGCTGTGGTCGAGAGGGACTGACAGGTTGGACTTTAGGCGCCGTGGTGAAGAGGGAGTGACAGGTTGGACTTTAGGCGCCGAGGTCAAGAGGGAGTGACAGGTTGGACTTTAGGCACCATGGTCAAAAGGGAGTGACAGGCTGGACTTTAGGCGCTGTGGTCAAGAGGGAGTGACAGGCTGGACTTTAGGCACCGTGGTCAAGAGGGAGTGACATGTTGGACTTTAGGCACCTTCGTCAAGAGGGAGTGACAGGTTTGACTTTAGGCACCAAGGTCAAGAGGGAGTGACAGGTTGGACTTTAGGCAGCGAGGTCAAGAGGGAGTGACAGGTTGGACTTTAGGCACCAAGGTCAAGAGGGATTGACAGGTTGGACTTTTGGCGACGTGGTCAAAAGGGAGTGACAGGCTGGACTTTAGGTGCTGTGGTCAAGAGGGAGTGACAGGCTGGACTTTAGGCGCCATGGTCAAGAGGGAGTGACAGGTTGGACTTTAGGCACCTTGGTCAAGAGGGAGTGACAGGTTTGACTTTAGGCACCGAGGTCAAGAGGGAGTGACAGGTTGGACTTTAGGCACCGAGGTCAAGAGGGAGAGACAGGCTGGACTTTTGGCGCTGTGTTTAACAGGGAGTGACAGGTTGGACTTTAAGCACTGTGGTCAAGAGGGAGTGACAGGTTGGACTTTAGACACCGAGGTCTAGAGGGAGTGACAGGTTTGACTTTAGGCACCCTGGTCAAGAGGGAGTAACAGGTTGGACTTTAGGCAATGTGGTGAAGAGGGAGTGACTGGTTGGACTTTAGGAGCTGTGGTCAAGAGGGAGTGATAGGATGGACTTCAGGCGCAGTGGTGAAGAGTGAGTGACAGGTTGGACTTTAGTTGCCATGGTCAAGAGGGAGTGACAGGTTGGACTTCAGGTGCCATGGTGAAGAGTGAGTGACAGGATGGACTTTAGGTGCCATGGTCAAGAGGGAGTGACAGGCTGGACTTTAGGTGCCGTGGTGAAGAGGGAGTGACAGGCTGGACTTTTAGCTCCATGGTCAACAGGGAGTGACAGGTTGGCCTTTAAGCACCGTGGTCAAGAGGGAGTGACAGGTTGGACTTTAGACACCAAGGTCTAGAGGGAGTGACAAGTTTGACTTTAGGCGACAAGGTCAAGAGGGAGTGACAGGTTGGACTTTAGGCACGAGGTCAAGAGGGAGTGACAGGTTGGACTTTAGGTGCCTTGGTCAAGAGGGAGTGACAGGTTGGACTTCAGGTGTCATGGTGAAGAGTGAGTGACAGGATGGACTTTAGGTGCCATGGTCAACAGGGAGTGACAGGCTGGACTTGAGGCACTGTTGTGAAGAGGGAGTGACAGGTTGGACTTTAGGCGCTGTGGTGAAGAGGGAGTGACAGGTTGGACTTCAGGCACTGTGGTGAAGAGTGAGTGACAGGATGGACTTTAGGTGCCATGGTCAAGAGGGAGTGACAGGCTGGACTTTAGGCACCTTGG
This sequence comes from Calotriton arnoldi, assembly GCA_963921515.1. NCBI lineage: Eukaryota > Metazoa > Chordata > Amphibia > Caudata > Salamandridae > Calotriton > Calotriton arnoldi. The sequence goes on from CAWUFW010015726.1 coordinate 167,150, forward strand.
TCAAGAGGGAGTGACAGGTTTGACTTTAGGCACCGAGGTCAAGAGGGTGTGACAGGTTTGACTTTAGGCACCTTGGTCAACAGGGAGTGACAGGTTGGACTTTAAGCACTGTGGTCAAGAGGGAGTGACAGGTTGGACTTTAGACACCGAGGTCTAGAGGGAGTGACAGGTTTGACTTTAGGCACCCTGGTCAAGAGGGAGTAACAGGTTGGACTTTAGGCAATGTGGTGAAGAGGGAGTGACTGGTTGGACTTTAGGAGCTGTGGTCAAGAGGGAGTGATAGGATGGACTTCAGGCACAGTGGTGAAGAGTGAGTGACAGGTTGGACTTTAGTTGCCATGGTCAAGAGGGAGCGACAGGCTGGACTTTAGGCGCCGTAGTCGAGAGGGAGTGACAGGTTGGACTTTAGGCACCATGCACAAGAGGGAGTGACAGGTTGGACTTTAGGCGCCGTGGTTCAGAGGGAGTGACAGGTTGGACTTTAGGCGCCGTGGTTCAGAGGGAGTGACAGGTTGGACTTTAGGCGCCGAGGTCAAGAGGGAGTGACAGGTTAGACTTTAGGCACCGTGGTCAAAAGGGAGTGACAGGCTGGACTTTAGGCACTGTGGTCAAGAGGGAGTGACAGGTTGGACTTTAGGCACCTTGGTCAAGAGGGAGTGACAGGTTTGACTTTAGGCGCCAAGGTCAAGAGGGAGCGACAGGTTGGACTTTAGGTGCCGATGTCAAGAGGGAGTGACAGGTTGGACTTTAGGCACCTTGGTCAAGAGGGAGCGACAGGTTGGACTTTAGCCGCCGATGTCAAGAGGGAGTGACAGGTTGGACTTTAGATGCCGAGGACAAAAGGGAGAGACAGGCTGGACTTTAAGCGCCATGGTCAACAGGGAGTGACAGGTTGGACTTTAGGTGCTGAGGTCAAGAGGAAGTGACAGGTTGGACTTTAGGTGCCTTGGTCAAGAGGGAGTGCAGGTTGGACTTCAGGTGCCATGGTGAAGAGTGAGTGACAGGATGGACTTTAGGTGCCATAGTCAAGAGGGAGTGACAGGCTGGACTTTAGGTGCCGTGGTGAAGAGGGAGTGACAGGCTGGACTTTTAGCGCAGTGGTCAACAGGGAGTGACAGGTTGGACTTTAAGCGCCATGGTCAAGAGGGAGTGACACGTTGGACTTTAGACACCAAGGTCTAGAGGGAGTGACAAGTTTGACTTTAGGCGCCAAGGTCAAGAGGGAGTGACAGGTTGGACTTTAGGCGCCGAGGTCAAGAGGGAGTGACAGGTTGGACTTTAGGCACCGAGGTCAAGAGGGAGTGACAGGTTGGACTTTAGGTGCCTTGGTCAAGAGGTAGTGACAGGTTGGACTTCAGGCGCCGTGGTGAAGAGTGAGTGACAGGATGGACTTTAGGTGCCATGGACAACAGGGAGTGACAGGCTGGACTTTAGGCGCTGTGGTGAAGAGGGAGTGACAGGTCGGACTTTAGGCGCTGTGGTGAAGAGGGAGTGACATGTTGGACTTCAGGCGCTGTGGTGAAGAGTGAGTGACAGGTTGGACTTTAGGTGCCATGGTCAAGAGGGAGTGACAGGCTGGACTTTAGGCACCGTGGTCAAGAGGGAGTGACAGGTCAGACTTTAGGCGCCGTGGTGAAGAAGGAGTGACAGGTTGGACTTTTGGTGCAGAGGTCAAGAGGGAGTGACAGGTTGTACTTTAGGCACTGTGGTGAAGAGGGAGTGACAGGTTGGACTTTAGGCACCTTGGTCAAGAGGGAGTGACAGGTTGGACTTTAGGCACCAAGGTCAAGAGGGAGAGACAGGCTGGACTTTAAGCGCCGTGGTCAACAGGGAGTGACAGGTTGGACGATAAGTGCAGTGGTCAAGAGGGAGTGACAGGTTGGACTTTAGGCGCCGACGTCAAGAGGGAGTGACAGGCTGGTCTTTAGGCGCTGTGGTCAAGAGGGAGTGACAGGCTGGACTTTAGGTGCCGTGGTCAAGAGGGAGTGACAGGTTGGACTTTAGGCACCTTGGTCAAGAGGGAGTGACAGGTTTGACTTTAGGCACCAAGGTCAAGAGGGAGTGACAGGTTGGACTTTAGGCGCCGAGGTCAAGAGGGAGTGACAGGTTGGACTTTAGGCACCGAGGTCAAGAGGGAGAGACAGGCTGGACTTTAAGCACCGTGGTCAACAGGGAGTGACAGGTTGCACTTTAAGCGCCATGGTCAAGGGGGAGTGACAGGTTGGACTTTAGGCGCCGAGGTCAAGAGGAAGTGACAGGTTGGACTTTAGGCACCGAGGTCAAGAGGAGAGACAGGCTGGACTTTAAGCACTGTGGTCAACAGGGAGTGACAGGTTGGACTTTAAGCGCCATGGTCAAGGGGGAGTGACAGGTTGGACTTTAGGCACCGAGGTCAAGAGGAAGTGACAGGTTGGACTTTAGGTGCCTTGGTCAAGAGGCAGTGACAAGTTGGACTTCAGGCGCTGTGGTGAAGAGTGAGTGACAGGATGGACTTTAGGTGCCATGGTCAAGAGGGAGTGACAGGCTGCACTTTAGGTGCCGTGGTCAAGAGGGAGTGACAGGTTTGACTTTAGGCACCTTGGTCAAGAGGGAGTGACAGGTTTGACTTTAGGCACCAAGGTCAAGAGGGAGTGACAGGTTGGACTTTAGGAACCAAGGTCAAGAGGGAGAGACAGGGTGGACTTTAAGCACCGTGGTCAACAGGGAGTGACAGGTTGGACTTTAAGCGCCGTGGTCAAGAGGGAGTGACAGGTTGGTCTTTAGGCACCGAGGTCAAGAGGGAGTGACAGATTGGACTTTAGGTGCCTTGGTCAAGAGGGAGTTGTGAGAAGTTGGCCTGGCATATGCTGTCCACTAATTATAGTGGGCACCTTGCACCAGTCCAAATCGACTCTTATGGTAGGTAGGTTAAAGACAACCTTATTGAAAGCTATCCTAGTGGTAGCTGTGGAGAGCAGCCTTCAGGCTAAGTCTTGAAGGAATGTAAAGCAGCTTGTTTTACCAGTCTATAATCTCTTGAGTGACCAAATGAAAGAGCACCACACCAGGTATATATTCAAAATATATGTATTTATTACTAAACACACCCCTCTAGTCTCTTTATGAGGCTAGAGTTCGAAGTACATAGGTTATAAGATCTTAAATCACAGTAATAGCACAAATACACGTTTGGGCCCTAGGGGCGTACCAAACCATATACCAATAAAGTGGTATGCGAACCACGACTGAACTAGACACTAGGCCTAGAGCCTCTAGAAGTGCTTGGACCACAAGGAACCACCCAAGGTAGTGACACAGGGGACCCACGGGAGACGCGTGCAGTGTAAATACACAACCGCGATACGCCGTTAACTTCTATGGAGAAAGTCGGGATCGGGAAAATAGAGGAAAGGGACACTTAAAAGAGGACTAGGACAAAACCCTTTGAGATCTAGGACTTTGAAGAGTCTCTACCCACGGGAGCACCGGAGTACTCGTGTTACCTCACCCAGGGAAGCCGGGTGCATAGGTGCCTTTCGGGGTCGGGTTTCGTCGTCGGTTCTTATGGCGATCTGCTGCAAAGTGCTGCTGGCGACCAGGGGAAAAGTGTCCGGGTGGATCCAAGAGTGGATCGGAGTTCTGAAGAACCTGAAAGCAGAGGGGACAGAGTCTGGGTCACTAGCCAGTGACCAGGAAGGCGATGGACAGATGCCCACCGATGTCGAGTGCTTCAGGTGCGTTGACGGTCGTCTCGTTTCTGCAGCCACGAGGTCCAGGAGGCGTTGTTGGCGACCAGGAGCTGGATTCGGGCTGGTACACGATGTCTGTCGAGTGCTGCGGTGTCGGCGACCGGATTGGACCCAACAAGCCTTGGCAACGGCAAGTCTTGATGTAGCTGAAGATCGTCAATGGTGCAGACGAGCAAGGTCTGGGGAACTCACCCAGCGAGGGTAAGTCAGGGCAGGCCTGGAGCAACCAGGGGAGCCCTTTGGTTTCTTTAGAAAGTCTTCTGGGGACCCACGAGCCGGCTGGCAAGGGATTGCGAAGACACCTCGGGCGGAATCACTCAACAGGGGCCCACGGTCACTCAGGACGGTGTAGGCCTCTGATCTTCGGAGGGATTCCTGCTGGAGGTTGGGACCACACGTGGTCCAAAGCACAGGTTCGTAGAACGTTGTGAAAGGGTTGCACTCGATAATAGTGCACGGTACCCAGGGGTCGCGGTTCCTCGTCACTCGTGGGGTCCACTTGCCTAAGCTTCGCTGGGGACTCACGATGGCCTTGGAGAAGTCAGGAAATCCACTTCTTGGGCTGCAGGGACTTCGGACTCCGGCGGGAGCGGCGTAGTTTGCGACCGTCGTTATCGTTTTTGGTGCCTGCCAAGCAGGGGAGTCACTCCTTGACCCCAAGGGAGATTCTTCAGTCCTCTAATCGTGATGTAGAGCGTCGAAGGTCCAGGATTCAGTTTCAAAGTTTAGTCCAGGGATATCTAATCTTGCTGTGGCAAGGGTTCCCCATTTTAACTAGTAAAACAGGGAGGGACTAACTCTATGACCCCACCTATGGGAGGGTCAAGGGAGGGGTGGCTACACCCACTTCCCTTTGTCCAGTTTCGCGCCAGAGCAGGGGCAGGTAGCCCCTGAGCTGGTTTGAACTGGCATATGCACAGAGGAGCCTTTTGCTCCCCCAGTGCAGGACTTCAAAGCACTCTAAGAGTGCACCCACCCAGCCCCAATACACATTATCCTGTCTGGGGAGGTGGTCACACCTCCCTGCAACAGGAAACCTATTGTCCAGGCCTCCCCTGCCGGAGTTTCGTCCAGCAGCAGGAGGCCAGACTTGTGTCTGTGGCAGCAGCATCCATTTTGTGATGCCAGGGCTTCAGAAAGAAGTTACCGGGTAAGCCAGAGTTAACATGTCTTTCCCTCTAGAAGGGTGGAATGCTACCCCCGCCGCCAGGATTGGCGGGGGGTAGTATTCCAAGATGTTTGACACCAAACACGACATGTTTAGGTGCAGCCATTCCAAAGTTAGCATTTTACCGCGAGGATATAATGCGCTTAAGAGTATATGGTCAGGCTGCACTACAAACAGCATCAGAGATGGTCTCCGAACGCTGCAGAGGGGCCCTGCTCATGCAGGGGCACCCTCTCACATAGGAACCATGCACTCTGCCTTTAGGATTGATAAAGCCTGCCTTAGGAGTGACTTATAGGTTTCTAGGTGTGTATGTATTTCGTGATATAGGTAACCTATATCACAGTAAGGGGTGCATGCACCACCTTACCCAGGCTGCAGTAGCAGACCTGTGGTGTCAGTTTGGATGGCCTTCCAGGGGTGGCATAATACATGCTGCAGCCCCTGGCAGGCCTCTGAGGTACCTATGCCCTTGGTACATAGTATACCATATACTAGGGACTTATAAGGGCACTCCAGATCCCAATCAGAGATGTGCCTAAGGCACATGGAATCCATTTTACAGAGAAAGCAGATAGACTGGGGCCCTGAATAGCAGGATCCCAGTCCAACTAAGTCATAAACCAGCAAAACACCATAAAAAAAGTGGGGGCAACCATATAGTCAGATTCCACCTTCCTACAGGAGTGACAGGTTTGACTTTAGGCACCAAGGTCAAGAGGGAGTGACAGGTTGGACTTTAGGCAGCGAGGTCAAGAGGGAGTGACAGGTTGGACTTTAGGCGCTGTGGTCGAGAGGGACTGACAGGTTGGACTTTAGGCGCCGTGGTGAAGAGGGAGTGACAGGTTGGACTTTAGGCGCCGAGGTCAAGAGGGAGTGACAGGTTGGACTTTAGGCACCATGGTCAAAAGGGAGTGACAGGCTGGACTTTAGGCGCTGTGGTCAAGAGGGAGTGACAGGCTGGACTTTAGGCACCGTGGTCAAGAGGGAGTGACATGTTGGACTTTAGGCACCTTCGTCAAGAGGGAGTGACAGGTTTGACTTTAGGCACCAAGGTCAAGAGGGAGTGACAGGTTGGACTTTAGGCAGCGAGGTCAAGAGGGAGTGACAGGTTGGACTTTAGGCACCAAGGTCAAGAGGGATTGACAGGTTGGACTTTTGGCGACGTGGTCAAAAGGGAGTGACAGGCTGGACTTTAGGTGCTGTGGTCAAAAGGGAGTGACAGGCTGGACTTTAGGTGCTGTGGTCAAGAGGGAGTGACAGGTTGGACTTTTAGCTCCATGGTCAACAGGGAGTGACAGGTTGGCCTTTAAGCACCGTGGTCAAGAGGGAGTGACAGGTTGGACTTTAGACACCAAGGTCTAGAGGGAGTGACAAGTTTGACTTTAGGCGACAAGGTCAAGAGGGAGTGACAGGTTGGACTTTAGGCACGAGGTCAAGAGGGAGTGACAGGTTGGACTTTAGGTGCCTTGGTCAAGAGGGAGTGACAGGTTGGACTTCAGGTGCCATGGTGAAGAGTGAGTGACAGGATGGACTTTAGGTGCCATGGTCAACAGGGAGTGACAGGCTGGACTTGAGGCACTGTGGTGAAGAGGGAGTGACAGGTTGGACTTTAGGCGCTGTGGTGAAGAGGGAGTGACAGGTTGGACTTCAGGCACTGTGGTGAAGAGTGAGTGACAGGATGGACTTTAGGTGCCATGGTCAAGAGGGAGTGACAGACTGGACTTTAGGCACCTTGGTCAAGAGGGAGTGACAGGTTTGACTTTAGGCACCGAGGTCAAGAGGGTGTGACAGGTTGGACTTTAGGCACCGAGGTCAAGAGGGAGAGACAGGCTGGACTTTTGGTGCTGTGTTCAACAGGGAGTGACAGGTTGGACTTTAAGCACTGTGGTCAAGAGGGAGTGACAGGTTGGACTTTAGACACCGAGGTCTAGAGGGAGTGACAGGTTTGACTTTAGGCACCCTGGTCAAGAGGGAGTAACAGGTTGGACTTTAGGCAATGTGGTGAAGAGGGAGTGACTGGTTGGACTTTAGGAGCTGTGGTCAAGAGGGAGTGATAGGATGGACTTCAGGCGCAGTGGTGAAGAGTGAGTGACAGGTTGGACTTTAGTTGCCATGGTCAAGAGGGAGCGACAGGCTGGACTTTAGGCGCCGTAGTCGAGAGGGAGTGACAGGTTGGACTTTAGGCACCATGCACAAGAGGGAGTGACAGGTTGGACTTTAGGCGCCGTGGTTCAGAGGGAGTGACAGGTTGGACTTTAGGCGCGTGGTTCAGAGGGAGTGACAGGTTGGACTTTAGGCGCCGAGGTCAAGAGGGAGTGACAGGTTAGACTTTAGGCACCGTGGTCAAAAGGGAGTGACAGGCTGGACTTTAGGCACTGTGGTCAAGAGGGAGTGACAGGTTGGACTTTAGGCACCTTGGTCAAGAGGGAGTGACAGGTTTGACTTTAGGCGCCAAGGTCAAGAGGGAGCGACAGGTTGGACTTTAGGTGCCGATGTCAAGAGGGAGTGACAGGTTGGACTTTAGGCACCTTGGTCAAGAGGGAGCGACAGGTTGGACTTTAGCCGCCGATGTCAAGAGGGAGTGACAGGTTGGACTTTAGATGCCGAGGACAAAAGGGAGAGACAGGCTGGACTTTAAGCGCCATGGTCAACAGGGAGTGACAGGTTGGACTTTAGGTGCTGAGGTCAAGAGGAAGTGACAGGTTGGACTTTAGGTGCCTTGGTCAAGAGGGAGTGCAGGTTGGACTTCAGGTGCCATGGTGAAGAGTGAGTGACAGGATGGACTTTAGGTGCCATAGTCAAGAGGGAGTGACAGGCTGGACTTTAGGTGCCGTGGTGAAGAGGGAGTGACAGGCTGGACTTTTAGCGCAGTGGTCAACAGGGAGTGACAGGTTGGACTTTAAGCGCCATGGTCAAGAGGGAGTGACACGTTGGACTTTAGACACCAAGGTCTAGAGGGAGTGACAAGTTTGACTTTAGGCGCCAAGGTCAAGAGGGAGTGACAGGTTGGACTTTAGGCGCCGAGGTCAAGAGGGAGTGACAGGTTGGACTTTAGGCACCGAGGTCAAGAGGGAGTGACAGGTTGGACTTTAGGTGCCTTGGTCAAGAGGTAGTGACAGGTTGGACTTCAGGCGCCGTGGTGAAGAGTGAGTGACAGGATGGACTTTAGGTGCCATGGACAACAGGGAGTGACAGGCTGGACTTTAGGCGCTGTGGTGAAGAGGGAGTGACAGGTCGGACTTTAGGCGCTGTGGTGAAGAGGGAGTGACAGGTTGGACTTCAGGCGCTGTGGTGAAGAGTGAGTGACAGGATGGACTTTAGGTGCCATGGTGAAGAGGGAGTGACAGGCTGGACTTTAGGCACCGTGGTCAAGAGGGAGTGACAGGTCAGACTTTAGGCGCCGTGGTGAAGAAGGAGTGACAGGTTGGACTTTTGGTGCAGAGGTCAAGAGGGAGTGACAGGTTGTACTTTAGGCACTGTGGTGAAGAGGGAGTGACAGGTTGGACTTTAGGCACCTTGGTCAAGAGGGAGTGACAGGTTGGACTTTAGGCACCAAGGTCAAGAGGGAGAGACAGGCTGGACTTTAAGCGCCGTGGTCAACAGGGAGTGACAGGTTGGACTATAAGTGCAGTGGTCAAGAGGGAGTGACAGGTTGGACTTTAGACGCCGACGTCAAGAGGGAGTGACAGGCTGGACTTTAGGCGCTGTGGTCAAGAGGGAGTGACAGGCTGGACTTTAGGTGCCGTGGTCAAGAGGGAGTGACAGGTTGGACTTTAGGCACCTTGGTCAAGAGGGAGTGACAGGTTTGACTTTAGGCACCAAGGTCAAGAGGGAGTGACAGGTTGGACTTTAGGCGCCGAGGTCAAGAGGGAGTGACAGGTTGGACTTTAGGCACCGAGGTCAAGAGGGAGAGACAGGCTGGACTTTAAGCACCGTGGTCAACAGGGAGTGACAGGTTGCACTTTAAGCGCCATGGTCAAGGGGGAGTGACAGGTTGGACTTTAGGCGCCGAGGTCAAGAGGAAGTGACAGGTTGGACTTTAGGCACCGAGGTCAAGAGGGAGTGACAGGTTGGACTTTAGGCGCTGTGGTCGAGAGGGACTGACAGGTTGGACTTTAGGCGCCGTGGTGAAGAGGGAGTGACAGGATGGACTTTAGGTGCCATGGTCAAGAGGGAGTGACAGGCTGCACTTTAGGTGCCGTGGTCAAGAGGGAGTGACAGGTTTGACTTTAGGCACCTTGGTCAAGAGGGAGTGACAGGTTTGACTTTAGGCACCAAGGTCAAGAGGGAGTGACAGGTTGGACTTTAGGAACCAAGGTCAAGAGGGAGAGACAGGGTGGACTTTAAGCACCGTGGTCAACAGGGAGTGACAGGTTGGACTTTAAGCGCCGTGGTCAAGAGGGAGTGACAGGTTGGACTTTAGGCACCGAGGTCAAGAGGGAGTGACAGTTTGGACTTTAGGTGCCTTGGTCAAGAGGGAGTGACAGGTTGGTCTTTAGGCACCGAGGTCAAGAGGGAGTGACAGATTGGACTTTAGGTGCCTTGGTCAAGAGGGAGTGACAGGTTTGACTTTAGGCACCAAGGTCAAGAGGGAGTGACAGGTTGGACTTTAGGCAGCGAGGTCAAGAGGGAGTGACAGGTTGGACTTTAGGCGCTGTGGTCGAGAGGGACTGACAGGTTGGACTTTAGGCGCCGTGGTGAAGAGGGAGTGACAGGTTGGACTTTAGGCGCCGAGGTCAAGAGGGAGTGACAGGTTGGACTTTAGGCACCATGGTCAAAAGGGAGTGACAGGCTGGACTTTAGGCGCTGTGGTCAAGAGGGAGTGACAGGCTGGACTTTAGGCACCGTGGTCAAGAGGGAGTGACATGTTGGACTTTAGGCACCTTCGTCAAGAGGGAGTGACAGGTTTGACTTTAGGCACCAAGGTCAAGAGGGAGTGACAGGTTGGACTTTAGGCAGCGAGGTCAAGAGGGAGTGACAGGTTGGACTTTAGGCACCAAGGTCAAGAGGGATTGACAGGTTGGACTTTTGGCGACGTGGTCAAAAGGGAGTGACAGGCTGGACTTTAGGTGCTGTGGTCAAGAGGGAGTGACAGGCTGGACTTTAGGCGCCATGGTCAAGAGGGAGTGACAGGTTGGACTTTAGGCACCTTGGTCAAGAGGGAGTGACAGGTTTGACTTTAGGCACCGAGGTCAAGAGGGAGTGACAGGTTGGACTTTAGGCACCGAGGTCAAGAGGGAGAGACAGGCTGGACTTTTGGCGCTGTGTTCAACAGGGAGTGACAGGTTGGACTTTAAGCACTGTGGTCAAGAGGGAGTGACAGGTTGGACTTTAGACACCGAGGTCTAGAGGGAGTGACAGGTTTGACTTTAGGCACCCTGGTCAAGAGGGAGTAACAGGTTGGACTTTAGGCAATGTGGTGAAGAGGGAGTGACTGGTTGGACTTTAGGAGCTGTGGTCAAGAGGGAGTGATAGGATGGACTTCAGGCGCAGTGGTGAAGAGTGAGTGACAGGTTGGACTTTAGTTGCCATGGTCAAGAGGGAGTGACAGGTTGGACTTCAGGTGCCATGGTGAAGAGTGAGTGACAGGATGGACTTTAGGTGCCATGGTCAAGAGGGAGTGACAGGCTGGACTTTAGGTGCCGTGGTGAAGAGGGAGTGACAGGCTGGACTTTTAGCTCCATGGTCAACAGGGAGTGACAGGTTGGCCTTTAAGCACTGTGGTCAAGAGGGAGTGACAGGTTGGACTTTAGACACCAAGGTCTAGAGGGAGTGACAAGTTTGACTTTAGGCGCCAAGGTCAAGAGGGAGTGACAGGTTGGACTTTAGGCACGAGGTCAAGAGGGAGTGACAGGTTGGACTTTAGGTGCGTTGGTCAAGAGGGAGTGACAGGTTGGACTTCAGGTGCCGTGGTGAAGAGTGAGTGACAGGATGGACTTTAGGTGCCATGGTCAACAGGGAGTGACAGGCTGGACTTGAGGCACTGTGGTGAAGAGGGAGTGACAGGTTGGACTTTAGGCGCTGTGGTGAAGAGGGAGTGACAGGTTGGACTTCAGGCACTGTGGTGAAGAGTGAGTGACAGGATGGACTTTAGGTGCCATGGTCAAGAGGGAGTGACAGGCTGGACTTTAGGCACTGTGGTCAAGAGGGAGTGACAGGTCAGACTTTAGGCACCGTGGTGAAGGAGTGACTTGTTGGACTTTTGGTGCAGAGGTCAAGAGGGAGTGACAGGTTGTACTTCAGGCACTGTGGTCAAGAGGGAGTGACAGGTTGGGCTTTAGGCACCTTGGTCAAGAGGGAGTGACAGGTTGGACTTTAGGCACCAAGGTCAAGAGGGAGAGACAGGCTGGACTTTGAGCACCGTGGTCAACAGGGAGTGGCAGGTTGGACTATAAGCGCAGTGGTCAAGAGGGAGTAACAGGTTGGACTTTAGGCGCCGAGGTCAAGAGGGAGTGACAGGCTGGACTTTAGGCGCTGTGGTCAAGAGGGAGTGACAGGCTGGACTTTAGGCGCCGTGGTCAAGAGGGAGTGACAGTTTGGACTTTAGGCACCTTGGTCAAGAGGGAGTGACAGGTTTGACTTTAGGTGCCAAGGTTAAGAGGGAGTGACAGGTTGGACTTTATGCGCCGAGGTCAAGAGGGAGTGACAGGTTGGACTTTAGGCACCGAGGTCAAGAGGGAGAGACAGGCTGGACTTTAAGCACCGTGGTCAACATGGAGTGACAGGTTGGACTTTAAGCGCCATGGTCAAGGGGGAGTGACAGGTTGGACTTTAGGCACCGAGGTCAAGAGGAAGTGACAGGTTGGACTTTAGGTGCCTTGGTCAAGAGGCAGTGACAGGTTGGACTTCAGGCGCCGTGGTGAAGAGTGAGTGACAGGATGGACTTTAGGTGCCATGGTCAAGAGGGAGTGACAGGCTGCACTTTAGGTGCCGTGGTCAAGAGGGAGTGACAGGTCGGACTTTAGGCACCATGGTGAAGAGGGAGTGACAGGTTGGACTTCAGGCGCTGTGGTGAAGAGTGAGTGACAGGATGGACTTTAGGTGCCATGGTCAAGAGGGAGTGACAGGCTGGACTTTTGGCACCGTGGTCAAGAGGGAGTGACAGGTCAGACTTTAGGCGCCGTGGTGAAGAAGGAGTGACAGGTTGGACTTTAGGTGCCGAGGTCAAGAGGGGGTGACAGGTTGGACTTTAGGTGCTGTGGTCAAGAGGGAGTGACAGGTTGGACTTTAGTCACCTTGGTCAAGAGGGAGTGACAGGTTTGACTTTAGGCACCAAGGTCAAGAGGGAGTGACAGGTTGGACTTTAGTAACCAAGGTCAAGAGGGAGAGACAGGCTGGACTTTAAGCACCGTGGTCAACAGGGAGTGACAGGTTGGACTTTAAGTGCCGTGGTCAAGAGGGAGTGACAGGTTGGACTTTAGGCACCGAGGTCAAGAGGGAGTGACAGTTTGGACTTTAGGTGCCTTGGTCAAGAGGGAGTGACAGGTTGGTCTTTAAGCACCGAGGTCAAGAGGGAGTGACAGATTGGACTTTAGGTGCCTTGGTCAAGAGGGAGTGACAGGTTGGACTTTAGGCGCTGTCGTCGAGAGGGACTGACAGGTTGGACTTTAGGCGCCGTGGTGAAGAGGGAGTGACAGGTTGGACTTTAGGCGCCGAGGTCAAGAGGGAGTGACAGGTTAGACTTTAGGCACCATGGTCAAAAGGGAGTGACAGGCTGGACTTTAGGCACTGTGGTCAAGAGGGAGTGACAGGCTGGACTTTAGGCACCGTGGTCAAGAGGGAGTGACAGTTTGGACTTTAGGCGGCGAGGTCAAGAGGGAGTGACATGTTGGACTTTAGGCTCCAAGGTCAAGAGGGAGTGACAGGTTGGACTTTAGGCGACGTGGTCAAAAGGGAGTGACAGGCTGGACTTTAGGTGCTGTGGTCAAGAGGGAGTGACAGGCTGGACTTTAGGCGCCATGGTCAAGAGGGAGTGACAGGTTGGACTTTAGGCACCTTGGTCAAGAGGGAGTGACAGGTTTGACTTTAGGCACCGAGGTCAAGAGGGAGTGACAGGTTGGACTTTAGGCACCGAGGTCAAGAGGGAGAGACAGGCTGGACTTTTGGCGCTGTGTTCAACAGGGAGTGACAGGTTGGACTTTAAGCACTGTGGTCAAGAGGGAGTGACAGGTTGGACTTTAGACACCGAGGTCTAGAGGGAGTGACAGGTTTGACTTTAGGCACCCTGGCCAAGAGGGAGTAACAGGTTGGACTTTAGGCAATGTGGTGAAGAGGGAGTGACTGGTTGGACTTTAGGAGCTGTGGTCAAGAGGGAGTGATAGGATGGACTTCAGGCGCAGTGGTGAAGAGTGAGTGACAGGTTGGACTTTAGTTGCCATGGTCAAGAGGGAGCGACAGGCTGGACTTTAGGCGCCGTAGTCGAGAGGGAGTGACAGGTTGGACTTTAGGCACCATGCACAAGAGGGAGTGACAGGTTGGACTTTAGGCGCCGTGGTTCAGAGGGAGTGACAGGTTGGACTTTAGGCGCCGTGGTGAAGAGGGAGTGACAGGTTGGACTTTAGGCGCCGAGGTCAAGAGGGAGTGACAGGTTAGACTTTAGGCACCGTGGTCAAAGGGAGTGACAGGCTGGACTTTAGGCACTGTGGTCAAGAGGGAGTGACAGGTTGGACTTTAGGCACCTTGGTCAAGAGGGAGTGACAGGTTTGACTTTAGGCGCCAAGGTCAAGAGGGAGCGACAGGTTGGACTTTAGGTGCCGATGTCAAGAGGGAGTGACAGTTTGGACTTTAGGCACCTTGGTCAAGAGGGAGCGACAGGTTGGACTTTAGATGCCGAGGACAAAAGGGAGAGACAGGCTGGACTTTAAGCGCCATGGTCAACAGGGAGTGACAGGTTGGACTTTAGGTGCTGAGGTCAAGAGGAAGTGACAGGTTGGACTTTAGGTGCCTTGGTCAAGAGGGAGTGCATGTTGGACTTCAGGTGCCATGGTGAAGAGTGAGTGACAGGATGGACTTTAGGTGCCATGGTCAAGAGGGAGTGACAGGCTGGACTTTAGGTGCCGTGGTGAAGAGGGAGTGACAGAAGTGGAGAAGTGTGGCTCAATGGTTAGAGCGGCAGACCCTGATGCAGAGATCTGGCCCGGGACCTGGGTTCAATTCCCGCCTCGGCGGTTCTTGGACTCAATTTCCTCGGACCTGAAAATTCTCGCCTCGGTGCCTATTCTAATCATGGGTCCCACTCTGCAACTCTGGGCAATAGCTTGCTTAATCTCCACAACGGCCCCACCAGCGCTGGGATGCCTGGCTTCACCTTGGGGGTGCCCAGGAGTGGACATTTCACAGGGAATAGCCAGGGAGGGTTCCACAGCGGTATGCGTATAGCGCCAGAATGCCCGAGTCGGGGTGGCAGTGCGCTTTACAAGTACGAATTTACCTTTACCTTTACCTTTTACAGGCTGGACTTTTAGCGAAGTGGTCAACAGGGAGTGACATGTTGGACTTTAAGCGCCGTGGTCAAGAGGGAGTGACACGTTGGACTTTAGACACCAAGGTCTAGAGGGAGTGACAAGTTTGACTTTAGGTGCCAAGGTCAAGAGGGAGTGACAGGTTGGACTTTAGGCGCCGAGGTCAAGAGGGAGTGACAGGTTGGACTTTAGGCACCGAGGTCAAGAGGGAGTGACAGGTTGGACTTTAGGTGCCTTGGTCAAGAGGGAGTGACAGGTTGGACGTCAGGCGCCGTGGTGAAGAGTGAGTGACAGGATGGACTTTAGGTGCCATGGTCAACAGGGAGTGACAGGCTGGACTTTAGGTGCTGTGGTGAAGAGGGAGTGACAGGTCGGACTTTAGGCGCTGTGGTGAAGAGGGAGTGACAGGTTGGACTTCAGGCGCTGTGGTGAAGAGTGAGTGACAGGATGGACTTTAGGTGCCATGGTCAAGAGGGAGTGACAGGCTGGACTTTAGGCACCGTGGTCAAGAGGGAGTGACAGGTCAGACTTTAGGCGCCGTGGTGAAGAAGGAGTGACAGGTTGGACTTTTGGTGCAGAGGTCAAGAGGGAGTGACAGGTTGTACTTTAGGCACTGTGGTGAAGATGGAGTGACAGGTTGGACTTTAGGCACCTTGGTCAAGAGGGAGTGACAGGTTGGACTTTAGGCACCAAGGTCAAGAGGGAGAGACAGGCTGGACTTTAAGCGCCGTGGTCAACAGGGAGTGACAGGTTGGACTATAAGTGCAGTGGTCAAGAGGGAGTGACAGGTTGGACTTTAGGCGCCGAGGTCAAGAGGGAGTGACAGGCTGGACTTTAGGCGCTGTGGTCAAGAGGGAGTGACAGGCTGGACTTTAGGTGCCGTGGTCAAGAGGGAGTGACAGGTTGGACTTTAGGCACCTTGGTCAAGAGGGAGTGACAGGTTTGACTTTAGGCACCAAGGTCAAGAGGGAGTGACAGGTTGGACTTTAGGCGCCGAGGTCAAGAGGGAGTGACAGGTTGGACTTTAGGCACCGAGGTCAAGAGGGAGAGACAGGCTGGACTTTAAGCACTGTGGTCAACAGGGAGTGACAGGTTGCACTTTAAGCGCCATGGTCAAGGGGGAGTGACAGGTTGGACTTTAGGCGCCGAGGTCAAGAGGAAGTGACAGGTTGGACTTTAGGCACCGAGGTCAAGAGGGAGAGACAGGCTGGACTTTAAGCACTGTGGTCAACAGGGAGTGACAGGTTGGACTTTAAGCGCCATGGTCAAGGGGGAGTGACAGGTTGGACTTTAGGCACCGAGGTCAAGAGGAAGTGACAGGTTGGACTTTAGGTGCCTTGGTCAAGAGGCAGTGACAGGTTGGACTTCAGGCGCCGTGGTGAAGAGTGAGTGACAGGATGGACTTTAGGTGCCATGGTCAAGAGGGAGTGACAGGCTGCACTTTAGGTGCCGTGGTCAAGAGGGAGTGACAGGTTTGACTTTAGGCACCTTGGTCAAGAGGGAGTGACAGGTTTGACTTTAGGCACCAAGGTCAAGAGGGAGTGACAGGTTGGACTTTAGGAACCAAGGTCAAGAGGGAGAGACAGGGTGGACTTTAAGCACCGTGGTCAACAGGGAGTGACAGGTTGGACTTTAAGCGCCGTGGTCAAGAGGGAGTGACAGGTTGGACTTTAGGCACCGAGGTCAAGAGGGAGTGACAGTTTGGACTTTAGGTGCCTTGGTCAAGAGGGAGTGACAGGTTGGTCTTTAGGCACCGAGGTCAAGAGGGAGTGACAGATTGGACTTTAGGTGCCTTGGTCAAGAGGGAGTGACAGGTTTGACTTTAGGCACCAAGGTCAAGAGGGAGTGACAGGTTGGACTTTAGGCGGCGAGGTCAAGAGGGAGTGACAGGTTGGACTTTAGGCGCTGTGGTCGAGAGGGACTGACAGGTTGGACTTTAGGCGCCGTGGTGAAGAGGGAGTGACAGGTTGGACTTTAGGCGCCGAGGTCACGAGGGAGTGACAGGTTGGACTTTAGGCACCATGGTCAAAAGGGAGTGACAGGCTGGACTTTAGGCGCTGTGGTCAAGAGGGAGTGACAGGCTGGACTTTAGGCACCGTGGTCAAGAGGGAGTGACAGGTTGGACTTTAGGCACCTTCGTCAAGAGGGAGTGACAGGTTTGACTTTAGGCACCAAGGTCAAGAGGGAGTGACAGGTTGGACTTTAGGCGGTGAGGTCAAGAGGGAGTGACAGGTTGGACTTTAGGCACCAAGGTCAAGAGGGATTGACAGGTTGGACTTTTGGCAACGTGGTCAAAAGGGAGTGACAGGCTGGACTTTAGGTGCTGTGGTCAAGAGGGAGTGACAGGCTGGACTTTAGGCGCCATGGTCAAGAGGGAGTGACAGGTTGGACTTTAGGCACCTTGGTCAAGAGGGAGTGACAGGTTTGACTTTAGGCACCGAGGTCAAGAGGGAGTGACAGGTTGGACTTTAGGCACCGAGGTCAAGAGGGAGAGACAGGCTGGACTTTTGGCGCTGTGTTCAACAGGGAGTGACAGGTTGGACTTTAAGCACTGTGGTCAAGAGGGAGTGACAGGTTGGACTTTAGACACTGAGGTCTAGAGGGAGTGACAGGTTTGACTTTAGGCACCCTGGTCAAGAGGGAGTAACAGGTTGGACTTTAGGCAATGTGGTGAAGAGGGAGTGACTGGTTGGACTTTAGGAGCTGTGGTCAAGAGGGAGTGATAGGATGGACTTCAGGCGCAGTGGTGAAGAGTGAGTGACAGGTTGTACTTTAGTTGCCATGGTCAAGAGGGAGCGACAGGCTGGACTTTAGGCGCCGTAGTCGAGAGGGAGTGACAGGTTGGACTTTAGGCACCATGCACAAGAGGGAGTGACAGGTTGGACTTTAGGCGCCGTGGTTCAGAGGGAGTGACAGGTTGGACTTTAGGCGCCGTGGTGAAGAGGGAGTGACAGGTTGGACTTTAGGTGCCGGTGTCAAGAGGGAGTGACAGGTTAGAATTTAGGCACTGTGGTCAAAAGGGAGTGACAGGCTGGAGTTTAGGCACTGTGGTCAAGAGGGAGTGACAGGTTGGACTTTAGGCACCTTGGTCAAGAGGGAGTGACAGGTTTGACTTTAGGCGCCAAGGTCAAGAGGGAGCGACAGGTTGGACTTTAGGTGCCGATGTCAAGAGGGAGTGACAGGTTGGACTTAAGGCACCTTGGTCAAGAGGGAGCGACAGGTTGGACTTTAGCCGCCGATGTCAAGAGGGAGTGACAGGTTGGACTTTAGACGCCGAGGTCAAAAGGGAGAGACAGGCTGGACTTTAAGCGCCATGGTCAACAGGGAGTGACAGGTTGGACTTTAGGTGCTGAGGTCAAGAGGAAGTGACAGGTTGGACTTTAGGTGCCTTGGTCAAGAGGGAGTGCAGGTTGGACTTCAGGTGCCATGGTGAAGAGTGAGTGACAGGATGGACTTTAGGTGCCATGGTCAAGAGGGAGTGACAGGCTGGACTTTAGGTGCCATGGTGAAGAGGGAGTGACAGGCTGGACTTTTAGCGCAGTGGTCAACAGGGAGTGACAGGTTGGACTTTAAGCGCCGTGGTCAAGAGGGAGTGACAGGTTGGACTTTAGACACCAAGGTCTAGAGGGAGTGACAAGTTTGACTTTAGGCGCCAAGGTCAAGAGGGAGTGACAGGTTGGACTTTAGGCGCCGAGGTCAAGAGGGAGTGACAGGTTGGACTTTAGGCACCGAGGTCAAGAGGGAGTGACAGGTTGGACTTTAGGTGCCTTGGTCAAGAGGGAGTGACAGGTTGGACTTCAGGCGCCGTGGTGAAGAGGGAGTGACAGGATGGACTTTAGGTGCCATGGTCAACAGGGAGTGACAGGCTGGACTTTAGGCGCTGTGGTGAAGAGGGAGTGACAGGTCGGACTTTAGGCGCTGTGGTGAAGAGGGAGTGACAGGTTGGACTTCAGGCGCTGTGGTGAAGAGTGAGTGACAGGATGGACTTTAGGTGCCATGGTCAAGATCGAGTGACAGGCTGGACTTTAGGCACCGTGGTCAAGAGGGAGTGACAGGTCAGACTTTAGGCGCCGTGGTGAAGAAGGAGTGACAGGTTGGACTTTTGGTGCAGAGGTCAAGAGGGTGTGACAGGTTGTACTTTAGGCACTGTGGTAAAGAGGGAGTGACAGGTTGGACTTTAGGCACCTTGGTCAAGAGGGAGTGACAGGTTGGACTTTAGGCACCAAGGTCAAGAGGGAGAGACAGGCTGGACTTTAAGCACCGTGGTCAACAGGGAGTGACAGGTTGGACTATAAGCGCAGTGGTCAAGAGGGAGTGACAGGTTGGACTTTAGGCACCGAGGTCAAGAGGGAGTGACAGGCTGGACTTTAGGCGCTGTGGTCAAGAGGGAGTGACAGGCTGGACTTTAGTTGCCATGGTCAAGAGGGAGTGACAGGTTGGACTTTAGGCACCTTGGTCAAGAGGGAGTGACAGGTTTGACTTTAGGCACCAAGGTCAAGAGGGAGTGACAGGTTGGACTTTAGGCGCCGAGGTCAAGAGGGAGTGACAGGTTGGACTTTAGGCACCGAGGTCAAGAGGGAGAGACAGGCTGGACTTTAAGCACCGTGGTCAACAGGGAGTGACAGGTTGCACTTTAAGCACCATGGTCAAGGGGGAGTGACAGGTTGGACTTTAGGCGCCGAAGTCAAGAGGAAGTGACAGGTTGGACTTTAGGTGCCTTGGTCAAGAGGGAGTGACAGGTTGGACTTCAGGCGCCGTGGTGAAGAGTGAGTGACAGGATGGACTTTAGGTGCCATGGTCAAGAGGGAGTGACAGGCTGCACTTTAGGCGCCGTGGTCAAGAGGGAGTGACAGGTCGGACTTTAGGCACCATGGTGAAGAGGGAGTGACAGGTTGGACTTCAGGCGCTGTGGTGAAGAGTGAGTGACAGGATGGACTTTAGGTGCCATGGTCAAGAGGGAGTGACAGGCTGGACTTTTGGCACCGTGGTCAAGAGGGAGTGACAGGTCAGACTTTAGGCGCTGTGGTGAAGAAGGAGTGACAGGTTGGACTTTAGGTGCCGAGGTCAAGCGGGAGTGACAGGTTGGACTTTAGGTGCTGTGGTCAAGAGGGAGTGACAGGTTGGACTTTAGTCACCTTGGTCAAGAGGGAGTGACAAGTTTGACTTTAGGCACCAAGGTCAAGAGGGAGTGACAGGTTGGACTTTAGGAACCAAGGTCAAGAGGGAGAGACAGGCTGGACTTTAAGCGCTGTGGTCAACAGGGAGTGACAGGTTGGACTTTAAGCGCCGTGGTCAAGAGGGAGTGACAGGTTGGGGTTTAGGTGCCGAGGTCAAGAGGGAGTGACAGTTTGGACTTTAGGTGCCTTGGTCAAGAGGGAGTGACAGGTTGGTCTTTAGGCACCGAGGTCAAGAGGGAGTGACAGATTGGACTTTAGGTGCCTTGGTCAAGAGGGAGTGACAGGTTGGAATTTAGGCGCTGTGGTCGAGAGCGACTGACAGGTTGGACTTTAGGCGCCGTGGTGAAGAGGGAGTGACAGGTTGGACTTTAGGCGCCGAGGTCAAGAGGGAGTGACAGGTTGGACTTTAGGCGCCTGTAGGAGAGTAGGATCTGCTTCACAGGGGTACCCCCACTTTTTGCTGATACTTCACTGGTTTTCGACATTAGTCTGGCTGGGGCCCTGCTATTCAGAACCCCAGCCTAGCTGTTTCCTCTTTAAAAGGGTCTCCATGTGCCTTAGGCACATCACTGATTGGGATCTGGAGTGCCCTTGTAAGTCCCTAGTATATGGTATACTATGTACCAAGGGCATAGGCACCTCAGAGGCCTGCCAGGGGCTGCAGCATGTATTCTGCCACCCCTGGTAGGCCATCCAAACTGGCACCACAGGTCTGCTACTGCAGCCTGGGTAAGGTGGTGCATGCACCCCTTGCTGTGGTATAGGTTACCTATATCACTAAATGCATACACACATATAAACCTATAAGTCACTCCTAAGGCAGGCCTTATCAATCCTAAAGGCAGAGTGCATGGTTCCTATGTGAGAGGGTGCCCCTGCATGAGCAGGGCCCCTCTGCAGCGTTCGGAGACCATCTCTGATGCTGTTTGTAGTGCAGCCTGACCATATACTCTTAAACGCATTATATCCTCGCGGTAAAATGCTAACTATGGAATGGCTGCACCTAAACATGTCGTGTTTGGTGTCAAACATCTTGGAATACTACCCCCCGCCAATCCTGGCGGCGGGGGTAGCATTCCACCCTTCTAGAGGGAAAGGCATGTTAACTCTGACGAGTCCGGTAACTTCTTTCCAGAGCCTGGCATCACAAAATGGATGCTGCTGCACAGACACGAGTCTGGCCTCCTGCTGCTGGACGAAACTCCGGCAGGGGAGGCCTGGACAATAGGTTTCCTGTCCCAGGGAGGTGTGACCACCTCCCCAGACAGGACAATGTGTATTGGGGCTGGGCGGGAGCACTTTCGGGTGCTTTGAAGTCCTGCACTGGGGGCACATTTGGTGTCCCTGTGCATACCCCAGTTCAAACCGGATCAGGGGTTTGCAGCCCCTGCTTTGGCGCGAACTGGACAAAGGGAAAGGGGTGTAGCCACCCCTCTGCCCTGACCCACCCATAGGTGGGGCCACAGAGTAGTCCATCCCCTATTTTTAGAATAAAGGTAGGAACCCAGTCCCTAGGACTTTAGATTATACCTGGACGAAACTCTGAAACAGAATCCTGGACCTTCGACGCTCTACTCACGATTAGAGGACTGAAGAATCTCCCTTGGGGTCAAGGAGTGACTCCCCTGCTTGGCAGGCACCAAAGAAGCATCTGTCCGGTTCGCATCACTGAAGCTCCCGTCGGACGCCGAAGTCATCGCATCACCAGAGGTGGATTCTCAGACTTCCTCGAGGCTACCCTGAGTCCCCCGCAAAGCTGAGGCCCGTGGCTATCGTGGGTGACGTGAGACCGTGACCCCTGGACACCGAGCACATTTGCAAGTGCACCATCTTCTGGGTCTTCCAAGAAGTCGTGCTTTGGGCTCCGAGTAGCCCTAGCCTCCAGCACCACCTGCATCGAAGATCACTGGCCCCCACTCCACGAGTGTCCTGTAAGCCAGCTCCACGTGCGGCGTCACGAGGCTCCTTTGCGGTCGCTAGCCCGTTGGCTAGTAGCCCTTAACGAAGGCCAATCTTTTCTTTACTTGGCAGTCTGGTTGTTCCAGGCCTGCCCTCACTTACCCTTGCTGGGTGAGTTCCCCAGACCTTGCTGGTCTGCATCATCGACGATCTACATCTTACTCGAGACTTGCCGTTGCCAAGGCTTGTTGGGTCCAATCTGGTCGCCGACACGTCTGCACTCGACAGACATCGAGCCACAGCCCGAATCCTGCTCCTGGTCGCCGACAACGCCTCCCGGACCTCGTGGCTGAAGAGTCAAGACGACCGTCATCGAATCTGAAGCACTCGACATCGGTGGGCATCTGTCCATCGCCTCCCTGGTCACTGGCTAGTGACCCAGACTCTGTCCCCTCTGCTTTCAGGTTCTTCAGAACTCCGATCCACTCTTGGATCCACCCGGACACTTTTCTCCTGGACGCCAGCAGCACTTTGCAGCAGATCGCCATAAGAACCGACGACGAAACCCGACCCCGAAAGGCACCTATGCACCCGGCTTCCCTGGGTGAGGTAACACGAGTACTCCGGTGCTCCCGTGGGTAGAGACTCTTCAAAGTCCTAGATCTCAAAGGGTTTTGTCCTAGTCCTCTTCTAAGTGTCCCTTTCCTCTATTTTCCCGATCCCGACTTTCTCCATAGAAGTTAACGGCGTATCGCGGTTGTGTATTTACACTGCACGCGTCTCCCGTGGGTCCCCTGTGTCACTACCTTGGGTGGTTCCTTGTGGTCCAAGCACTTCTAGAGGCTCTAGGCCTAGTGTCTAGTTCAGTCGTGGTTCGCATACCACTTTATTGGTATATGGTTTGGTACGCCCCTAGGGCCCAAACGTGTATTTGTGCTATTACTGTGATTTAAGATCTTATAACCTATGTACTTCGAACTCTAGCCTCATAAAGAGACTAGAGGGGTGTGTTTAGAAATAAATACATATATTTTGAATATATACCTGGTGTGGTGCTCTTTCATTTGGTCACTCAAGAGATTATAGACTGGTAAAACAAGCTGCTTTACATTCCTTCAAGACTTAGCCTGAAGGCTGCTCTCCACAGCTACCACTAGGATAGCTTTCAATAAGGTTGTCTTTAACCTACCTACCATAAGAGTCGATTTGGACTGGTGCAAGGTGCCACTATAATTAGTGGACAGCATATGCCAGGCCAACTTCTCACATTGGTGTGCAGCGTGTGGGATTCCAGCTTGCTATTGTTTTACCAGATAATCTCAATTGAATTGATCAACTGAAAACCACTAAAGGTACCTAAGGTACATATAATTTAAGCTTAGAATATCAGTAAGTTCTACTGAACTTAGAGTTGTGTGTTAAGGGATAGCACAACCCTTTCTACAACTCAAGAGAGTTTAGTAGGCCACACTAGAGTAGGTAGTGCATACACCACACCACACTAGTAATGTCTTTAAAAGCAGGATCCAAAGATGCCCTGCAGGAAGCCATTGAGCTTCCCCCTCCAAGTATGACACACTCCCATTCTTGGAACTGAGAGCTTTGTGTAACGTGAGGAAATTAAGGACAGGCCAAAGTCCCACCACCCAACACCTCCAGGAGTTGTTGGTGGCTTATGATCTTTGTAAGTCTTCAGAGACTGAAGGGGTAGGAGCAGAGGGTGGGCCAGCAGATGAGGAAGGGGACAGGGGTACTACTACCCCCAGCCCCCTCTGAAACTGACCAGGAGGGTGACAATGACCCTGACCTGGAAAACCCAATCCCTTCTGGGGAAGATGAAGATGAGGATCTGGAGAACCACACCTTTGTCCCCCAGGAAGGATTATGAGTGTGCTCAGAAAGTCTAGGTCTCCTTCTCAGGAGTCTAACCACTCTGGCACCTCAATAGGGAGCTCTGTTTCTTCTCACAGGAGGGAATCCTCTCATGAGAGAAGAAAGAGACTGGTCCAGTATGAGGAAACTCAACTGGAGATCAGGAAGAAGCAATTGGCTTTAGATAGAGAATCCCTAGATCTCCTTAAAGAGAGAAGAAAGTTGGGACTAGAGTCCCATGGTGGCAGCCATGTCCCTAGAGATAGGGAAAGGTCCTATGACCATAGGAACCTGAGCAAGATTGTCCCTCCCTACCAGAGTGGGGATGATATCCACAAATGGATAACTGCTTTAGAGAGGGCCTGTAAAGTACAGAAGGTCCCTCAGGAGCAGTGGGCAGCAATCTTGTGGCTCTCCTTTGCTGACAAAGGTAGAGACAAGCTCCTCACTGTTAGAGAGGAGGATGCTGACAATTACAAGGTCTTGAAGAGTGCTCTTATTGATGGGTTTGGCCTAACCACTGAACAGTACAGGTTGAAGTTCAGAGACACCCAAAAGCACAAGCTCAAGACTGGGTAGACTATGTGGATTGTTCTGCCAAGGCTCTGGAAGGCTGGTTGATGGGCAGTAAGGTGTGTGACTTCTCAGGATTGTATAATCTGATAATGAGGGAGCAGATTCTTAATAACTGTCAAAACCAGCAGTTGCATCAGTACCTGGTTGACTCTGATCTGACCTCTCCCCAAGAATTGGGAAAGAAGGCAGACAAATGGGTCAGAACCAGGGTGAAGCAGAAGGTACAGAACCAAGGTGGGGAAACCAAGAAGCAAGATGCTAAAAACTCTGACAAGGGTGGGGAGAAGGGTAAAGATCAAAAGTCTTCATCAGGCCCCCAAAAATCTTCTTCTGGTGGGGATTCCCAGTCTACCAAGGGTAAAGGCCAAAGAAAACCATGGTGCAAGGTCTGTAAGCAAAAGACCCACTGGACCAGTGATTGCACCAAGTCCAAAGACTCCAGTCCAGCACCCACCAATGCCCCTAAGGCACCTGTTCCCCCTAGTACAGTTGGTGGAAGTGCTCCAGCAAAGGGTTTAGTAGGGTTCACCCTGGGAACTGAGTTGGGCTCTGACCTAGTCAGGGAACTGACTCAGGCTGTGTTAGTCTGTGATGGAGGCATGGATGTGACCTCCACTGTGAGTCCCAGTAATCTGGGCAAGTACAGACAACAGCCTTTAATCAATGGACGAGAGGCTTTGGCATTTAGGGACACAGGGGCAAGTGTCACAATGGTGACACAAGACCTTGTGCTACCTGGGCAAGTTATACTTGGTGAAATGTACCAAGTGACCAATGCTAGCAATGTCAGAACAGACCATACTCTGGCAGTTGTTAACTTCTCCTGGTGAGGGGTAACTGGCCTTAAGAAGGTTGTGGTAAGTGCAAACCTACCAGTCGAATGCTTGCTTGGCAATGACTTAGAGACTTCTGTTTGGGCAGAAGTGGAGCTCAGGACCCATGCAGAAATGTTGGGGATCCCTGCAGATGTGTTTGCTGTGACCAGGTCACAAGCTAAACTGTCTAAAACTGAACAGGCCTTGGATTCTGGAAGAATGGACCAAGTGCCTTCCAAGAGGAGGAGTAGTAGGGTTAAGGCAGTGCCTTCCCCCTTGGCTCAGGAGGAAGATCAGTCCCTTGAGGGGGATGATCTCAGCCCTGAAGAAGGAACTGTCCCAGAGGAACTTGAACCTGAACAGGTTGAGTTCTTGGGGACAGGGGGACCTTCTAGGGCAGATCTGAGCCAGGAGCAGCAGAGCTGCCCCTCCCTTGAACCCCTCAGACAGCAAGCTGCTGCTGAGGCTGCTGGGAAAGCTAGTGGTCCCCATACAGTGTATTGGGATGATGGACTCCTGTACTCAGAGAGTAGAGACCCCAAGCCTGGTGCTACCAGGAGGTTGGTAATACCTTTGAAGTTCAGGGGCTTCCTATTGACCCTAGCCCATGATATTCCCTTAGCAGGACACCTGGGCCAGAACAAGACTTGGGACAGAATTGTCCCTCACTTTCACTGGCCCCACATGTCTGAAGACAGTAGGGAGTTTTGTCGCTCCTGTGTAACCTGCCAAGCCAGTGGCAAAGCAGGTGGCACTACAAAGGCCCCCCTGATACCACTACCTGTGGTGGGGGTGCCCTTTGAGAGGGTAGGGATTGACATTGTTGGTCCCATGGATCCCCAAACAGCCTCTGGGCACAGGTTTATCCTGGTGGTAGTGGATCATGCCACCAGGTACCCAGAAGCTATTCCCCTCAGGACCACTACAGCACCTGTGGTGGCAAGGGCCCTCCTGGGAATCTTCTCAAGAGTGGGCTTTCCTAAGGAGGTAGTATCAGACAGGGGTGCAAACTTCATGTCTGGTTACTTAAAAGCAATGTGGAAGGAGTGTGGAGTTACTTATAAGTTCACCACACCCTATCACCCACAATGCAATGGTTTAGTTGAGAGATTCAACAAAACCTTGAAGGGCATGATTAAAGGGCTCCCAGAAAAGCTTAGGCGTAGATGGGACATACTCTTGCCCTGCCTTTTATTCGCATATAGGGAGGTGCCTCAGAAGGGGTTGGTTACAGCCCTTTTGAACTTCTGTTTGGCCACCCTGTGAGGGGTCCACTGTGCTTGGTGAAGGAAGGATGGGAGTTACCTCTCAAGCCCCCAAAGCAAGATATAGTGGACTATGTACTTGGTCTCCGCTCCAGGATGGCTGAGTACATGAAAAAGGCAACCAAAAACCTTGAGGCTAGCCAGGAACTGCAGAAGGCCTGGCATGACCAAAAGGCTGTTCTGACTGTTTACCAGCCAGGACAGAAGGTGTGGGTGTTGGAGCCAGTGGCCCCAGCAGCTCTCCAAGACAAATGGAGTGGACCCCACACTATTGTTGAACAGAAGGGTGAGGTCACTTACTTAGTGGACCTAGGAACACCCAGGAGTCCCCAAAGGGTTCTCCATGTCAACAGACTTAAGCCATATGTGGACAGGGCAGACATGGGCTTGCTCATGGCTACTGATGAAGGGCAGGAGGAAGAGAGTGACCCACTCCCTGACCTGCTCTCACAGAACCCTGACGATGGGTCAGTTGATGGTGTAGCCTTGGCAGGCAGCCTCACTACCCAGCAACAAACTGATTGCAGGCAAGTCCTCAATCAGTTTAGGCATATGTTTTCACTGACCCCCAGTCAGACCACCTGGTGCACTCATGAAGTGGACACTGGGGACAGTCTGTCTATTAAAAACAAGATTTATAGGCAACCTGACCATGTCAGGGACTGTATCAGGACTGAAGTCCAGAAGATGTTGGAATTGGGAGTGATTGAGCCCTCAGATAGCCCTTGGGCTAGTCCAGTAGTCCTAGTACCTAAACCTCACACCAGTGGTGGGAAAAGAGAGATGAGGTTTTGTGTAGACTACAGAGGCCTCAATGCAGTCACTAGGTCTGATGCCCATCCAATACCCAGGGCAGATGAGCTCATAGATACTTTGGCCTCTGCCAAATATCTCAGCACATTTGACCTAACAGCTGGCTACTGGCAGATCAGACTAGCTGATGCTGCAAAGCCCAAAACAGCATTTTCAACCCCTAGTGGGCATTATCAATTTGTGGTGATGCCCTTTGGTCTGAAAAATGCACCTGCCACTTTCCAGAGGTTGGTGAACACAGTTCTCACAGGACTGGAAGCCTATAGTGCAGCTTATCTAGATGATATTGCTGTCTTTAGCTCCACCTGGGAGGATCACCTGGTCCACCTCAGGAATGTTTTACAGGCCCTGCAAAAGGCAGGCCTGACTATCAAGGCCACTAAGTGCCAGATAGGGCAGAGTCAGGTTGTGTACCTGGGCCACCTTGTGGGTGGAGGCCAGGTTCAACCTTTGCAGAGCAAGATCCAGACCATCATGGACTGGACTGCTCCCACTACCCAGACTCAGGTGAGAGCCTTCCTAGGCCTGACTGGGTATTATAGGAGATTTGTCAAGGGGTATGGATCAATAGTGACACCCTTGAATGACTTAACTTCTAAGAAAATGCCCAAAAAGGTTCAGTGGACAGTTAGCTGTCAAAAGGCATTTGATGACCTCAAGCAGGCCATGTGCACTGCTCCAATTCTGCAGAGTCCTGATTACTCCAAGAAGTTCATTGTTCAAACTGATGCATCTGAATTGGGGGTAGGGGCTGTACTGTCACAATTGAATGAAGAAGGTCAGGATCAGCCAGTAGCTTTTATTAGCAGAAGGCTGACCACTAGAGAGAAACGTTGGTCAGCCATAGAGAGGGAGGCCTTTGCTGTGGTCTGGGCTCTGAAGAAGTTGAGGCCATACTTGTTTGGTACACACTTCCTGGTTCAGACAGACCATAAGCCCCTCTTATGGCTAAAACAAATGAAGGGTGAAAACCCCAAACTGCTTAGGTGGTCCATTTCCCTACAGGGGATGGACTTTACAGTGGAACATAGGCCTGGGAGTAACCATGCGAATGCAGATGGACTCTCTAGGTATTTCCACTTAGAACATGAAGACTTAACTGGGCAAGGTTAGTTTAATGTCCCTACGTTTGGGGGGGTTGTGTAGGAGAGTAGGATCTGCTTCACAGGGGTACCCCCACTTTTTGCTGATACTTCACTGGTTTTCGACATTAGTCTGGCTGGGGCCCTGCTATTCAGAACCCCAGCCTAGCTGTTTCCTCTTTAAAAGAGTCTCCATGTGCCTTAGGCACATCACTGATTGGGATCTGGAGTGCCCTTGTAAGTCCCTAGTATATGGTATACTATGTACCAAGGGCATAGGCACCTCAGAGGCCTGCCAGGGGATGCAGCATGTATTCTGCCACCCCTGGTAGGCCATCCAAACTGGCACCACAGGTCTGCTACTGCAGCCTGGGTAAGGTGGTGCATGCACCCCTTGCTGTGGTATAGGTTACCTATATCACTAAATGCATACACACATATAAACCTATAAGTCACTCCTAAGGCAGGCCTTATCAATTCTAAAGGCAGAGTGCATGGTTCCTATGTGAGAGGGTGCCCCTGCATGAGCAGGGCCCCTCTGCAGCGTTCGGAGACCATCTCTGATGCTGTTTGTAGTGCAGCCTGACCATATACTCTTAAACGCATTATATCCTCGCGGTAAAATGCTAACTATGGAATGGCTGCACCTAAACATGTCGTGTTTGGTGTCAAACATCTTGGAATACTACCCCCCGCCAATCCTGGCGGCGGGGTTAGCATTCCACCCTTCTAGAGGGAAAGGCATGTTAACTCTGACGAGTCCGGTAACTTCTTTCCAGAGCCTGGCATCACAAAATGGATGCTGCTGCCACAGACACGAGTCTGGCCTCCTGCTGCTGGACGAAACTCCGGCAGGGGAGGCCTGGACAATAGGTTTCCTGTCCCAGGGAGGTGTGACCAACTCCCCAGACAGGACAATGTGTATTGGGGCTGGGCGGGAGCACTTTCGGGTGCTTTGAAGTCCTGCACTGGGGGCACATTTGGTGTCCCTGTGCATACCCCAGTTCAAACCGGATCAGGGGCTTGCAGACCCTGCTTTGGCGCGAACTGGACAAAGGGAAAGGGGTGTAGCCACCCCTCTGCCCTGACCCACCCATAGGTGGGGCCACAGAGTAGTCCATCCCCTATTTTTAGAATAAAGGTAGGAACCCAGTCCCTAGGACTTTAGATTATACCTGGACGAAACTCTGAAACAGAATCCTGGACCTTCGACGCTCTACTCACGATTAGAGGACTGAAGAATCTCCCTTGGGGTCAAGGAGTGACTCCCCTGCTTGGCAGGCACCAAAGAAGCATCTGTCCGGTTCGCATCACTGAAGCTCCCGTCGGACGCCGAAGTCATCGCATCACCAGAGGTGGATTCTCAGACTTCCCCGAGGCTACCCTGAGTCCCCAGCAAAGCTGAGGCCCGTGGCTATCGTGGGTGACGTGAGACCGTGACCCCTGGACACCGAGCACATTTGCAAGTGCACCATCTTCTGGGTCTCCCAAGAAGTCGTGCTTTGGGCTCCGAGTAGCCCTAGCCTCCAGCACCACCTGCACCGAAGATCACTGGCCCCCACTCCACGAGTGTCCTGTAAGCCAGCTCCACGTGCGGCGTCACGAGGCTCCTTCGCGGTCGCTAGCCCGTTGGCTAGTAGCCCTTAACGAAGGCCAATCTTTTCTTTACTTGGCAGTCTGGTTGCTCCAGGCCTGCCCTCACTTACCCTCGCTGGGTGAGTTCCCCAGACCTTGCTGGTCTGCATCATCGACGATCTACATCTTACTCGAGACTTGCCGTTGCCAAGGCTTGTTGGGTCCAATCTGGTCGCCGACACCTCTGCACTCGACAGACATCGAGCCACAGCCTGAATCCTGCTCCTGGTTGCCGACAACGCCTCCCGGACCTCGTGGCTGAAGAGTCAAGACGACCGTCATCGAATCTGAAGCACTCTACATCGGTGGGCATCTGTCCATCGCCTCCCTGGTCACTGGCTAGTGACCCAGACTCTGTCCCCTCTGCTTTCAGGTTCTTCAGAACTCCGATCCACTCTTGGATCCACCCGGACACTTTTCTCCTGGTCGCCAGCAGCACTTTGCAGCAGATCGCCATAAGAACCGACGACGAAACCCGACCCCGAAAGGCACCTATGCACCCGGCTTCCCTGGGTGAGGTAACACGAGTACTCCGGTGCTCCCGTGGGTAGAGACTCTTCAAAGTCCTAGATCTCAAAGGGTTTTGTCCTAGTCCTCTTCTAAGTGTCCCTTTCCTCTATTTTCCCGATCCCGACTTTCTCCATAGAAGTTAACGGCGTATCGCGGTTGTGTATTTACACTGCACGCGTCTCCCGTGGGTCCCCTGTGTCACTACCTTGGGTGGTTCCTTGTGGTCCAAGCACTTCTAGAGGCTCTAGGCCTAGTGTCTAGTTCAGTCGTGGTTCGCATACCACTTTATTGGTATATGGTTTGGTACGCCCCTAGGGCCCAAACGTGTATTTGTGCTATTACTGTGATTTAAGATCTTATAACCTATGTACTTCGAACTCTAGCCTCATAAAGAGACTAGAGGGATGTGTTTAGAAATAAATACATATATTTTGAATATATACCTGGTGTGGTGCTCTTTCATTTGGTCACTCAAGAGATTATAGACTGGTAAAACAAGCTGCTTTACATTCCTTCAAGACTTAGCCTGAAGGCTGCTCTCCACAGCTACCACTAGGATAGCTTTCAATAAGGTTGTCTTTAACCTACCTACCATAAGAGTCGATTTGGACTGGTGCAAGGTGCCCACTATAATTAGTGGACAGCATATGCCAGGCCAACTTCTCACACTCTGGGTAAGAGGGAGTGACAGGTTGGATTTTAAGCGCCTTGGTCATGAGGGAGTAACAGGTTGGACTTTAGGCACCGAGGTCAAAAGGTAGTGACAGGTTTGACTTTAGGCACCTTGGTCAAGAGGGAGTGACAGGTTTGAATTTAGGCACCGTGGTGAAGAGGGCATGAGAGGTTGGACTTTAGGCACTGTGGTCAAGAGGGAGGGACAGGTTGACCTTTAGGCACCGTGGTGAAGAGGGAGTGACAGGCTGGACTTTACGCGCTGAGGTCAAGAGGGAGTGACAGGTTGGACTTAGGCGCCTTGGTCAAGATGGAGTGACAGGTTTGACTTTAGGCACCGTGGTGAAGAGGGAGTGACAGGTTGGACTTTAGGCGCTGTGGACAAGAGGTAGTGACAGGTTGGACTTTAGGCGCCATGGTGAAGAGGGAGTGACAGGTTGGACTTTAGGCGCCGAGGTCAAGAGGGAGTGACAGGTTGGACTTTAGGCGCTGTGGTCAAGAGGAAGTGACAGGCTGGACTTTAGGCGCCGTGGTCAAGAGGGAGTGACAGGTTGGACTTTAGGCACCATGGTCAAGAGGGAGTGACAGGCTGGGCTTTAGGTGCTGAGGTCAAGAGGGAATTACAGGCTGGACTTTAGGCACGGTGGTCAAGAGGGAGTGACAGGTTGGACGTTAGGTGCTGTGGTCAAGAGGGAGTGACAGGTCGGACTTTAGGCGCCGAGGTCAAGAGAAAGTGACAGGTTGGACTTTAGGCTCCTTGGTCAAGAGGGAGTGACAGGTTGGACTTTAGGCGCCGTGATGAAGAGGGAGTGACAGGTTGGACTATAGGCGCTGAGGTCAAGAGGGAGTGACAGGTTGGACTTTAGGCGCCTTGGTCAAGATGGGGTGACAGGTTTGACTTTAGGCACCGTGGTGAAGAGGTAGTGACAGGTTGGACTTTAGGCGCCATGGTGAAGAGGGAGTGACAGT
The DNA here is from genome assembly GCA_963921515.1 of Calotriton arnoldi. Lineage (NCBI taxonomy): Eukaryota > Metazoa > Chordata > Amphibia > Caudata > Salamandridae > Calotriton > Calotriton arnoldi. The sequence continues at coordinate 198,795 of CAWUFW010015726.1, forward strand.
TTGGACTTTAGGCGCCGAGGTCAAGAGGGAGTGACAGGTTGGACTTTAGGCGCTGTGGTCAAGAGGAAGTGACAGGCTGGACTTTAGGCACCGTGGTCAAGAGGGAGTGATAGGTTGGACTTTAGGCACCATGGTCAAGAGGGAGTGACAGGCTGGGCTTTAGGTGCTGAGGTCAAGAGGGAATTACAGGCTGGACTTTAGGCACGGTGGTCAAGAGGGAGTGACAGGTTGGACGTTAGGTGCTGTGGTCAAGAGGGAGTGACAGGTTGGCCTTTAGGCACCTTGGTCAAGAGGGAGTGACAGGCTGGAGTTTAGGCACCGTGGTGAAGAGGGAGTGACAGGTTGGACTTTAGGCGCAGTGGTCAAGAGGGAGTGACAGGCTGGAGTTTAGGCGCTGTGGTGAAGAGGGAGTGACAGGTTGGACTTTAGGTGCAGTGGTCAAGAGGGAGTGACAGGCTGGACTTTATGCGCTGAGGTTAAGAGGGAGTGATAGGCTGGCCTTTAAGCACCGTGGTTAAGAGGGAGTGACAGGTCGGACTTTAGGCGCCTTGGTTAAGAGAAAGTGACAGGTTGGACTTTTGGCGCCTTGGTCAAGAGGGAGTGACAGGTTGTACTTTAGGCATTGTGGTCAAGAGGGAGTGACAGGCTGGACTTTAGGCGCCGTGGTCGAGAGGGAGTGACAGGTTGGACTTTAGGCACCATGCTCAAGAGGGAGTCACAGGTTGGACTTTAGGCACTGTGGTCAAGAGGGAGTGACGGGTTGGTCTTTAGGTGCCGAGGTCAAGAAGGAGTGACAGGTTGGACTTTAGGCGCTGTAGTCAAGAGGGAGTGACAGGCTGGACTTTAGGCGCCGTAGTCAAGAGGGAGTGACAGGCTGGTCTTTAGGTGCTTTGGTCAAGAGTGAGTGAAAGGCCGAACTTTAGGTGCTGTGGTCAAGAGGGAGTTACAGGTTGGACTTTAGGAGCTGTGGTCAAGAGGGAGTGACAGGCTGGACTTTAGCCGCTGTGGGTAAGATGGAGTGACAGGTTGGATTTTAAGCTCCTTGGTCATGAGGGAGGGACAGGTTGGGCTTTAGGCACCGAGGTCAAAAGGTAGTGACAGGTTTGACTTTAGGCACCTTGGTCAAGAGGGAGTGACAGTTTTGACTTTAGGCACCGTGGTGAAGAGGAAGTGACAGGTTGGACTTTAGGCACTGTGGTCAAGAGGGAGTGACAGGTTGGACTTTAGGCGCCGAGGTCAAGAGGAAGTCACAGGTTGGACTTTAGGCGCTGTGGTCAAGAGGAAGTGACAGGCTGGACTTTAGGCACCGTGGTCAAGAGGGAGTGACAGGTTGGACTTTAGGCGCCATGGTCAAGAGGGAGTGACAAGCTGGGTTTTTATGTGTCGTGATCAAGAGGGAGCGACAGGCTGGACTTTAGGAGCTGTGGTCAAGAGGGAGTTGCAGGTTGGACTTTAGGCACTGTGGTCAATAGCGAGTGACAGGCTGGACTTTAGGCGCTGTGGTAAGAGGGAGGGACAGGTTGGACTTTAGGTGCCTTGGTCAAGAGGGAGTGACAGGATGGACTTTAGGTGCCGTGGTCAAGAGGGAGTGACAGGTTGGACTTTAGGTGCTGTGGTCAAGATGGAGTGACAGGCTGGTCTTTAGGCGCTCTGGGTAAGAGGGAGTGACAGGTTGGATTTTAAGCGCCTTGGTCATGAGGGAGTAACAGGTTGGACTTTAGGCACTGAGGTCAAAAGGTAATGACAGGTTTGACTTTAGGCACCTTGGTCAAGAGGAAGTGACAGGTTTGACTTTAGGCACCGTGGTGAAGAGGGAGTGACAGGTTGAACTTTAGGCACTGTGGTCAAGAGGGAGTGACAGATTGGACTTTAGGTGCCGAGGTCAAGAGGGAGTCACAGGTTAGACTTTAGGCACTGTGGTCAAGAGGGAGTGACAGGCTGGACTTTAGGCACCCTTTTCAAGAGGGAGTGACAGGTTGAACTTTAGGCACCATGGTCAAGAGGGAGTGACAGGCTGGGTTTTTATGTGCCATGGTCAAGAGGGAGCGACAGGCTGGACTTTAGGCGCTGTGGTCAAGAGGGAGTGACATGTTGGACTTTAGGCACTGTGGTCAATAGCGAGTGACAGGCTGGACTTTAGGCACTGTGGGTAAGAGGGAGGGACAGGTTGGACTTTAGGTGCCTTGGTCAAGAGGGAGTGACAGGATGGACTTTAGGTGCCGTGGTCAAGAGGGAGTGACAGGTTGGACTTTAGGTGCTGTGGTCAAGAGGGAGTGACAGGCTGGACTTTAGGCGCTCTGGGTAAGAGGGAGTGACAGGTTGGATTTTAAGCGCCTTGGTCATGAGGGAGTAACAGGTTGGACTTTAGGCACTGAGGTCAAAAGGTAGTGACAGGTTTGACTTTAGGCACCTTGGTCAAGAGGAAGTGACAGGTTTGACTTTAGGCACCGTGGTGAAGAGAAAGTGACAGGTTGGACTTTAGGCACTGTGGTCAAGAGGGAGTGACAGGTTGGACTTTAGGCGCCTGTGTAGGAGGGTAGGATCTGCCTCTTATGTTGCCCCCACTTTTTTTCTGATGTTTACACTGGTTTCTGGCTATAGTCTGGCTGGGCCCCTGCTAATCAGGGCCCCAGCCTCTCTGTTCTCTCTAAACGATTTGAAGTGCACTCTAGGTGCACTAGTGATTGGATACTGTGGCACCTTATGAGTCCCTAGTATATGGTACCTTAGGTACCAAGGGCATAGGTACTTCACAGGCCTACCAGGGGCTGCAGCATGTATTATGCCACCCCTGGGAAGCAGACTAAATCTGACACCACAGGCCTGCTACTGCAGCCTGAGTGAGGAAGTGCTAGCACTCCTCACTGAGATATAGGTTCCCTATATCTCTCCTACACACACATATAACCCTATCAGTCACCCCTAAGGCAGGCCCTATCAATCCTGAGGGCAGGGTGCTTGGCTTCTATGTGAGGGGGTGCCTCTGCCTGAGCAGGGCCCCTCTGCAGCTCTCAGAGTCCATTCTCTGGTGCTGTTTGTGGATGCGGTTAAACCATATACTTTTAAGTGCATTATATCCTCGCGGTAAAATGCTAACTTTGGAATGGCTGCATCGAAACATGTTGTGTTTGGTGTCAAACACCTTGGAATACTACCCCCCCGCCAGTCCTGGCGGCGGGGGTAGCATTTCACCCTTCTAGAGGGATAGACATGTACCTACTGTGGAAACGCGGTAGAATCCTGCAGAGCCCTGGCATCACAAAATGGATGCCACCAGTCACAGACACTGGGCTGCCCTCCTGCTGATGACCAACACTCGCAGTGGAGGAAGCCCAACAATAGATATCCTGTCCCAAGGGGTGTGACCACCTCCCAGACAGGGTTTAGTGTATTGGGGCTGGGTGGGTGCACTCTTAGAGTGCTTTGAAGTCCTGCACTGGGGGAGCAGAAGGCTCCTCTGTGCATATGCCAGTTCAAACCGGCTCAGGGGCTACCTGCCCCTGCTCTGGTGCAAAACTGGACAAAGGGAAGTGGGTGTAGCCGCCCACTCCCCTGACCCTCCCATAGGTAGGGTCATAGAGCTAGTCCCTCCCTTTCTTTTAGTATAAGAGGGGGAACCTGTGCATTGCACCCTAGATTTCCCTGGACGACGCTCTGAAGACGAATCCCGGACCTTCGACGTTCCACTACCTTTGGAAGACTGAAGAATCTCCCTTGGAGTCAAGGAGTGACTCCCCTGCTTGGCAGGCACCAAAAACTACAAACAACGGTTGCAAACTATGCCGCTCCCGCCGGAGTCCGAAGTCCCTGCAGCCCAAGAAGTGGATTTCCTGACTTCGCAAAGGCCATCGTGAGTCCCCAGCGAAGCTGAGGCCAGTGGACCCCAAGAGTAATGAGGAACCGCGACCCCTGGGTACCATGCACTATTGTCGAGTGCAACCCCTTCACAACGTTCCACGAACTTATGCTTTGGACCACGTGTGGTCCCAGCCTCCAGCAAGAGTCTCTCCTAAGATCAGAGGCCTACCACGTCCCGAGTGACCGTGGGCCCCTGTGAGCAAATCCTCCAGAGGCGTCTTCGTGATCCCTTGCCAGCCGGCTTGTGGGTCCCCAGAAGACTTTCTAAAGAAACCAAAGGGCTCCCCTGGTTGCTCCAGGCCTGCCCTGACTTACCTTCACTGGGTGAGTCTCACAGACCTTGCTGGTCTGCGCCATTGCCTCTTCACACTTTCCCCAAGACTTGCTGTTACCAAGGCTTGTTGGCTCTAATCGAGTCGCCGACACCGCAGAAAGCTGCAGACATCGTGGGTCACGCAGAATCCAGCTCTTGGTTGTCATCGACACCTCCTGGACCTCGTGGCTGAAGAGTCAAGGCAACTGCGAACGACCTGAATCTTGCGACGACGGTGGGCATCCATCTTCCTTGCCCCTAGTCACTGCCAAGTGACTTTGAACACTGTCCCCTCTGCTTTCAGGTCTTCCATCTTCCGAATCCAGGCTTGGATTCCTCCGGACACTTCTCCTGTCGCCGCAAGCAGCAAGTCTTCACTGGCTCCCATTGAAAACGACGCCGCAACCCGACACCAAAGAACACCTATGCACCCGGCTCCCCTGGGTGAGGTAACTTCAGCACTACAGTGCTCCTGTGGGTGTGGGCCCTAGAACTACTTACCCTGTAAGTGACTTGCTTGTAGCGTCCTTAGAAGTGTCCTAAAACTCTAACTTTCCAAGTGCGACAATTGCGCTGACTCGTACAGGGTTCGCGTCTGTGTTAGACACACCACGTCCATCTCCTTTGCAACACTATCTAAAACTGTATCCTTCGACTCGTACTGAGTCCGATCGGTGTTCGCCTCGAACACACAAAGGGCCTGTAACTCTGAGATCTCCATTGCACTGACTCGCACAAGGTTCGCGTCTGTGTTAGACACAGCGCGTCCATCTCCCTTGCATCCCTATCTGTGACCACGTCCTTCGTCTCGTACAAGGACCGATCGGTGTGTTCGCCTCGAACACGCAAGGGACCTTTAACATTGAAATCTCAATCGCGTCTGAGTACATAGACTCGCACAGGACTCGCACCAGTGCCAGGTCACCGCGTCCGTCCCCTGTGGGTCTCCTACAACTACCTGGGGTGGTTCTTGGAGGTCCCTCGATTCTAGATGCCCTAGACCTAGGTCTAGCAAACTAAGATTGTGATATTCGATTGTGCTAAACTTATTCTGATAAGATTTGACTTGTACATATGTTCCTGACCTCTGATCTCATAAAGAGATTAGTAGAGAGTGTTTATTAATAAAAACATATATATTTGATATATATACCTGTGTGGTGTCTTTTCATTTGGTGATTCAAGAGATTGTGTGGTAAAACAAGCTGCTTTACATTCCTTCAAGACTTAGCCTGAAGGCTGCTCTCCACAGCTACCACTAGGATAGCTTTCTATAAAGGTTGTCTTAAACCTATCTACCATAAGAGTCGAATTGTTCTGGTGCAAGGTGTCCACTTTAATTAGTGAACAGCATATACCAGGCCAACTTCTCACATTGGTGGGCAGCGTGTGGGATTCCAGCTTGCTATTGTTTTACCAGAAAATCTCTATTTGAATTACTAACTGAAAACCACTATAGGTACTCAAAGTACATATAAAGTCAAGGTTAGTATCAATAAGTTCTACTGAACTTAGAGTTGTGTGCCAAGGGATAGCACACCCTTTCTACAGCTCAAGCTAGTATCAGTAGGCCACAAACTAGTGTAGGTAGTACAACACTGCACAACACTAGAATGTCCTTAACCCCTTCCGTGCTCATGACGAGCTCAGCTCGTCATGCTGCGCGGTAGCGCTGTGCGCATGACGAGCTGAGCTCGTCACGACTAACCCTGGGCACAGCACTACGCTACGCTCGCGTAGTTTGCGAAGTTTGCGCTACTTCGCACAACGCGAATTGCACGTAGCACAGTGCAAACACGCGTAGCGTAGCGTAGTGCAGCGGTCATTTTTTGCTTGCTCGCGGTCCTCAACGTCAAGTTGGCGACCGCGAGCAAGCAAAATGACATCCCGGCGAGATTCTCAACGCGGGGAGGTCAGGTTTCTCATTGCGAGTGGTCGCGTATGCTCGCGACCGCTCGCGATGAGAAACTACCAGTCCGCGTTGAGAAAGCTGCCGCTCGAGTAAAAATCTACTCGAGCGGCAGTAAAAGACAGCTCGCACTGTGCAAGATGCCGTTTTCAATGATTGCACAGTGCGGACAAGCATCCGGCACTGTGCAATCATTGCGAACAGTGCGCTACGCAGTTCGCGTAGTGCTACGCGTAGCTCGCGTAGTGCGAACTGCACTTTGCGTAGCTTCGCGTAGCGCTACTTCGCGAACTACGCCCAGGCTTAGTCACAACCCCACCCGCGATCGGAATGTCCAGCACACGAGCGGAATTCCGATCGCGGTCAAGGGGTTAAAGGGTGGAACCAGTGGTTCCACTCAGCCTCAGTATAAGGACATGGCTTTCTCTGACTTGAGAGCCATGTGTGTTGAAAGACACCTGAGGCTAGGACAGAGTCCCTCAACCCTACACCTGATAGATCTGCTGACATCAGATGATCTTAGATTGGCTCTAGGAGCTAATGGGTCTGAATCAGTGGGTGGGTCAATTACAGTATCTGGGTCAGATGATGAAAATCAGAATGACCAGGACTCTGTGATTGAAGGGCCAGGCCTCAAGGGGCCTAAAAAGGACAGAGGAATTCTCCCTAAGAGAACTGACAGAGTGGACGAGAGGCATAGGTCACCTTCCAGGGAATCTGAGCACTCTTATCACTCTGGCAGAGAATTTGTCCACCAGAGGAACTCATACTTTCCCATAAGAGAGACCTCCTCTGAAAGAATGTGCAAACTGCTGCAGTATGAGGAAGCAAGAGTTGCCCTCAGAACCAAGCAGTTGGCACTGGATAGAGAAGCCCTGGAGATCCAGAGAGCTTCTAGACGAGAGGGGTTAGAACCCCTTGGTGGAAGCAACAGTGTCCCTAGAGGCAGAGAATCTATTCCAGACCATAGGAACCTGAGCAAGGTTGTTCCTCCCTACCAGAGTGGGGATGATATCCACAAGTGGATAACTGCTATGGAGAGGGCCTGTAGAGTACAGCAGGTCCCCCAAAAGCAGTGGGCAGCAATCTTGTGGCTCTCCTTTTCAGATAAAGGTAGAGACAAGCTTCTCACTGTTAGAGAAGAGGATGCTGATGATTATGAAGTCCTGAAGAGTGCACTAATAGATGGGTTTGGCTTAACCACTGAGCAGTACAGGTTGAAGTTCAGAGACACCCAGAAGGCACAGACTCAGGACTGGACTGACTTTGTTGATTGTGCAACCAAGGCTCTGGAGGGTTGGCTGGTTGGCAGTAGGGTTACTGATTTCAAGGGATTGTATAATCTGATGATGAGAGAACAGATCCTTAATAATTGCCAGAACCAGTTGTTGCATCAGTACCTGGTGGACTCGGATCTGACCTCTCCCCAAGAATTGGGAAAGAAGGCAGACAAATGGGTCAGAACCAGGGTGAGGCAGAAACGCCAGAACCAAGGGGGTGACACCAAGAAGCAAGATCCTAAGGGCTCTGAGAAAGGTGGGGATAAGTCAAAAGACCAGAAGTCTTCACAAGGGCCCCAAAAATCTGCATCTGGTGGGGAGTCACAATCCAACAAGGGAAAAGGCCAAAAGAAGCCCTGGTGCAAATTCTGTAAACAGAAAGGTGTGAGAAGTTGGCCTGGCATATGCTGTCCACTAATTATAGTGGGCACCGTGCACCAGTCCAAATCGACTCTTATGGTAGGTAGGTTAAAGACAACCTTATTGAAAGCTATCCTAGTGGTAGCTATGGAGAGCAGCCTTCAGGCTAAGTCTTGAAGGAATGTAAAGCAGCTTGTTTTACCAGTCTATAATCTCTTGAGTGACCAAATGAAAGAGCACCACACCAGGTATATATTCAAAATATATGTATTTATTACTAAACACACCCCTCTAGTCTCTTTATGAGGCTAGAGTTCAAAGTACATAGGTTATAAGATCTTAAATCACAGTAATAGCACAAATACACGTTTGAGCCCTAGGGGCGTACCAAACCATATACCAATAAAATGGTATGCGAACCACGACTGAACTAGACACTAGGCCTAGAGCCTCTAGAAGTGCTTGGACCACAAGGAACCACCCAAGGTAGTGACACAGGGGACCCACGGGAGACGCGTGCAGTGTAAATACACAACCGCGATACGCCGTTAACTTCTATGGAGAAAGTCGGGATCGGGAAAATAGAGGAAAGGGACACTTAAAAGAGGACTAGGACAAAACCCTTTGAGATCTAGGACTTTGAAGAGTCTCTACCCACGGGAGCACCGGAGTACTCGTGTTACCTCACCCAGGGAAGCCGGGTGCATAGGTGCCTTTCGGGGTCGGGTTTCGTCGTCGTTTCTTATGGCGATCTGCTGCAAAGTGCTGCTGGCGACCAGGAGAAAAGTGTCCGGGTGGATCCAAGAGTGGATCGGAGTTCTGAAGAACCTGAAAGCAGAGGGGACAGAGCTTTGCTGGGGACTCAGGGTAGCCTCGGGGAAGTCTGAGAATCCACCTCTGGTGATGCGATGACTTCGGCGTCCGACGGGAGCTTCAGTGATGCGAACCGGACAGATGCTTCTTTGGTGCCTGCCAAGCAGGGGAGTCACTCCTTGACCCCAAGGGAGATTCTTCAGTCCTCTAATCGTGAGTAGAGCGTCGATGGTCCAGGATTCTGTTTCAGAGTTTCGTCCAGGTATATCTAATCTTGCTGTGGCAAGGGTTCCCCATTTTAACTAGTAAAACAGGGAGGGACTAACTCTATGACCCCACCTATGGGAGGGTCAAGGGAGGGGGTGGCTACACCCACTTCCCTTTGTCCAGTTCGCGCCAGAGCAGGGGCAGGTAGCCCCTGAGCTGGTTTGAACTGGCATATGCACAGAGGAGCCTTTTGCTCCCCCAGTGCAGGACTTCAAAGCACTCTAAGAGTGCACCCACCCAGCCCCAATACACATTATCCTGTCTGGGGAGGTGGTCACACCTCCCTGCAACAGGAAACCTATTGTCCAGGCCTCCCTGCCGGAGTTTCGTCCAGCAGCAGGAGGCCAGACTTGTGTCTGTGGCAGCAGCATCCATTTTGTGATGCCAGGGCTTCAGAAAGAAGTTACCGGGTAAGCCAGAGTTAACATGTCTTTCCCTCTAGAAGGGTGGAATGCTACCCCCGCCGCCAGGATTGGCGGGGGGTAGTATTCCAAGATGTTTGACACCAAACACGACATGTTTAGGTGCAGCCATTCCAAAGTTAGCATTTTACCGCGAGGATATAATGCGCTTAAGAGTATATGGTCAGGCTGCACTACAAACAGCATCAGAGATGGTCTCCGAACGCTGCAGAGGGGCCCTGCTCATGCAGGGGCACCCTCTCACATAGGAACCATGCACTCTGCCTTTAGGATTGATAAGGCCTGCCTTAGGAGTGACTTATAGGTTTCTAGGTGTGTATGTATTTCATGATATAGGTAACCTATATCACAGTAAGGGGTGCATGCACCACCTTACCCAGGCTGCAGTAGCAGACCTGTGGTGTCAGTTTGGATGGCCTTCCAGGGGTGGCATAATACATGCTGCAGCCCCTGGCAGGCCTCTGAGGTACCTATGCCCTTGGTACATAGTATACCATATACTAGGGACTTATAAGGGCACTCCAGATCCCAATCAGAGATGTGCCTAAGGCACATGGAATCCATTTTACAGAGAAAGCAGATAGACTGGGGCCCTGAATAGCAGGATCCCAGTCCAACTAAGTCATAAACCAGCAAAACACCATAAAAAAAGTGGGGGCAACCATATAGTCAGATTCCACCTTCCTACAAAAGGGCACTGGACTTCTGACTGTAACAAGTCCAAAGACCAAACCACCACCACTCCTGCCCCTAAGGCAACTGTTCCCCCTAGTTCAGCTACTGGTGGAGGTGGTACACAGAATAAGGGTGTAGTAGGGTTGACCCTGGGTTCTGAAGTGGACTCTGACCTAGTCAGAGTGCCCACTCAGGCAATGCTGATTTGTGAGGGAGACCTTAATATGTCCTTCCTAGTGAGTCCCAGTAATCTGGGAAAATACAAACAGCAGCCTGTAATAAATGGTAAACAGGCTTTGGCATTTAGGGACACAGGTGCTAATGTCACCATGGTGGCAGAGGATCTTGTGGACCCTGGACAGATCATCCTGGGCGAAATGTACCAGGTGACCAATGCAAGCAACGTCAAGACCAACCATAGTCTGGCAGTTGTGAATTTCTCCTGGGGAGGGGTAACTGGCCTCAAGAAGGTTGTAGTCAGTGCAGACCTCCCTGTCGAATGTCTATTGGGCAATGATCTAGAGACTTCAGCCTGGTCTGAAGTAGAGTTATGGACTCATGCTGAGATGTTGGGCATCCCTGCAGAGGTATTTGCTGTGACCAGGTCACAAGCAAGAATGCATGACACTGAACCAGCTCTGGATCCTGGAACAATGAACCAGATGCTTCCCAAGAGGAGGAGCAGTAGGGTAAAGGCAGTGCCATCCCCTCTGTCTCAGATCACAGATTCACCTCCAGAGGGAGGTGAAGCAGATCCTGAAGAAGGAACTGCCCCAGAGGGACTGGAGCCTGATCAGGTTGAGTTCTTGGGGGCAGGGGGCCCTTATAGGGAAGATCTGAGTAAGGAGCAACAGTGCTGCCCCTCTCTTGAACCCCTCAGACAGCAGGCTGCTGCTGAGGCTGCTGGGAGTGCTAGTGGGTCCCATAAAGTTTATTGGGATGAGGGACTCCTATATTCTGAAGTTAGAGACCCAGCCCCTGGAGCCACCAGGAGGTTGGTAATACCTCAGAAGTTTAGGGGTTCCTCTTGACCCTAGCACATGACATCCCTTTAGCAGGACACTTGGGCCAAAACAAGACCTGGGACAGGCTTGTTCCACATTTTCATTGGCCACATATGTCAGAGGACACAAAGGAGTTTTGTCGCTCCTGTGTCACCTGCCAAGCCAGTGGTAAGGCAGGTGGCACAACAAAGGCCCCCCTGATACCACTACCGGTGGTGGGGGTACCCTTTAAGAGGGTAGGGATTGACATTGTTGGTCCCCTTGACCCTCAAACTGCATCTGGGCACAGGTTTATCCTGGTGGTAGTGGATCATGCCACCAGGTACCCAGAAGCAATTCCTCTGAGGACCACCACAGCCCCTGTGGTGGCAAGAGCCCTCATTGGAGTCTTCTCCAGAGTGGGTTTTCCAAAGGAGGTCATTTCTGACAGAGGTACCAACTTCATGTCAGGATATCTAAAAGCAATGTGGAAGGAGTGTGGTGTAACTTACAAGTTCACCACCCCCTATCACCCACAATGCAATGGTTTAGTTGAACGCTTCACAAAACCTTGAAAGGAATGATTAAAGGACTCCCAGAGAAGCTTAGGCGGAAATGGGACCTTTTTCTTCCTTGCCTGTTCTTTGCATACAGAGAGGTTCCACAGAAGGGGGTTGGTTACAGCCCATTTGAGCTTCTGTTTGGGCATTGTAGGAAGGTGGAATCTGACTATATGGTTGCCCCCACTTTTTTCCTGGTGTTTTGCTGGTTTATGACTTAGTTGGACTGGGACCCTGCTATTCAGGGCCCCAGTCTATCTGCTCTCTCTAAACGACATGGAGTGCACTCTAGGTGCACTAGTGATTGGATACTGTGGTGCCTTATGAGTCCCTAGTATATGGTACCTTAGGTACCAAGGGCATAGGTACTCCACAGGCCTACCAGGGGCTGCAGCATGTATTATGCCACCCCTGGGAAGCAGTCTAAATCTGACATCACAGGCCTGCTACTGCAGCCTGGGTGAGGTGGTGCTAGCACCCCTCACTGAGATATAGGTTTCCTATATCTCTCCTGCACACACATATAAACCTATCAGTCACCCCTAAGGCAGGCCCTATCAATCCTGAGGGCAGGGTGCTTGGCTTCTATGTGAGGGGGTGCCTCTGCCTGAGCAGGGCCCCTCTGCAGCTCTCAGAGTCTATTCTCTGGGGCTGTTTGTGGATGCGGTTAAACCATATACTCTTAAGTGCATTATATCCTCGCGGTAAAATGCTAACTTTGGAATGGCTGCATCAAAACATGTCGTGTTTGGTGTCAAACATCTTGGAATACTACCCCCCGCCAATATTGGCGGCGGGGGTAGCATTCCACCCTTCTAGAGGGATAAGACATGTACCTGCTGTGGAAACGCGGTAGAATCCTGAAGAGCCCTGGCATCACAAAATGGATGCCACCAGTCACAGACACTGGGCTGCCCTCCTGCTGATGACCGAAAACTCGCAGTGGAGGAAGCCCAACAATAGGCATCCTGTCACAGGGAGGTGTAACCACCTCCCAGACAGGGTTTAGTGTATTGGGGCTGGGTGGGTGCACTCTTAGAGTGCTTTGAAGTCCTGCACTGGGGGAGCAGAAGGCTCCTCTGTGCATATGCCAGTTCAAACCGGCTCAGGGGCTACCTGCCCCTGTTCTGGCACGAAACTGGACAAAGGGAAGTGGGTGTAGCCACCCCTCCCTTGACCCTCCCATAGGTGGGGTCATAGAGCTAGTCCATCCCCTCTTTTCAGTATAAGAAGGGGAACCCTTGAACTTGCTAGTTAGATAACCCCTGGACGACGCTCTACAGAAGAATCCTGGCCCTTCAACGTTCCACTACCTTTGGAAGACAGAAGAATCTCCTTGGAGTCAAGGAGTGACTCCCCTGCTTGGCAGGCACCAAAAACGACAACGACGGTCGCAAACTACGCCGCTCCCGCCGGAGTCCGAAGTCCCTGCAGCCCAAGAAGTGGATTTCCTGACTTCTCCAAGGCCATCGTGAGTCCCCAGCGAAGCTGAGGCAAGTGGACCCCACGAGTGACGAGGAACCGCGACCCCTGGGTACCGTGCACTATTGTCGAGTGCAACCCCTTCACAACTTTCCACGAACTTGTGCTTTGGATCACGTGTGGTCCCGACCTCTAGCAGGAATCCCTCCGAAGATCAGAGGCCTACACCGTCCCGAGTGACCGTGGGCCCCTGTTGAGTGATTCCGCCCGAGGTGTCTTTGTGATCCCTTGCCAGCCGGCTCGTGGGTCCCCAGAAGACTTCTTAAAGAAACCAAAGGGCTCCCCTGGTTGCTCCAGGCCTGCCCTGACTTACCCTCGCTGGGTGAGTCCCTCAGATCTTGCTGGTCTGGGCCATCGACTTTTCTTCATCACCCCGAGACTTGCTGTTGCCAAAGCTTGTTGGCTCCAATCGAGTTGCCGACACCGCAGTAAGCTGCAGACTTCGTGGGACACACAGAATCCAGCTCCTGGTCATCGTGGACGCCTCCTGGACCTCGTGGCTGAAGAGTCAAGGCACCCGCAACCGACCTGAATCAACCGACGACGGTGGGCATCCATCTTCCTTGCCCCGAGTCACTGCCAAGTGACTTTGAACACTGTCCCCTCTGCTTTCAGGTCATCCTTCTTCAGAATCCAGGCTTGGATTCCACCGGACACTTCTTCAGCTCCCGCAAGCAGCAAGTCTTCTTTGTTCGCCATTGAAAACGACGCCGCGACCCGACACCAAAGGACACCTATGCACCCGGCTTCCCTGGGTGAGGTAACTCCAGCACTACGGTGCTCCTGTGGGTGTGGGCCCTAGAACTACTTACCCTGTAAGTGACTCGCTTGTAGGTTCTCCCGAAGTCTCCTAGAACTCTTAATTTCCAACCGCGACTTGCCCCATTGAAGTTAACGGCGATCCGCGCCTGTGTATCCACACTGCACGTGTCCCCCGTGGGTCCTTTACTTACCTGCCTTGGGTGGTTTCGTGAGGCCCCAGCACTTCTGAAGGCCCTAGGCCTTGTCTCCTTGCAAGTCGTTGTTGCTAAGTCCCTTTTTAGTATATGGTCTGGTACGCCCCTAGGGCCCCAGCTATATTTTGTGCTTAACTTATTGTGAAACATTGATTTGTGCATATGTTTGTCTTCTAATCTCATAAAGAGATTAGTAGAGAGTTATTTAGAAATAAATACATATATATTTGATATATATACCTGTGTGGTGTCTTTTCATTTGGTGATTCAAGAGATTATATGGTAAAACAAGCTGCTTTACATTCCTTCAAGACTTAGCCTGAAGGCTGCTCTCCACAGCTACCACTAGGATAGCTTTCTTTAAAAGGTTGTCTTAAACCTATCTACCATAAGAGTCGATTTGCCCTGGTGCAAGGTGTCCACTTTAATTAGTGAACAGCAATACCAGGCCAACTTCTCACATTGGTGGGCAGCGTGTGGGATTCCAGCTTGCCATTGTTTTACTAGATAATCTCTATTTGAATTACTAACTGAAAACCATTATAGGTACTCAAGGTACATATAACGTCAAGCTTAGTATCAATAAGTTCTACTGAACTTAGAGCTGTGTGCCAAGGGATAGCACACCCTTTCCACAGCTCAAGCTAGGATCAGTAGGCCACAAACTAGTGTAGGTAGTACCACACTGCACAACACTAGAATGTCCTTAAGGGGTGGACCCAGTGGATCCACTCAGCCTCAGTATAAGGACATGGCTTTCTCTGACTTGAGAGCCATGTGTGTTGACAGACACCTGAGGCTAGGACAGAGTCCCTCAACACTACACCTGATAGATCTGCTGACAGCAGATGACCTTAGATTGGCTCTAGGAGCTAAAGGGTTTGAATCAGTGGGTGGGTCAGTCATAGTATCTGGGTCAGATGATGAAAATCAGAATGACCAAGACTCTGTGATTGAAGGGCCAGGCTTCAAGGGGCCTGAAAAGGACAGAGGAATTCTCCCTAAGAGAACTGACAGAGAGGAGGAGAGGCACAGATCCCCTTCCAGGGAATCTGACCACTCTTATCACTCTGGCAGAGAATTTGTCCAGCAGAGGAGCTCATACTTTTCCTTAAGAGAGACCTCCTCTGAGAGAAGGTGCAAACTGCTCCAGTATGAGGAAGCCAAAGTGGCCCTCAGAACCAAGCAGTTGGCACTGGATAGGGAAGCCCTGGAGATCCAGAGAGCTTCTAGAAAAGAGGGGTTAGAACCCCCTGGTGGCAGCAACAGTGTCCCTAGAGGCAGAGAATATATCCCTGACCACAGGAACCTGAGCAAGGTTGTTCCTCCCTACCAGAGTGGGGATGATATCCACAAGTGGATAACTGCTATGGAAGGCCTGTAGAGTACAGCAGGTCCCCCAAAAGCAGTGGGCAGCAATCTTGTGGCTCTCCTTTTCAGATAAAGGAAGAGACAAGCTCCTCACTGTTAGAGAGGAGGATGCTGATGATTATGAGGTCCTGAAGAGTGCACTGATAGATGGGTTTGGCTTAACCACTGAGCAGTACAGGTTGAAGTTCAGAGATACCCAGAAGGCACAGACTCAGGACTGGACTGACTTTGTAGATTGTGCATCCAAGGCTCTGGAGGGATGGCTGGTTGGCAGTAGGGTTACTGATTTCAAAGGATTTTATAATCTAATGATGAGAGAACAGATCCTTAATAATTGTCAAAACCAGCTTTTACACCAGTACCTGGTGGACTCTGATCTGACCTCTCCCCAAGAATTGGGAAAGAAGGCAGACAAATGGGTCAGAACCAGAGTAAGGCCTAAGAATCAGGGTGGTGACCACAAGAAAGATTCTGCCAAGTCCCAAGAGAAAGGTGGGGATAAATCTAAGGATAAGTCCACTACAGGGCCCCAAAAGTCCTCTTCTGGGGGTGGGTCCCAAACTCCTTCCTCTCCTGAAAAGAAACCCTATTGCCATGTCTGTAAAAAGCCTGGGCACTGGAAATCTGATCCCAGTTGTCCCAGGATTGGCAATAAAGAAAATGTTCCTCCAACAACTACTACCACCCCTCCTGGTACTACCAGTAGTAATCCTCCAGTTGGGAGTAGTGCACCCAAAAAGTTAGGTGCTTTTGCAAGAGGAACAGAGGTGGGCCCTAGTTCAGACAGGACCCCTCAACAGACTCCTCAGATTCTGATGGTGGTATAGGATTTGCCACCTTTACCGTGGGTCCCACAGCATTGGGCAGGTACAGACTGGAGCCAATAATTAATGGTCAGAAAGCTGTGGCATTTAGGGACACAGGGGCTAGTGTCACCATGGTGGCAGGGAAACTAGTCCCCCTCACCAGCTTTTACCTGAGTTTAAATACTAGGTGACCAACATTGATGGTGTCAGAACAGATCACCCCATGGCCATAGTCAATCTCACCTGGGAGGGGGTCACAGGCCCAAAAAGAGTGGCAGTGTCCCCAACCTTACCTGTAGATTGCCTGATGGGCAATGATCTGGAAATTTCAGCCTGGGCTGAAATTGAACACCAAACCCATCTGAGGATGTTGGGTGTCCCTGTAAAGGTTAGTGGGGCTGTGATGGCCACAGCCCCAGCCCAAGATTTTGGAGAGATGGAGCCTGGAAGAATGGCCCACTCTCCCCCAGAAGAGAGCACAAGGGTTGAAGAAAAGTCTTCTTCCCTCCAGACAGTAGGTAAGGGTCAGCCTCCTCAGGGAACTGACCCTCCCCTAGTGAAGGAACTGCCACAGAGGTAGTCAGGCCTGGCCTGGCCCCACCCCTGATGGCAGAGGACCCTTCCAAGGTGGTACCCAGTCTGGAGCAGGTAAACTGCCCCTCTCTACCCTGCCTCAGTCAGCCCAGGGCTGCAGAGGTCAGGGAGGTCAGTGGACCCCCAGGTCCCCCTGTCCAGAGGAACCCCCCATCAGCAGATTAGGGGCACCCAGTCTAGTAGCCCTAGCCAGGTGAAAATTCCTCAACCCACTGAGGGATCCCCCATACCTTTATGTAGGGACCTCCCCCAGAAGGACTCTGTTAGGCAAGGGCAAACCTGGGACCAAAAGGTTCCAAACATGCCATGTCCCTCCAGTGTTCCATCCAAAGGGACCCAACCCCCAGTTGTAGGCAGTCAAAGGTTGACCCTTAGAGCAAAGTGCAACTCAGTCATGGAAAGACAGGCATACATGGTGACCAGTGATCTGAGGAAGCTGAGGCCAACCTTCCTAGGGCCTCACTTCCCTACTCAGACACCCCACCAGCCTTGTACTTTACCAAAGCACACCAGAGGTAGTGATTCCCCATGGTGGAGACCCTCTCATACCCTTAGGGTGAGGGATTGCTTAGTGGACCATAAGACAGGGGGCAACCATGCTAGTGCAGGTGCTTCCTTATATGACCACTTAATCAATAAAGGCTCAACTGGCCAAGGTTAGCCTTATCTCCTTTCGTTTGGGGGGTTATGTAGGAAGGTGGAATCTGACTATATGGTTGCCCCCACTTTTTTCCTGGTGTTTTGCTGGTTTATGACTTAGTTGGACTGGGACCCTGCTATTCAGGGCCCCAGTCTATCTGCTCTCTCTAAACGACATGGAGTGCACTCTAGGTGCACTAGTGATTGGATACTGTGGTGCCTTATGAGTCCCTAGTATATGGTACCTTAGGTACCAAGGGCATAGGTACTTCACAGGCCTACCAGGGGCTGCAGCATGTATTATGCCACCCCTGGGAAGCAGTCTAAATCTGACACCACAGGCCTGCTACTGCAGCCTGGGTGAGGTGGTGCTAGCACCCCTCACTGAGATATAGGTTTCCTATATCTCTCCTGCACACACATATAAACCTATCAGTCACCCCTAAGGCAGGCCCTATCAATCCTGAGGGCAGGGTGCTTGGCTTCTATGTGAGGGGGTGCCTCTGCCTGAGCAGGGCCCCTCTGCAGCTCTCAGAGTCTATTCTCTGGGGCTGTTTGTGGATGCGGTTAAACCATATACTCTTAAGTGCATTATATCCTCACGGTAAAATGCTAACTTTGGAATGGCTGCATCAAAACATGTCGTGTTTGGTGTCAAACATCTTGGAATACTACCCCCCCGCCAATCTTGGCGGCGGGGGTAGCATTCCACCCTTCTAGAGGGATAAGACATGTACCTGCTGTGGAAACGCGGTAGAATCCTAAAGAGCCCTGGCATCACAAAATGGATGCCACCAGTCACAGACACTGGGCTGCCCTCCTGCTGATGACCGAAACTCGCAGTGGAGGAAGCCCAACAATAGGCATCCTGTCACAGGGAGGTGTAACCACCTCCCAGACAGGGTTTAGTGTATTGGGGCTGGGTGGGTGCACTCTTAGAGTGCTTTGAAGTCCTGCACTGGGGGAGCAGAAGGCTCCTCTGTGCATATGCCAGTTCAAACCGGCTCAGGGGCTACCTGCCCCTGTTCTGGCGCGAAACTGGACAAAGGGAAGTGGGTGTAGCCACCCCCTCCCTTGACCCTCCCATAGGTGGGGTCATAGAGCTAGTCCATCCCCTCTTTTCAGTATAAGAAGGGGAACCCTTGAACTTGCTAGTTAGATAACCCCTGGACGATGCTCTACAGAAGAATCCTGGCCCTTCGACGTTCCACTACCTTTGGAAGACAGAAGAATCTCCCTTGGAGTCAAGGAGTGACTCCCCTGCTTGGCAGGCACCAAAAACGACAACGACGGTCGCAAACTACGCCGCTCCCGCCGGAGTCCGAAGTCCCTGCAGCCCAAGAAGTGGATTTCCTGACTTCTCCAAGGCCATCGTGAGTCCCCAGCGAAGCTGAGGCAAGTGGACCCCACGAGTGACGAGGAACCGCGACCCCTAGGTACCGTGCACTATTGTCGAGTGCACAACGTTCCACGAACTTGTGCTTTGGACCACGTGTGGTCCCGACCTCTAGCAGGAATCCCTCCGAAGATCAGAGGCCTACACCGTCCCGAGTGACCGTGGGCCCCTGTTGAGTGATTCCGCCCGAGGTGTCTTCGCGATCCCTTGCCAGCCGGCTCGTGGGTCCCCAAAAGACTTCTTAAAGAAACCAAAGGGCTCCCCTGGTTGCTCCAGGCCTGCCCTGACTTACCTTCGCTGGGTGAGTCCCTCAGACCTTGCTGGTCTGGGCCATCGACTTTTCTTCATCTCCCCAAGACTTGCTGTTGCCAAGGCTTGTTGGCTCCAATCGAGTTGCCGACACCGCAGTAAGCTGCAGACTTCGTGGGACACACAGAATCCAGCTCCTGGTTGTCGTCGACACCTCCTGAACCTCGTGGCTGAAGAGTCAAGGCACCCGCAACCGACCTGAATCAACCGACGACGGTGGGCATCCATCTTCCTTGCCCCGAGTCACTGCCAAGTGACTTTGAACACTGTCCCCTCTGCTTTCAGGTCATCCTTCTTCAGAATCCAGGCTTGGATTCCACCGGACACTTCTTCAGCTCCCGCAAGCAGCAAGTCTTCTTTGTTCGCCATTGAAAACGACGCCGCGACCCGACACCAAAGGACACCTATGCACCCGGCTTCCCTGGGTGAGGTAACTCCAGCACTACGGTGCTCCTGTGGGTGTGGGCCCTAGAACTACTTACCCTGTAAGTGACTCGCTTGTAGGTTCTCCCGAAGTCTCCTAGAACTCTTAATTTCCAACTGCGACTTGCCCCATTGAAGTTAACGGCGATCCGCGCTTGTGTATCCACACTGCACGCGTCCCCCGTGGGTCCTTTACTTACCTGCCTTGGGTGGTTTCGTGAGGCCCCAGCACTTCTGAAGGCCCTAGGCCTTGTCTCCTTGCAAGTCGTTGTTGCTAAGTCCCTTTTTTAGTATATGGTCTGGTACGCCCCTAGGGCCCCAGCCATATTTTGTGCTTAACTTATTGTGAAACGTTGATTTGTGCATATGTTTGTCTTCTAATCTCATAAAGAGATTAGTAGAGAGTTATTTAGAAATAAATACATATATATTTGATATATATACCTGTGTGGTGTCTTTTCATTTGGTGATTCAAGAGATTATATGGTAAAACAAGCTGCTTTACATTCCTTCAAGACTTAGCCTGAAGGCTGCTCTCCACAGCTACCACTAGGATAGCTTTCTTTAAAAGGTTGTCTTAAACCTATCTACCATAAGAGTCGATTTGCCCTGGTGAAAGGTGTCCACTTTAATTAGTGAACAGCATATACCAGGCCAACTTCTCACAGGCATCCTGTGAGAGGTCCATTGTGTTTGGTAAAAGAGGGCTGGGAGTTACCCCTCAAGCCCCCCAAACAAGATGTGATGGACTATGTACTTGGTCTCCGCTCCCGGATGGCTGAGTACATGAAAAAGGCAACCAAAAACCTGGAGGCCAGCCAAGAATTACAAAAAGCTTGGCATGACCAAAGGCTGTACTGACTGTATACCAGCCAGGACAGAAAGTGTGGGTGTTGGAGCCTGTGGCCCCAGCAGCCCTCCAGGACAAGTGGAGTGGCCCCCATACAATAGTTGAACAGAAGGGAGAAGTCACCTACCTGGTGAATCTTGGAACTCCCAGGAGCCCCCTGAGGGTGCTCCATGTCAACAGATTAAAGCCATATGTTGACAGGGCTGACATGGGCTTGCTCATGGCAACTGATGAGGACCAGGAGGAGGAGAGTGACCCTCTCCCTGACCTGCTCTCTCAGAACCCTGATGATGGGTCAGTAGATGGTGTTGCTTTGGCAAGCAGCCTCACCGACCATCAGCAAACTGAGTGCAGACAAGTTCTGCAACAGTTTAGACATATGTTTAGCCTGACCCCTAGTCAGACTTCCTGGTGCACCCACGAGTTGGACACTGGAGACAGTCTGCCTGTCAAGAATAAAATCTACAGGCAACCTGACCATGTCAGGGACTGTATCAGGACTGAAGTCCAGAAAATGTTGGAGCTAGGTGTAATTGAGCCTTCAGATAGCCCTTGGGCTAGTCCAGTAGTCCTGGTACCCAAGCCTCATACCCAGGGTGGTAAGAAAGAAATGAGGTTTTGTGTAGACTACAGAGGCCTCAATGCAGTCACTAGGACTGATGCCTATCCCATACCAAGGGCAGATGAGCTGATTGATACTTTGGCCTCAGCCAAGTATCTAAGCACGTTTGACCTAACAGCTGGCTACTGGCAGATCAGGTTAGCTGATGATGCAAAAGCCAAAACAGCATTTTCGACCCCTGGTGGGCACTACCACTTTGTGGTGATGCCCTTTGGATTGAATAATGCACCTGCCACTTTCCAGAGGTTGGTGAATAAAGTTCTGACAGGGATGGAAACTTATTGCTCAGCTTATCTAGATGATATTGCTGTCTTTAGTTCCTCCTGGCAGGATCACCTGGTCCACCTCAGGAATGTTTTGGAGGCCCTGCAGAAAGCAGGTCTCACTATCAAGGCCACTAAGTGCCAGATAGGGCAGAGTCAGGTTGTGTACCTGGGCCACCTTGTAGGTGGAGGCCAGGTTCAGCCTTTACAGAGCAAAATCCAAACCATAATGGAATGGGTTGCTCCAACCACCCAGACACAAGTGAGAGCCTTCTTAGGCCTGTCTGGGTACTATAGGAGGTTTGTCAAGGGATATGGATCTATAGTGACCCCCTTGAATGATCTGACCTCAAAGAAAATGCCAAAAAAGGTTCAGTGGACAGCTAGCTGTCAAAAGGCATTTGAAGACCTAAAGCAGGCCATGTGCACTGCCCCCATCTTACAGAGTCCAGACTACACCAAAAAGTTCATTGTCCAAACAGATGCTTCTGAGCTGGGTGTGGGAGCTGTACTGTCTCAACTGAATGATGAAGGTCAAGACCAGCCAGTAGCTTTTATTAGCAGAAGGCTGACCCCTAGAGAGAAACGTTGGTCAGCTATAGAGAGGGAGGCCTTTGCTGTGGTATGGGCCCTGAAGAAGCTGAGGCCATACTTGTTTGGTACTCACTTCATAGTTCAGACCGACCACAAGCCCCTCCTATGGCTTAAACAAATGAAAGAAGAAAACCCAAAACTTTTGAGGTGGTCCATTTCCCTACAGGGGATGGACTATACAGTGGAACATAGACCTGGGACCCAACATGCCAATGCAGATGGACTCTCAAGGTATTTCCACTTTGAACACGAAGACTCAACTGGTCAAGTTTAGTTTAGTGTCCCTGCGTTTGGGGGGGTTGTGTAGGAGAGTAGGATCTGCCTCTTATGTTGCCCCCACTTTTTTCTGATGTTTACACTGGTTTCTGGCTATAGTCTGGCTGGGCCCCTGCTAATCAGGGCCCCAGCCTCTCTGTTCTCTCTAAACGATTTGGAGTGCACTCTAGGTGCACTAGTGATTGGATACTGTGGCACCTTATGAGTCCCTAGTATATGGTACCTTAGGTACCAAGGGCATAGGTACTTCACAGGCCTACCAGGGGCTGCAGCATGTATTATGCCACCCCTGGGAAGCAGACTAAATCTGACACCACAGGCCTGCTACTGCAGCCTGAGTGAGGAAGTGCTAGCACCCCTCACTGAGATATAGGTTCCCTATATCTCTCCTACACACACATATATATCCCTATCAGTCACCCCTAAGGCAGGCCCTATCAATCCTGAGGGCAGTGTGCTTGGCTTCTATGTGAGGGGGTGCCTCTGCCTGAGCAGGGCCCCTCTGCAGCTCTCAGAGTCCATTCTCTGGTGCTGTTTGTGGATGCGGTTAAACCATATACTTTTAAGTGCATTATATCCTCGCGGTAAAATGCTAACTTTGGAATGGCTGCATCGAAACATGTCGTGTTTGGTGTCAAACACCTTGGAATACTACCCCCCCCGCCAGTCCTGGCGGCGGGGGTAGCATTCCACCCTTCTAGAGGGATAGACATGTACCTACTGTGGAAACACGGTAGAATCCTGCAGAGCCCTGGCATCACAAAATGGATGCCACCAGTCACAGACACTGGGCTGCCCTCCTGCTGATGACCAACACTTGCAGTGGAGGAAGCCCAACAATAGATATCCTGTCCCAAGGGGGTGTGACCACCTCCCAGACAGGGTTTAGTGTATTGGGGCTGGGTGGGTGCACTCTTAGAGTGCTTTGAAGTCCTGAACTGGGGGAGCAGAAGGCTCCTCTGTGCATATGCCAGTTCAAACCGGCTCAGGGGCTACCTGCCCCTGCTCTGGCGCGAAACTGGACAAAGGGAAGTGGGTGTAGCCGCCCACTCCCCTGACCCTCCCATAGGTAGGGTCATAGAGCTAGTCCCTCCCTTTCTTTTAGTATAAGAGGGGGAACCTGTGCATTGCACCCTAGATTTCCCTGGACGATGCTCTGAAGATGAATCCCGGACCTTCGACGTTCCACTACCTTGGGAAGACTGAAGAATCTCCCTTGGAGTCAAGGAGTGACTCCCCTGCTTGGCAGGCACCAAAAACTACAAACGACGGTTGCAAACTACGCCGCTCCCACCAGAGTCCGAAGTCCCTGCAGCCCAAGAACTGGATTTCCTGACTTCTCAAAGGCCATCGTGAGTCCCCAGCGAAGCTGAGGCCAGTGGACCCCAAGAGTAACGACGAACTGCGACCCCTGGGTACCGTGCACTATTGTCGAGTGCAACCCCTTCACAACGTTCCACGAACTTGTGCTTTGGACCACGTGTGGTCCCAGCCTCCAGCAGGAATTTCTCCTAAGCTCAGAGGCCTACCACGTCCCGAGTGACCGTTGGCCCCTGTGAGCGAATCCTCCCGAGGCGTCTTTGCGATCCCTTGCCAGCCGGCTTGTGGGTCCCCAGAAGACTTTCTAAAGAAACCAAAGGGCTCCCCTGGTTGCTCCAGGCCTGCCCTGACTTACCCTCGCTGGGTGAGTCCCACAGACCTTGCTGGTCTGTGCCATTGCCTCTTCACACTTTCCCCAAGACTTGCTGTTACCAAGGCTTGTTGGCTCCAATCGAGTCGCTGACACTACAGTAAGCTGCAGACATTGTGGGACACGCCGAATCCAGCTCCTGGTTGTCGTCGACGCCTCCTGGACCTCGTGGCTGAAGAGTCAAGGCAACCGCGAACGACCTGAATCTTGCGATGATGGTGGGCATCCATCTTCCTTGCCCCGAGTCACTGCCAAGTGACTTTGAACACTGTCCCCTCTGCTTTCAGGTCTTCCATCTTCCGAATCCAGGCTTGGATTCCTCCGGACACTTCTCCTGTTGCCGCAAGCAGCAAGTCTTGACTGGCTCCCATTGAAAACGACGCCGCGACCCGACACCAAAGAACACCTATGCACCCGGCTCCCCTGGGTGAGGTAACTTCAGCACTACGGTGCTCCTGTGGGTGTGGGCCCTAGAACTACTTACCCTGTAAGTGACTTGCTTGTAGCGTCCCTAGAAGTGTCCTAAAACTCTAACTTTCCAAGTGCGACAATTGCGCTGACTCGTACAGGGTTCGCGTCTGTGTTAGGCACACCGCGTCCATCTCCTTTGCAACACTATCTAAAACTGTATCCTTCGACTCGTACTGAGTCCGATCAGTGTTCGCCTCGAACACACAAAGGGCCTGTAACTCTGAGATCTCCATTGCACTGACTCGCACAAGGTTCGCGTCTGTGTTAGACACAGCGCGTCCATCTCCCTTGCATCCCTATCTGTGACCGCGTCCTTCGACTCGTACAAGGACCGATCGGTGTGTTCGCCTCGAACACGCAAGGGACCTTTAACATTGAAATCTCAATCGCGTCTGAGTACATAGACTCGCACAGGACTCGCACCGGTGCCAGGTCACCGCGTCCGTCCCCTGTGGGTCTCCTACAACTACCTGGGGTGGTTCTTGGGGGTCCCTCGATTCTAGATGCCCTAGACTTAGGTCTAGCAAACTAAGATTGTGATATTCGATTGTGCTAAACTTATTCTGATAAGATTTGACTTGTACATATGTTCCTGACCTCTAATCTCATAAAGAGATTAGTAGAGAGTGTTTATTAATAAATACATATATATTTGATATATATACCTGTGTGGTGTCTTTTCATTTGGTGATTCAAGAGATTGTGTGGTAAAACACGCTGCTTTACATTCCTTCAAGACTTAGCCTGAAGGCTGCTCTCCACAGCTACCACTAGGATAGCTTTCTATAAAGGTTGTCTTAAACCTATCTACCATAAGAGTCAAATTGTTCTGGTGCAAGGTGTCCACTTTAATTAGTGAACAGCATATACCAGGCCAACTTCTCACAGCCGAGGTCAAGAGGGAGTCACAGGTTAGACTTTAGGTGCTGTGGTCAAGAGGGAGTGACAGGCTGGACTTTAGGCACCTTGGTCAAGAGGGAGTGACAGGTTGGACTTTAGGCGCCATGGTCAAGAGGGAGTGACAGGCTGGGTTTTTATGTGCCGTGGTCAAAAGGGAGCGACAGGCTGGACTTTAGGCACCGTGGACAAGTGGGAGTGACAGGTTGGACTTTAGGCACTGTGGTCAATAGCGAGTGACAGTCTGGACTTTAGGCGCTGTGGGTAAGAGGGAGGGACAGGTTGGACTTTAGGTGCCTTGGTTAAGAGGGAGTGACAGGATGGACTTTAGGCTCCGTGGTCAAGAGGGAGTGACAGGTTGGACTTTAGGCGCTGTGGTCAAGAGGGAGTGACAGGCTGGACTTTAGGCGCTCTGGGTAAGAGGGAGTGACAGGTTGGATTTTAAGCGCCTTTGTCATGAGGGAGTAACAGGTTGGACTTTAGGCACTGAGGTCAAAAGGTAGTGACAGGTTTCACTTTAGGCACCTTGGTCAAAGAGGGAGTGACAGGTTTGACTTTAGGCACCATGGTGAAGAGGGCGTGAGAGGTTGGACTTTAGGCACTGTGGTCAAGAGGGAGTGACAGGTTGAACGTTAGGCGCCGTGGTGAAGAGGTAGTGACAGGCTGGACTTTATGCGCTGAGGTTAAGAGGGAGTGATAGGCTAGCCTTTGAGCACTGTGGTCAAGCGGGAGTGACAGGTCAGACTTTAGGTGCCGAGGTCAAGAGAAAGTGACAGGTTGGACTTTAGGCTCCTTGGTCAAGAGGGAGTGACAGGTTGGACTTTAGGTGCCGTGATGAAGAGGGAGTGACAGGTTGGACTATAGGCGCTGAGGTCAAGAGGGTGTGACAGGTTGGACTTTAGGTGCCTTGGTCAAGAGGGAGTGACAGGTTTGACTTTAGGCACCTTGGTGAAGAGGGAGTGACAGGTTGGACTTTAGGCGCTGTGGACAAGAGGTAGTGACAGGTTGGACTTTAGGTGCAGTGGTCAAGAGGGAGTGACAGGCTGGACTTTATGCGCTGAGGTTAAGAGGGAGTGATAGGCTGGCCTTTAAGCGCTGTGGTTAAGAGGGAGTGACAGGTCGGACTTTAGGCACCGAGGTCAAGAGAAAGTGACAGGTTGGAGTTTAGGCACCTTGGTGAAGAGGGAGTGACAGGTTGGACTTTAGGCATTGTGGTCAAGAGGGAGTGACAGGTTGGACTTTAGGTGCCGTGGTCGAGAGGGAGTGTCAGGTTGGACTTTAGGCGTCATGCTCAAGAGGGAGTCACAGGTTGGACTTTAGGCACTGTGGTCGAGAGGGAGTGACGGGTTGGACTTTAGGCACCGAGGTCAAGAAGGAGTGACAGGTTGGACTTTAGGCGCTGTGGTCAAGAGGGAGTGACAAGCTGGACTTTAGGTGCCGTAGTCAAGAGGGAGTGACAGGCTGGGCTTTAGGTGCTGTGGTCAAGAGTGAGTGACAGGCCGAACTTTAGGCGCTGTGGTCAAGAGGGAGTGACAGGCTGGACTTTAGCCGCTGTGGGTAAGAGGGAGTGACAGGTTGGATTTTAAGCTCCTTGGTCATGAGGGAGTGACAGGTTGGGCTTTAGGCACCGAGGTCAAAAGGTAGTGACAGGTTTGACTTTAGGCACCTCGGTCAAGAGGGAGTGACAGGTTTGACTTTAGGCACCATGGTGAAGAGGGAGTGACAGGTTGGACTTTAGGCACTGTGGTCAAGAGTGAGTGACAGGTTGGACTTTAGGCACTGTGGTCAAGAGGGAGTGACAGGCTGGACTTTAGGCGCTCTGGGTAAGAGGGAGTGACAGGTTGGATTTTAAGCGCCTTTGTCATGAGCGAGTAACAGGTTGGACTTTAGGCCCTGAGGTCAAAAGGTAGTGACAGGTTTCACTTTAGGCACCTTGGTCAAAGAGGGAGTGACAGGTTTGACTTTAGGCACCATGGTGAAGAGGGCGTGAGAGGTTGGACTTTAGGCACTGTGGTTAAGAGGGAGTGACAGGTTGAACTTTAGGCGCCGTGGTGAAGAGGGAGTGACAGGCTGGACTTTACGCGCTGAGGTTAAGAGGGAGTGATAGGCTAGCCTTTGAGCGCTGTGGTCAAGCGGGAGTGACAGGTCAGACTTTAGGTGCTGAGGTCAAGAGAAAGTGACAGGTTGGACT
The DNA here is from genome assembly GCA_963921515.1 of Calotriton arnoldi. Classification (NCBI taxonomy): domain Eukaryota; kingdom Metazoa; phylum Chordata; class Amphibia; order Caudata; family Salamandridae; genus Calotriton; species Calotriton arnoldi. Next base: position 226,065 of record CAWUFW010015726.1, read on the forward strand.
TTAGGCTCCTTGGTCAAGAGGGAGTGACAGGTTGGACTTTAGGCGCCCTGATGAAGAGGGATTGACAGGTTGGACTATAGGCGCTGAGGTCAGGAGGGTGTGACAGGTTGGACTTTAGGTGCCTTGGTCAAGAGGGAGTGACAGGTTTGACTTTAGGCACCTTGGTGAAGAGGGAGTGACAGGTTGGACTTTAGGCGCTGTGGACAAGAGGTAGTGACAGGTTAGACTTTAGGTACAGTGGTCAAGAGGGAGTGACAGGCTGGACTTTATGCGCTGAGGTTAAGAGGGAGTGATAGGCCCACCTTTAAGCGCTGTGGTTAAGAGGGAGTGACAGGTCGGACTTTAGGCACCGAGGTCAAGAGAAAGTGACAGGTTGGAGTTTAGGCACCTTGGTCAAGAGGGAGTGACAGGTTGGACTTTAGGCATTGTGGTCAAGAGGGAGTGACAGGCTGGACTTTAGGCGCCGTGGTCGAGAGGGAGTGTCAGGTTGGACTTTAGGCGTCATGCTCAAGAGGGAGTCACAGGTTGGACTTTAGGCACTGTGGTCGAGAGGGAGTGACGGGTTGGACTTTAGGCACCGAGGTCAAGAAGGAGTGACAGGTTGGACTTTAGGCGCTGTGGTCAAGAGGGAGTGACAAGCTGGACTTTAGGTGCCGTAGTCAAGAGGGAGTGACAGGCTGGGCTTTAGGTGCTGTGGTCAAGAGTGAGTGACAGGCCGAACTTTAGGCGCTGTGGTCAAGAGGGAGTGACAGGCTGGACTTTAGCTGCTGTGGGTAAGAGGGAGTGACAGGTTGGATTTTAAGCTCCTTGGTCATGAGGGAGTGACAGGTTGGGCTTTAGGCACCGAGGTCAAAAGGTAGTGACAAGTTTGACTTTAGGCACCTTGGTCAAGAGGGAGTGACAGGTTGGACTTTAGGCACTGTGGTCAAGAGGGAGTGACAGGTTGGACTTTAGGCGCCGAGGTCAGGAGGGAGTCACAGGTTGGACTTTAGGTGCTGTGGTCAAGAGGGAGTGACAGGCTGGACTTTAGGCACCATGGTCAAGAGCGAGTGACAGGTTGGACTTTAGGCACCATGGTCAAGAGGGAGTGACAGGCTGGGTTTTTATGTGCCGTGGTCAAGAGGGAGCGACAGGCTGGACTTTAGGCACCGTGGTCAAGAGGGAGTGACAGGTTGGACTTTAGGCACTGTGGTCAAGAGGGAGTGACAGGCTGGACTTTAGGCACCATGGTCAAGAGCGAGTGACAGGTTGGACTTTAGGCACCATGGTCAAGAGGGAGTGACAGGCTGGGTTTTTATGTGCCGTGGTCAAGAGGGAGCGACAGGCTGGACTTTAGGCACCGTGGTGAAGAGGGAGTGACAGGTTGGACTTTAGGCACTGTGGTCAATAGCGAGTGACAGGCTGGACTTTAGGCGCTGTGGGTAAGAGGGAGGGACAGGTTGGACTTTAGGTGCCTTGGTCAAGAGGGAGTGACAGGATGGACTTTTGGCACCGTGGTCAAGAGGGAGTGAGAGTTTGGACTTTATGCGCTGTGGTCAAGAGGGAGTGACAGGCTGGACTTTAGGTGCTATGGGTAAGAGGGAGTGACAGGTTGGATTTTAAGCGTCTTGGTCATGAGGGAGTAACAGGTTGGACTTTAGGCACCGAGGTCAAAAGGTAGTGACAGGTTTGACTTTAGGCACCTTGGTCAAGAGGAAGTGACAGGTTTGACTTTATGCACCATGGTGAAGAGGGAGTGACAGGTTGGACTTAAGGCACTGTGGTCAAGAGGGAGTGACAGGTTGGACTTTAGGCGCCGAGTTCAAGAGGAAGTCACAGGTTAGACTTTAGGCGCTGTGGTCAAGATGGAGTGACAGGCTGGACTTTAGGCACCGTGGTCAAGAGGGAGTGACAGGTTGGACTTAAGGCGCCATGGTCAAGAGGGAGTGACAGGCTGGACTTTAGGCGCTCTGGGTAAGAGGGAGTGACAGGTTGGATTTTAAGCGCCTTGGTCATGAGAGAGTAACAGGTTGGACTTTAGGCACCGAGGTCAAAAGGTAGTGACAGGTTTGACTTTAGGCACCGTGGTGAAGAGGGCGTGAGAGGTTGGACTTTAGGCACTGTGGTCAAGAGGGAGTGACAGGTTGAACTTTAGGCGCCGTGGTGAAGAGGGAATGACAGGCTGGACTTTAGGCGCCGTGGTGAAGAGGGAGTGACAGGTTGGACTTTAGGCACAGTGGTCAAGAGGGAGTGACAGGCTGGAGTTTAGGTGCTGTGGTGAAGAGGGAGTGACAGGTTGGACTTTAGGCGCCGTGGTGAAGAGGGAGTGACAGGCTGGACTTTACGCGCTGAGGTTAAGAGGGAGTGATAGGCTGGCCTTTGAGCGCTGTGGTCAAGCGGGAGTGACAGGTCGGACTTTAGGCACCGAGGTCAAGAAGGAGTGACAGGTTGGACTTTAGGCGCTGTGGTCAAGAGGGAGTGACAAGCTGGACTTTAGGTGCCGTAGTCAAGAGGGAGTGACAGGCTGGGCTTTAGGTGCTGTGGTCAAGAGTGAGTGACAGGCCGAACTTTAGGCGCTGTGGTCAAGAGGGAGTGACAGGCTGGACTTTAGCCGCTGTGGGTAAGAGGGAGTGACAGGTTGGATTTTAAGCTCCTTGGTCATGAGGGAGTGACAGGTTGGGCTTTAGGCACCGAGGTCAAAAGGTAGTGACAGGTTTGACTTTAGGCACCTCGGTCAAGAGGGAGTGACAGGTTTGACTTTAGGCACCATGGTGAAGAGGGAGTGACAGGTTGGACTTTAGGCACTGTGGTCAAGAGTGAGTGACAGGTTGGACTTTAGGCACTGTGGTCAAGAGGGAGTGACAGGCTGGACTTTAGGCGCTCTGGGTAAGAGGGAGTGACAGGTTGGATTTTAAGCGCCTTTGTCATGAGCGAGTAACAGGTTGGACTTTAGGCCCTGAGGTCAAAAGGTAGTGACAGGTTTCACTTTAGGCACCTTGGTCAAAGAGGGAGTGACAGGTTTGACTTTAGGCACCATGGTGAAGAGGGCGTGAGAGGTTGGACTTTAGGCACTGTGGTTAAGAGGGAGTGACAGGTTGAACTTTAGGCGCCGTGGTGAAGAGGGAGTGACAGGCTGGACTTTACGCGCTGAGGTTAAGAGGGAGTGATAGGCTAGCCTTTGAGCGCTGTGGTCAAGCGGGAGTGACAGGTCAGACTTTAGGTGCTGAGGTCAAGAGAAAGTGACAGGTTGGACTTTAGGCTCCTTGGTCAAGAGGGAGTGACAGGTTGGACTTTAGGCGCCCTGATGAAGAGGGATTGACAGGTTGGACTATAGGCGCTGAGGTCAGGAGGGTGTGACAGGTTGGACTTTAGGTGCCTTGGTCAAGAGGGAGTGACAGGTTTGACTTTAGGCACCTTGGTGAAGAGGGAGTGACAGGTTGGACTTTAGGCGCTGTGGACAAGAGGTAGTGACAGGTTAGACTTTAGGTACAGTGGTCAAGAGGGAGTGACAGGCTGGACTTTATGCGCTGAGGTTAAGAGGGAGTGATAGGCCCACCTTTAAGCGCTGTGGTTAAGAGGGAGTGACAGGTCGGACTTTAGGCACCGAGGTCAAGAGAAAGTGACAGGTTGGAGTTTAGGCACCTTGGTCAAGAGGGAGTGACAGGTTGGACTTTAGGCATTGTGGTCAAGAGGGAGTGACAGGCTGGACTTTAGGCGCCGTGGTCGAGAGGGAGTGTCAGGTTGGACTTTAGGCGTCATGCTCAAGAGGGAGTCACAGGTTGGACTTTAGGCACTGTGGTCGAGAGGGAGTGACGGGTTGGACTTTAGGCACCGAGGTCAAGAAGGAGTGACAGGTTGGACTTTAGGCGCTGTGGTCAAGAGGGAGTGACAAGCTGGACTTTAGGTGCCGTAGTCAAGAGGGAGTGACAGGCTGGGCTTTAGGTGCTGTGGTCAAGAGTGAGTGACAGGCCGAACTTTAGGCGCTGTGGTCAAGAGGGAGTGACAGGCTGGACTTTAGCTGCTGTGGGTAAGAGGGAGTGACAGGTTGGATTTTAAGCTCCTTGGTCATGAGGGAGTGACAGGTTGGGCTTTAGGCACCGAGGTCAAAAGGTAGTGACAAGTTTGACTTTAGGCACCTTGGTCAAGAGGGAGTGACAGGTTGGACTTTAGGCACTGTGGTCAAGAGGGAGTGACAGGTTGGACTTTAGGCGCCGAGGTCAGGAGGGAGTCACAGGTTGGACTTTAGGTGCTGTGGTCAAGAGGGAGTGACAGGCTGGACTTTAGGCACCATGGTCAAGAGCGAGTGACAGGTTGGACTTTAGGCACCATGGTCAAGAGGGAGTGACAGGCTGGGTTTTTATGTGCCGTGGTCAAGAGGGAGCGACAGGCTGGACTTTAGGCACCGTGGTCAAGAGGGAGTGACAGGTTGGACTTTAGGCACTGTGGTCAAGAGGGAGTGACAGGCTGGACTTTAGGCACCATGGTCAAGAGCGAGTGACAGGTTGGACTTTAGGCACCATGGTCAAGAGGGAGTGACAGGCTGGGTTTTTATGTGCCGTGGTCAAGAGGGAGCGACAGGCTGGACTTTAGGCACCGTGGTGAAGAGGGAGTGACAGGTTGGACTTTAGGCACTGTGGTCAATAGCGAGTGACAGGCTGGACTTTAGGCGCTGTGGGTAAGAGGGAGGGACAGGTTGGACTTTAGGTGCCTTGGTCAAGAGGGAGTGACAGGATGGACTTTTGGCACCGTGGTCAAGAGGGAGTGAGAGTTTGGACTTTATGCGCTGTGGTCAAGAGGGAGTGACAGGCTGGACTTTAGGTGCTATGGGTAAGAGGGAGTGACAGGTTGGATTTTAAGCGTCTTGGTCATGAGGGAGTAACAGGTTGGACTTTAGGCACCGAGGTCAAAAGGTAGTGACAGGTTTGACTTTAGGCACCTTGGTCAAGAGGAAGTGACAGGTTTGACTTTATGCACCATGGTGAAGAGGGAGTGACAGGTTGGACTTAAGGCACTGTGGTCAAGAGGGAGTGACAGGTTGGACTTTAGGCGCCGAGTTCAAGAGGAAGTCACAGGTTAGACTTTAGGCGCTGTGGTCAAGATGGAGTGACAGGCTGGACTTTAGGCACCGTGGTCAAGAGGGAGTGACAGGTTGGACTTAAGGCGCCATGGTCAAGAGGGAGTGACAGGCTGGACTTTAGGCGCTCTGGGTAAGAGGGAGTGACAGGTTGGATTTTAAGCGCCTTGGTCATGAGAGAGTAACAGGTTGGACTTTAGGCACCGAGGTCAAAAGGTAGTGACAGGTTTGACTTTAGGCACCGTGGTGAAGAGGGCGTGAGAGGTTGGACTTTAGGCACTGTGGTCAAGAGGGAGTGACAGGTTGAACTTTAGGCGCCGTGGTGAAGAGGGAATGACAGGCTGGACTTTAGGCGCCGTGGTGAAGAGGGAGTGACAGGTTGGACTTTAGGCACAGTGGTCAAGAGGGAGTGACAGGCTGGAGTTTAGGTGCTGTGGTGAAGAGGGAGTGACAGGTTGGACTTTAGGCGCCGTGGTGAAGAGGGAGTGACAGGCTGGACTTTACGCGCTGAGGTTAAGAGGGAGTGATAGGCTGGCCTTTGAGCGCTGTGGTCAAGCGGGAGTGACAGGTCGGACTTTAGGCGCCGAGGTCAAGAGAAAGTGACAGGTTGGACTTTAGGCTCCTTGGTCAAGAGGGAGTGACAGGTTGGACTTTAGGCGCCGTGATGAAGAGGGAGTGACAGGTTGGACTATAGGCGCCTTGGTCAAGAGGGTGTGACAGGTTGGACTTTAGGCGCCTTGGTCAAGAGGGAGTGACAGGTTGGACTTTAGGCATTGTGGTCAAGAGGGAGTGACAGGCTGGACTTTACGCGCTGAGGTTAAGAGGGAGTGATAGTCTAGCCTTTGACCGCTGTGGTCAAGCGGGAGTGACAGGTCAGACTTTAGGTGCTGAGGTCAAGAGAAAGTGACAGGTTGGACTTTAGGCTCCTTGGTCAAGAGGGAGTGACAGGTTGGACTTTAGGCCCCCTGATGAAGAGGGATTGACAGGTTGGACTATAGGCGCTGAGGTCAAGAGGGTGTGACAGTTTGGACTTTAGGTGCCTTGGTCAAGAGGGAATGACAGGTTTGACTTTAGGCACCTTGGTGAAGAGGGAGTGACAGGTTGGACTTTAGGCGCTGTGGACAAGAGGTAGTGACAGGTTGGACTTTAGGTGCAGTGGTCAAGAGGGAGTGACAGGCTGGACTTTATGCGCTGAGGTTAAGAGGGAGTGATAGGCTGGCCTTTAAGCGCCGTGGTTAAGAGGGAGTGACAGGTCGGACTTTAGGCACTGAGGTCAAGAGAAAGTGACAGGTTGGAGTTTAGGCACCTTGGTCAAGAGGGAGTGACAGGTTGGACTTTAGGCATTGTGGTCAAGAGGGAGTGACAGGCTGGACTTTAGGCGCCGTGGTCGAGAGAGAGTGTCAGGTTGGACTTTAGGCGTCATGCTCAAGAGGGAGTCACAGGTTGGACTTTAGGCACTGTGGTCGAGAGGGAGTGACGGGGTTGGACTTTAGGCACCGAGGTCAAGAAGTAGTGACAGGTTGGACTTTAGGCGCTGTGGTCAAGAGGGAGTGACAAGCTGGACTTTAGGTGCCGTAGTCAAGAGGGAGTGACAGGCTGGGCTTTAGGTGCTGTGGTCAAGAGTGAGTGACAGGCCGAACTTTAGGCGCTGTGGTCAAGAGGGAGTGACAGGCTGGACTTTAGCCGCTGTGGGTAAGAGGGAGTGACAGGTTGGATTTTAAGCTCCTTGGTCATGAGGGAGTGACAGGTTGGGCTTTAGGCACCGAGGTCAAAAGGTAGTGACAAGTTTGACTTTAGGCACCTTGGTCAAGAGGGAGTGACAGGTTTGACTTTAGGCACCATGGTGAAGAGGGAGTGACAGGTTGGACTTTAGGCACTGTGGTCAAGAGGGAGTGACAGGTTGGACTTTAGGCGCCAAGGTCAGGAGGGAGTCACAGGTTGGACTTTAGGTGCTGTGGTCAAGAGGGAGTGACAGGCTGGACTTTAGGCAACATGGTCAAGAGCGAGTGACAGGTTGGACTTTAGGCACCATGGTCAAGAGGGAGTGACAGGCTGGGTTTTTATGTGCCGTGGTCAAGAGGGAGCGACAGGCTAGACTTTAGGCACCGTGGTCAAGAGGGAGTGACAGGTTGGACTTTAGGCACTGTGGTCAAGAGGGAGTGACATGCTGGACTTTAGGCACCATGGTCAAGAGCGAGTGACAGGTTGGACTTTAGGCACCATGGTCAAGAGGGAGTGACAGGCTGGGTTTTTATGTGCCGTGGTCAAGAGGGAGCGACAGGCTGGACTTTAGGCACCGTGGTGAAGACGGAGTGACAGGTTGGACTTTAGGCACTGTGGTCAATAGCGAGTGACAGGCTGGACTTTAGGCGCTGTGGGTAAGAGGGAGGGACAGGTTGGACTTTAGGTGCCTTGGTCAAGAGGGAGTGACAGGATGGACTTTTGGCACCGTGGTCAAGAGGGAGTGAGAGGTTGGACTTTAGGTGCTGTGGTCAAGAGGGAGTGACAGGCTGGACTTTAGGTGCTATGGGTAAGAGGGAGTGACAGGTTGGATTTTAAGCGCCTTGGTCATGAGGGAGTAACAGGTTGGACTTTAGGCACCGAGGTCAAAAGGTAGTGACAGGTTTGACTTTAGGCACCTTGGTCAAGAGGAAGTGACAGGTTTGACTTTAGGCACCATGGTGAAGAGGGAGTGACAGGTTGGACTTAAGGCACTGTGGCCAAGAGGGAGTGACAGGTTGGACTTTAGGCGCTGAGTTCAAGAGGAAGTCACAGGTTAGACTTTAGGCGCTGTGGTCAAGAGGGAGTGACAGGCTGGACTTTAGGCGCCGTGGTGAAGAGGGAGTGACAGGTTGGACTTTAGGCACAGTGGTCAAGAGGGAGTGACAGGCTGGAGTTTAGGTGCTGTGGTGAAGAGGGAGTGACAGGTTGGACTTTAGGCGCCGTGGTGAAGAGGGAGTGACAGGCTGGACTTTACGCGCTGAGGTTAAGAGGGAGTGATAGGCTAGCCTTTGAGCGCTGTGGTCAAGCGGGAGTGACAGGTCGGACTTTAGGTGCCGAGGTCAAGAGAAAGTGACAGGTTGGACTTTAAGCTCCTTGGTCAAGAGGGAGTGACATGTTGGACTTTAGGCGCCGTGATGAAGAGGGAGTGACAGGTTGGACTATAGGCGCTGAGGTCAAGAGGGTGTGACAGGTTGGACTTTAGGCGCCTTGGTCAAGAGGGAGTGACAGGTTGGACTTTAGGCATTGTGGTCAAGAGGGAGTGACAGGCTGGACTTTAGGTGCAGTGGTCAAGAGGGAGTGACAGGCTGGACTTTATGCACTGAGGTTAAGAGGGAGTGATAGGCTGGCCTTTAAGCGCCGTGGTTAAGAGGGAGTGACAGGTCGGACTTTAGGTGCCGAGGTCATGAGAAAGTGACAGGTTGGACTTTAGGTGCCTTGGTCAAGAGGGAGTGACAGGTTGGACTTTAGGCATTGTGGTCAAGAGGGAGTGACAGGCTGGACATTAGGCGCTGTGGTCGAGAGGGAATGACAGGTTGAACTTTAGGTGTCATGCTCAAGAGGGAGTCACAGGCTGGACTTTAGGCATTGTGGTCAAGAGGGAGTGACAGGCTGGACTTTAGGCACTGTGGTCGAGAGGGAGTGACGGGTTGGACTTTAGGCGCCGAGGTCAAGAAGGAGTGACAGGTTGGACTTTAGGCGCTGTGGTCAAGAGGGAGTGACAGGCTGGACTTTAGGCGCCATAGTCAAGAGAGAGTGACAGGCTGGGATTTAGGTGCTGTGGTCAAGAGTGAGTGACAGGCCAAACTTTAGGTGCTGTGGTCAAGAGGGAGTGACAGACTGGACTTTAGCCGCTGTGGGTAAGAGGGAGTGACAGGTTGGATTTTAAGCTCCTTGGTCATGAGGGAGTGATAGGTTGGGCTTTAGGCACCGAGGTCAAAAGATAGTGACAGGTTTGACTTTAGGCACCTTGGTCAAGAGGGAGTGACAGGTTTGACTGTAGACGCCATGGTGAAGAGGGAGTGACAGGTTGGACTTTAGGCACTGTGGTCAAGAGGGAGTGACAGGTTGGACTTTAGGCGCCGAGGTCAAGAGGTAGTCACAGGTTGGACTTTAGGCGCTGTGGTCAAGAGGGAGTGACAGGCTGGACTTTAGGCACCGTGGTCAAGAGCGAGTGACAGGTTGGACTTTAGGCGCCATGGTCAAGAGGGAGTGACAGGCTGGGTTTTTATGTACCGTGGTCAAGAGGGAGCGACAGGCTGGACTTTAGGCATCGTGGTCAAGAGGGAGTGACAGGTTGGAATTAGGCACTGTGGTCAATAGCGAGTGACAGGCTGGACTTTAGGCACCGTGGTCAAGAGGGAGGGACAGGTTGGACTTTAGGTGCCTTGGTCAAGAGGGAGTGACAGGATGGACTTTTGGCGCTGTGGTCAAGAAGGAGTGAGAGGTTGGACTTTAGGCGCTGTGGTCAAGAGGGAGTGACAGGCTGGACTTTAGGCGCTTTGGGTAAGAGGGAGTGACAGGTTGGATTTTAAGCGCCTTAGTCATGATGGAGTAACAGGTTTGACTTAAGGCACTGTGGTCAAGAGGGAGTGACAGGTTGGACTTTAGGCGCCGTGGTCAAGAGTGAGTGACAGGTTGGACTTTAGGCGCCATGGTCAAGAGTGAGTGACAGGCTGGACTTTAGGTGCTCTGGGTAAGAGGGAGTGACAGGTTGGATTTTAAGCGCCTTGGTCATGAGGGAGTAACAGGTTGGACTTTAGGCACCGAGGTCAAAAGGTAGTGACAGGTTTGACTTTAGGCACCTTGGTCAAGAGGGAGTGACAGGTTTGACTTTAGGCACCGTGGTGAAGAGGGCGTGAGAGGTTGGACTTTAGGCGCCGTGGTGAAGAGGGAATGACAGGCTGGAGTTTAGGCGCCGTGGTGAAGAGGGAGTGACAGGTTGGACTTTAGGCACAGTGGTCAAGAGGGAGTGACAGGCTGGACTTTAGGCGCGGTGGTGAAGAGGGAGTGACAGGTTGGACTTTAGGTGCAGTGGTCAAGAGGGAGTGACAGGCTGGACTTTATGCGCTGGGGTTAAGAGGGAGTGATAGGCTGGCCTTTAAGCGCCGTGGTTAAGAGGGAGTGACAGGTTGGACTTTAGGCGCCGAGGTCAAGATAAAGTGACAGGTTGGACTTTAGGTGCCTTGGTCAAGAGGGAGTCACAGATTGGACTTTAGGCGCTGTGGTCAAGAGGGAGTGATAGGCTGGACTTTAGGCACCATGGTCGAGAGGGAGTGACAGGTTGGACTTTAGGCGCCATGCTCAAGAGGGAGTGACAGGTTGGACTTTAGGCACTGTGGTCGAGAGGGAGTGACGGGTTGGAATTAGGCGCCGAGGTCAAGAAGGAGTGTCAGGTTGGACTTTAGGCACTGTGGTCAAGAGGGAGTGACAGGCTGGACTTTAGGCACCGTAGTCAAGAGGGAGTGACAGGCTGGGCTTTAGGTGCTGTGGTCAAGAGTGAGTGACAGGCCGAACTTTAGGCGCCGTGGTCAAGAGAGAGTGACAGGTTGGACTTTAGGTGCGGTGGTCAAGAGGGAGTGACAGGCTGGACTTTAGCTGCTGTGGGTAAGAGGGAGTGACAGGTTTGATTTTAAGCTCCTTGGTCATGAGGGAGTGACAGGTTGGGCTTTAGGCACCAAGGTCAAAAGGTAGTGACAGGTTTGACTTTAGGCACCGTGGTGAATAGGGAGTGACAGGTTGGACTTTAGGCACTGTGGTCAAGAGGGAGTGACAGGTTGGACTTTAGGCGCTGAGGTCAAGAGGGAGTCACAGGTTGGACTTTAGGCGCTGTGGTCAAGAGGGAGTGACAGGCTGGACTTTAGGCACCGTGGTCAAGAGGGAGTGACAGGTTGGACTTTAGGCGCCATGGTCAAGAGGGAGTGACAGGCTGGATTTGTATGTGCCGTGGTCAAGAGGGAGCGACAGGCTGGACTTTAGGCGCCGTGGTCAAGAGGGAGTGACAGGTTGGACTTTAGGCACTGTGGTCAATAGCGTGTGACAGGCTGGACTTTAGGCGCTGTGGGTAAGAGGGAGGGACAGGTTGGACTTTAGGTGCCTTGGTCAAGAGGGAGTGACATGATGGACTTTAGGCGCCGTGGTCAAGAGGGAGTGACAGGTTGGACTTTAGGCGCTGTGGTCAAGAGGGAGTGACAGGCTGGACTTTGGGTGCTCTGGGTAAGAGGGAGTGACAGGTTGGATTTTAAGCGCCTTGGTCATGAGGAAGTAACAGGTTGGACTTTAGGCACCGAGGTCAAAAGGTAGTGACAGGTTTGACTTTAGGCACCTAGGTCAAGAGGGAGTGACACGTTTGGCTTTATTCACCGTGGTGAATAGGGACTGAGAGGTTGGACTTTAGCTACTGTGGTCAAGAGGGAGTGACAGGTTGAACTTTAGGCGCCATGGTGAAGAGGGAGTGACAGGCTGGACTTTACGTGCTGATGTTAAGAGGGAGTGATAGGCTAGCCTTTAAGCGCTGTGGTCAAGAGGGAGTGACAGGTCGGTCTTTAGACGCCGAGGTCAAGAGAAAGTGACAGGTTGGACTTTAGGCGCCTTGGTCAAGAGGGAGTGAGAGGTTGGACTTTAGGCGCCGTGGTGAAGAGGGAGTGACAGATTGGACTTTAGGTGCCGAGGTCAAGAGGGAGTGACAGGTTGGAGTTTAGGCGCCTTGGTCAAGAAGGAGTGACAGGCTGGACTTTAGGTGCGGTGATGAACAGGGAGTGACAGGTTGGACTTTAGGCGCAGTGGTCAAGAGGGTGTGGCAGGCTGGACTTTAGGCACTGAGGTTAAGAGGAAGTGATAGGCTGGCCTTTAAGCACTGTGGTCAAGAGGGAGTGACAGGTCAGACTTTAGGTGCCGAGGTCAAGAGAAAGTGGCAGTTTGGACTTTAGGCTCCTTGGTCAAGAGGGAGTGACATGATGGACGTTAGGCGCCGTGGTCAAGAGGGAGTGACAGGTTGGACTTTAGGCGCTGTGTTCAAGAGGGAGTGACAGGTTGGACTTTAGGCACCTTGGTCAAGAGGGAGTGACAGGTTGGACTTTAGGTGCAGTGGTCAAGAGGGAGTGACAGGCTGGAGTTTAGGTGCCGTGGTAAAGAGGGAGTGACAGGTTGGACTTTAGACGCAGTGGGCAAGAGGGAGTGACAGGCTGGAGTTTAGGCACTGTGGTGAAGAGGGAGTGACAGGTTGGACTTTAGGTGCAGTGGTCAAGAGGGAGTGACAGGCTGGATTTTATGCGCTGAGGTTAAGAGGGAGTGATAGGCTGGCCTTTAAGTGCCGTGGTTAAAAGGGAGTGACAGGTCGGACTTTAGGCGCCGAGGTCAAGAGAAAGTGACAGGTTGGACTTTAGGCGCCTTAGTCAAGACTGAGTGACAGGCTGGACTTTAGGCATTGTGGTCAAGAGGGAGTGACAGGCTGGACTTTAGTCGCCATATTCGAGAGGGAGTGACAGGTTGGACTTTAGGCGCCATGCTCAAGAGGGAGTCACAGATTGGACTTTAGGCACTGTGGTCGAGAGGGAGTGACAGATTGGACTTTAGGCGCCGAGGTCAAGGAGTGACAGGTTGAACTTTAGGTGCTGTGGTCAAGAGGGAGTGACAGGCTGGAGTTTAGGCACGGTAGTCAAGAGGGAGTGACAGGGTGGACTTTAGGCGCTGTGATCAAGAGGGAGTGACAGGCTGGACTTTAGCCGCTGTGGGTTAGAGGGAGTGACAAGTTAGATTTTAAGCTACTTGGTCATGAGGGAGTGACAGGTTGGGCTTTAGGCACCGAGGTCAAAAGGTAGTGACAGGTTTGACTATAGGCACCGTGTTGAAGAGGGAGTGACAGGTTGGACTTTAGGCACTGTGGTGAAGAGGGAGTGACAGGTTTGACTTTAGGCACCTTGGTCAAGAGGGAGTGACAGGTTTGACTTTAGGCACCGTGGTGAAGAGGGCGTGAGAGGTTGGACTTTAGGCGCCGTGGTGAAGAGGGAATGACAGGCTGGAGTTTAGGTGCCATGGTGAAGAGGGAGTGACAGGTTGCACTTTAGGCACAGTGGTCAAGAGGGAGTGACAGGCTGGACTTTAGGCGCTGTGGTGAAGAGGGAGTGACAGGTTGGACTTTAGGTGCAGTGATCAAGAGGGCATGACAGGCTGGACTTTATGCGCTGGGGTTAAGAGGGAGTGATAGGCTGGCCTTTAAGCGCCATGGTTAAGAGGGAGTGACAGGTTGGACTTTAGGCGCCGAGGTCAAGATAAAGTGACAGGTTGGACTTTAGGCGCCTTGGTCAAGAGGGAGTCACAGATTGGACTTTAGGCGCTGTGGTCAAGAGGGAGTCACAGGTTGGACTTTAGGCACTGTGGTCGAGAGGGAGTTTAGGCGCCTTGGTCAAGAAGGAGTGACAGGCTGAACTTTAGGTGCGGTGATGAACAGGGAGTGACAGGTTGGACTTTAGGCGCAGTGGTCAAGAGGGTGTGACAGGCTGGACTTTAAGCACTGAGGTTAAGAGGGAGTGATAGGCTGGCCTTTAAGCACCGTGGTCAAGAGGGAGTGACAGGTCAGACTTTAGGTGCCAAGGTCAAGAGAAAGTGGCAGTTTGGACTTTAGGCTCCTTGGTCAAGAGGGAGTGACAGGTTGGACTTTAGGTGCCGAGGTCAAGAGGGAGTGACAGGTTGGAGTTTCGGCGCCTTGGTCAAGAAGGAGTGACAGGCTGGACTTTAGGCGCGGTGATGAACAGGGAGTGACAGGTTGGACTTTAGGCGCAGTGGTCAAGAGGGTGTGACAGGCTGGACTTTAGGCGCTGAGGTTAAGAGGGAGTGATAGGCTAGCCTTTAATCGCTGTGGTCAAGAGGGAGTGACAGGTCGGTCTTTAGACGCCGAGGTCAAGAGAAAGTGACAGGTTGGACTTTAGGCGCCTTGGTCAAGAGGGAGTGACAGGTTGGACTTTAGGCGCCGTGGTGAAGAGGGAGTGACAGATTGGACTTTAGGTGCCGAGGTCAAGAGGGAGTGACAGGTTGGAGTTTCGGCGCCTTGGTCAAGAAGGAGTGACAGGCTGGACTTTAGGCGCGGTGATGAACAGGGAGTGACAGGTTGGACTTTAGGCGCAGTGGTGAAGAGGGTGTGACAGGCTGGACTTTAGGCGCTGAGGTTAAGAGGGAGTGATAGGCTGGCCTTTAAGCACCGTGGTCAAGAGGGAGTGACAGGTCAGACTTTAGGTGCCGAGGTCAAGAGAAAGTGGCAGTTTGGACTTTAGGCTCCTTGGTCAAGAGGAAGTGACAGGTTGGACTTTAGGTGCTGTGGTGAAGAGGGAGTGACAGGTTGGACTTTAGGTGTTGTGGTCAAGAGGGAGTGACAGGTTGGACTTTAGGCACCTTGGTCAAGAGGGAGTGACAGGTTGGACTTTAGGTGCATTGGTCAAGAGGGAGTGACAGGCTGGAGTTTAGGTGCCGTGGTAAAGAGGGAGTGACAGGTTGGACTTTAGACGCAGTGGGCAAGAGGGAGTGACAGGCTGGAGTTTAGGCACTGTGGTGAAGAGGGAGTGACAGGTTGGACTTTGGGTGCAGTGGTCAAGAGGGAGTGACAGGCTGGACTTTATGCGCTGAGGTTAAGAGGGAGTGATAGGCTGGCCTTTAAGTGCCGTGGTTAAGAGGGAGTGACAGGTCGGACTTTAGGTGCCGAGGTCAAGAGAAAGTGACAGGTTGGACTTTAGGCGCCTTAGTCAAGAGGGAGTGACAGGCTGGACTTTAGGCATTGTGGTCAAGAGGGAGTGACAGGCTGGACTTTAGTCGCCATATTCGAGAGGGAGTGACAGGTTGGACTTTAGGCGCCATGCTCAAGAGGGAGTCACAGGTTGGACTTTAGGCACTGTGGTTGAGAGGCAGTGACAGGTTGGACTTTAGGCGCCGAGGTCAAGAAGGAGTGACAGGTTGAACTTTAGGTGCTGTGGTCAAGAGGGAGTGACAGGCTGGACTTTAGGCACGGTAGTCAAGAGGGAGTGACAGGCTGGGCTTTAGGTGTTGTGGTCAAGAGTGAGTGACAGGCCGAACTTTAGGGGCCATGGTCAAGAGGGAGTGACAGGTTGGACTTTAGGCGCTGTGGTCAAGAGGGAGTGACAGGCTGGACTTTAGCCGCTGTGGGTTAGAGGGAGTGACAAGTTAGATTTTAAGCTACTTGGTCATGAGGGAGTGACAGGTTGGGCTTTAGGCACCGAGGTCAAAAGGTAGTGACAGGTTTGACTATAGGCACCGTGGTGAAGAGGGAGTGACAGGTTGGACTTTAGGCACTGTGGTCAAGAGGGAGTGACAGGTTTGACTTTAGGCACCTTGGTCAAGAGGGAGTGACAGGTTTGACTTTAGGCACCGTGGTGAAGAGGGCGTGAGAGGTTGGACTTTAGGCGCCGTGGTGAAGAGAGAATGACACGCTGGAGTTTAGGTGCCATGGTGAAGAGGGAGTGACAGGTTGGACTTTAGGCACAGTGGTCAAGAGGGAGTGACAGGCTGGACTTTAGGCGCTGTGGTGAAGAGGGAGTGACAGGTTGGACTTTAGGTGCAGTGGTCAAGAGGGCATGACAGGCTGGACTTTATGCGCTGGGGTTAAGAGGGAGTGATAGGCTGGCCTTTAAGCGCCGTGGTTAAGAGGGAGTGACAGGTTGGACTTTAGGCGCCGAGGTCAAGATAAAGTGACAGGTTGGACTTTAGGCGCCTTGGTCAAGAGGGAGTCACAGATTGGACTTTAGGCGCTGTGGTCAAGAGGGAGTCACAGGTTGGACTTTAGGCACTGTGGTCGAGAGGGAGTTTAGGCACCTTGGTCAAGAAGGAGTGACAGGCTGAACTTTAGGCGCGGTGATGAACAGGGAGTGACAGGTTGGACTTTAGGCGCAATGGTCAAGAGGGTGTGACAGGCTGGACTTTAGGCGCTGAGGTTAAGAGGGAGTGATAGGCTGGCCTTTAAGCACTGTGGTCAAGAGGGAGTGACAGGTCAGACTTTAGGTGCCGAGGTCAAGAGAAAGTGGCAGTTTGGACTTTAGGCTCCTTGGTCAAGAGGGAGTGACAGGTTGGACTTTAGGTGCTGTGGTGAAGAGGGAGTGACAGGTTGGACTGTAGGTGTTGTGGTCAAGAGGGAGTGACAGGTTGGACTTTAGGCACCTTGGTCAAGAGGGAGTGACAGGTTGGACTTTAGGTGCAGTGGTCAAGAGGGAGTGACAGGCTGGAGTTTAGGTGCCGTGGTAAAGAGGGAGTGACAGGTTGGACTTTAGACGCAGTGGGCAAGAGGGAGTGACAGGCTGGAGTTTAGGCACTGTGGTGAAGAGGAAGTGACAGGTTGGACTTTAGGTGCAGTGGTCAAGAGGGAGTGACAGGCTGGACTTTATGCGCTGAGGTTAAGAGGGAGTGATAGGCTGGCCTTTAAGTGCTGTGGTTAAGAGGGAGTGACAGGTCGGACTTTAGGCGCCGAGGTCAAGAGAAAGTGACAGGTTGGACTTTAGGCGCCTTAGTCAAGAGGGAGTGACAGGCTGGACTTTAGGCATTGTGGTCAAGAGGGAGTGACAGGCTGGACTTTAGTCGCCGTATTCGAGAGGGAGAGACAGGTTGGACTTTAGGCGCCATGCTCAAGAGGGAGTCACAGGTTGGACTTTAGGCACTGTGGTCGAGAGGGAGTGACAGGTTGGACTTTAGGCGCTGAGGTCAAGAAGGAGTGACAGGTTGGACTTTAGGTGCTGTGGTCAAGAGGGAGTGACAGGCTGGACTTTAGGCACCGTAGTCAAGAGGGAGTGACAGGCTGGGCTTTAGGTGTTGTGGTCAAGAGTGAGTGACAGGCCGAACTTTAGGGGCCGTGGTCAAGAGGGAGTGACAGGGTGGACTTTAGGCGCTGTGGTCAAGAGTGAGTGACAGGCTGGACTTTAGCCGCTGTGGGTAAGAGGGAGTGACAAGTTAGATTTTAAGCTACTTGGTCATGAGGGAGTGACAGGTTGGGCTTTAGGCACCGAGGTCAAAAGGTAGTCACAGGTTGGACTTTAGGCGCTGTGGTCAAGAGGGAGTGACAGGCTGGACTTTAGGCACCGTGGTCAAGAGCGAGTGACAGGTTGGACTTTAGGCGCCATGGTCAAGAGGGAGTGACAGGCTGGGTTTTTATGTACCGTGGTCAAGAGGGAGCGACAGGCTGGACTTTAGGCACCGTGGTCAAGAGGGAGTGACAGGTTGGACTTTAGGCACTGTGGTCAATAGCGAGTGACAGGCTGGACTTTAGGCACCGTGGTCAAGAGGGAGGGACAGGTTGGACTTTAGGTGCCTTGGTCAAGAGGGAGTGACAGGATGGACTTTTGGCGCCGTGGTCAAGAGGGAGTGAGAGGTTGGACTTTAGGCGCTGTGGTCAAGAGGGAGTGACAGGCTGGACTTTAGGCGCTTTGGGTAAGAGGGAGTGACAGGTTGGATTTTAAGTGCCTTAGTCATGATGGAGTAACAGGTTTGACTTAAGGCACTGTGGTCAAGAGGGAGTGACAGGTTGGACTTTAGGCGCCGTGGTCAAGAGTGAGTGACAGGTTGGACTTAAGGCGCCATGGTCAAGAGGGAGTGACAGGCTGGACTTTAGGCGCTCTGAGTAAGAGGGAGTGACAGGTTGGATTTTAAGCGCCTTGGTCATGAGGGAGTAACAGGTTGGACTTTAGGCACCGAGGTCAAAAGGTAGTGACAGGTTTGACTTTAGGCACCTTGGTCAAGAGGGAGTGACAGGTTTGACTTTAGGCACCGTGGTGAAGAGGGCGTGAGAGGTTGGACTTTAGGCGCCGTGGTGAAGAGGGAATGACAGGCTGGAGTTTAGGCGCCGTGGTGAATAGGGAGTGACAGGTTTGACTTTAGGCACCTAGGTCAAGAGGGAGTGACACGTTTGGCTTTATTCACCGTGGTGAAGAGGGACTGAGAGGTTGGACTTTAGCTACTGTGGTCAAGAGGGAGTGACAGGTTGAACTTTAGGCGCCATGGTGAAGAGGGAGTGACAGGCTGGACTTTACGTGCTGATGTTAAGAGGGAGTGATAGGCTAGCCTTTAAGCGCTGTGGTCAAGAGGGAGTGACAGGTCGGTCTTTAGACGCCGAGGTCAAGAGAAAGTGACAGGTTGGACTTTAGGCGCCTTGGTCAAGAGGGAGTGAGAGGTTGGACTTTAGGCGCCTTGGTGAAGAGGGAGTGACAGATTGGACTTTAGGTGCCGAGGTCAAGAGGGAGTGACAGGTTGGAGTTTAGGCGCCTTGGTCAAGAAGGAGTGACAGGCTGGACTTTAGGTGCGGTGATGAACAGGGAGTGACAGGTTGGACTTTAGGCGCAGTGGTCAAGAGGGTGTGACAGGCTGGACTTTAGGCACTGAGGTTAAGAGGAAGTGATAGGCTGGCCTTTAAGCACTGTGGTCAAGAGGGAGTGACAGGTCAGACTTTAGGTGCCGAGGTCAAGAGAAAGTGGCAGTTTGGACTTTAGGCTCCTTGGTCAAGAGGGAGTGACATGATGGACGTTAGGCGCCGTGGTCAAGAGGGAGTGACAGGTTGGACTTTAGGCGCTGTGGTCAAGAGGGAGTGACAGGCTGGACTTTAGGTGCTCTGGGTAAGAGGGAGTGACAGGTTGGATTTTAAGCACCTTGGTCATGAGGGAGTAACAGGTTGGACTTTAGGCACCGAGGTCAAAAGGTAGTGACAGGTTTGACTTTAGGCACCTAGGTCAAGAGGGAGTGACAAGTTTGGCTTTATTCACCGTGGTGAAGAGGGACTGAGAGGTTGGACTTTAGCTACTGTGGTCAAGAGGGAGTGACAGGTTGAACTTTAGGCGCCGTGGTGAAGAGGGAGTGACAGGCTGGACTTTACGCGCTGAGGTTAAGAGGGAGTGATAGGCTAGCCTTTAATCGCTGTGGTCAAGAGGGAGTGACAGGTCGGTCTTTAGACGCCGAGGTCAAGAGAAAGTGACAGGTTGGACTTTAGGCGCCTTGGTCAAGAGGGAGTGACAGGTTGGACTTTAGGCGCCATGGTGAAGAGGGAGTTACAGATTGGACTTTAGGTGCCGAGGTCAAGAGGGAGTGACAGGTTGGAGTTTTGGCGCCTTGGTCAAGAAGGAGTGACAGGCTGGACTTTAGGCGCGGTGTTGAACAGGGAGTGACAGGTTGGACTTTAGGCGCAGTGGTCAAGAGGGTGTGACAGGCTGGACTTTAGGTGCTGAGGTTAAGAGGGAGTGATTGGCTGGCCTTTAAGCACCGTGGTCAAGAGGGAGTGACAGGTCAGACTTTAGGTGCCGAGGTCAAGAGAAAGTGGCAGTTTGGACTTTAGGCTCCTTGGTCAAGAGGGAGTGACAGGTTGGACTTTAGGTGCTGTGGTGAAGAGGGAGTGACAGGTTGGACTTTAGGTGTTGTGGTCAAGAGGGAGTGACAGGTTGGACTTTAGGCACCTTGGTCAAGAGGGAGTGACAGGTTGGACTTTAGGTGCAGTGGTCAAGAGGGAGTGACAGGCTGGAGTTTAGGTGCCGTGGTAAAGAGGGAGTGACAGGTTGGACTTTAGACGCAGTGGGCAAGAGGGAGTGACAGGCTGGAGTTTAGGCACTGTGGTGAAGAGGGAGTGACAGGTTGGACTTTAGGTGCAGTGGTCAAGAGGGAGTGACAGGCTGGACTTTATGCGCTGAGGTTAAGAGGGAGTGATAGGCTGGCCTTTAAGTGCCGTGGTTAAGAGGGAGTGACAGGTCGGACTTTAGGCCCCGAGGTCAAGAGAAAGTGACAGGTTGGACTTTAGGCGCCTTAGTCAAGAGGGAGTGACAGGCTGGACTTTAGGCATTGTGGTCAAGAGGGAGTGACAGGCTGGACTTTAGTCGCCGTATTCGAGAAGGAGTGACAGTTTGGACTTTAGGCGCCATGCTCAAGAGGGAGTCACAGGTTGGACGTTAGGCACTGTGGTCGAGAGGGAGTGACAGGTTGGACTTTAGGCGCTGAGGTCAAGAAGGAGTGACAGGTTGGACTTTAGGTGCTGTGGTCAAGAGGGAGTGACAGGCTGGACTTTAGGCACCGTAGTCAAGAGGGAGTGACAGGCTGGGCTTTAGGTGTTGTGGTCAAGAGTGAGTGACAGGCCGAACTTTAGGGGCCGTGATCAAGAGGGAGTGACAGGTTGGACTTTAGGCGCTGTGGTCAAGAGGGAGTGACAGGCTGGACTTTAGCCGCTGTGGGTAAGAGGGAGTGACAAGTTAGATTTTAAGCTACTTGGTCATGAGGGAGTGACAGGTTGGGCTTTAGGCACCGAGGTCAAAAGGTAGTCACAGGTTGGACTTTAGGCGCTGTGGTCAAGAGGGAGTGACAGGCTGGACTTTAGGCACCGTGGTCAAGAGCGAGTGACAGGTTGGACTTTAGGCGCCATGGTCAAGAGGGAGTGACAGGCTGGGTTTTTATGTACCGTGGTCAAGAGGGAGCGACAGGCTGGACTTTAGGCACCGTGGTCAAGAGGGAGTGACAGGTTGGACTTTAGGCACTGTGGTCAATAGCGAGTGACAGGCTGGACTTTAGGCACCGTGGTCAAGAGGGAGGGACAGGTTGGACTTTAGGTGCCTTGGTCAAGAGGGAGTGACGGGATGGACTTTTGGCGCCATGGTCAAGAGGGAGTGAGAGGTTGGACTTTAGGCGCTGTGGTCAAGAGGGAGTGACAGGCTGGACTTTAGGCGCTTTGGGTAAGAGGGAGTGACAGGTTGGATTTTAAGCGCCTTAGTCATGATGGAGTAACAGGTTTGATTTAAGGCACTGTGGTCAAGAGGGAGTGACAGGTTGGACTTTAGGCGCCGTGGTCAAGAGTGAGTGACAGGTTGGAATTAAGGCGCCATGGTCAAGAGGGAGTGACAGGCTGGACTTTAGGCGCTCCGGGTAAGAGGGAGTGACAGGTTGGATTTTAAGCGCCTTGGTCATGAGGGAGTAACAGGTTGGACTTTAGGCACCGAGGTCAAAAGGTAGTGACAGGTTTGACTTTAGGCACCTTGGTCAAGAGGGAGTGACAGGTTTGACTTTAGGCGCCGTGGTGAAGAGGGCGTGAGAGGTTGGACTTTAGGTGCCATGGTGAAGAGGGAATGACAGGCTGGAGTTTAGGCGCCGTGGTGAAGAGGGAGTGACAGGTTGGACTTTATGCGCTGGGTTAAGAGGGAGTGATAGGCTGGCCTTTAAGCGCCGTGGTTAAGAGGGAGTGACAGGTTGGACTTTAGGCGCCGAAGTCAAGATAAAGTGACAGGTTGGACTTTAGGCGCCTTGGTCAAGAGGGAGTCACAGATTGGACTTTAGGCGCTGTGGTCAAGAGGGAGTGATAGGCTGGACTTTAGGCACCGTGGTCGAGAGGGAGTGACAAGTTGGACTTTAGGCGCCATGCTCAAGAGGGAGTCACAGGTTGGACTTTAGGCACTGTGGTCGAGAGGGAGTGACGGGTTGGACTTTAGGCACCGAGGTCAAGAAGGAGTGACAGGTTGGACTTTAGGCACTGTGGTCAAGAGGGAGTGACAGGCTGGACTTTAGGCACCGTAGTCAAGAGGGAGTGACAGGCTGGGCTTTAGGTGCTGTGGTCAAGAGTGAGTGACAGGTCGAACTTTAGGCGCCGTGGTCAAGAGGGAGTGACAGGTTGGACTTTAGGTGCGGTGGTCAAGAGGGAGTGACAGGCTGGACTTTAGCCGCTGTGGGTAAGAGGGAGTGACTGGTTGGATTTTAAGCTCCTTGGTCATGAGGGAGTGACAGGTTGTCCTTTAGGCACCGAGGTCAAAAGGTAGTGACAGGTTTGACTTTAGGCACCTTGGTCAAGAGGGAGTGACAGGTTTGACTTTAGGCACCGTGGTGAAGAGGGAGTGACAGGTTGGACTTTAGGCACTGTGGTCAAGAGGGAGTGGCAGGTTGGACTTTAGGCGCTGAGGTCAAGAGGGAGTCACAGGTTGGACTTTAGGTGCTGTGGTCAAGAGGGAGTGACAGGCTGGACTTTAGGCACCGTGGTCAAGAGGGAGTGACAGGTTGGACTTTAGGCGCCATGGTCAAGAGGGAGTGACAGGCTGGATTTTTATGTGCTCTGGTCAAGAGGGAGCGACAGGCTGGACTTTAGGCGCTGTGGTCAAGAGGGAGTGACAGGTTGGACTTTAGGCACTGTGGTCAATAGCGTGTGACAGGCTGGACTTTAGGCGCTGTGGGTAAGAGGGAGGGACAGGTTGGACTTTAGGTGCCTTGGTCAAGAGGGAGTGACATGATGGACTTTAGGCGCCGTGGTCAAGAGGGAGTGACAGGTTGGACTTTAGGCGCTGTGGTCAAGAGGGAGTGACAGGCTGGACTTTAGGTGCTCTGGGTAAGAGGGAGTGACAGGTTGGATTTTAAGCACCTTGGAACCACAGCCAAACTTCAAAAAAGACTCCAGCGCATCCAGAACGCCTCCGCACGACTCATCCTGGACATCCCCCGGCACAGCCACATCACCGGACACCTGAAAGACCTGCACTGGCTCCCCGTCAGCAAGAGAATCACGTTCAGACTCCTCACCCACGCACACAAGGCCCTCCACGACCTGGGCCCCAAGTACCTCAACGACCGCATGACCTTCTACACGCCCACCCGCCAGCTACGATCAACCAGCCATGCCCTCGCCACCGTACCACGCATCCGCAGAGCCACCGCCGGAGGAAGATCCTTCTCCTACCTGGCAGCCAAGACCTGGAACTCCCTCCCCACTCACCTTCGGCGAACCCAGGACCATCTCTCCTTCAGGAAGCAGCTCAAGACCTGGCTGTTCGAGCAGTAACTTACCCCCTCCCCCAGCGCCTTCAGACCCTCCCGGGTGAGTAGCGCGCTCTATAAATGCCGTGATTGATTGATTGATTGATTGATTGGTCATGAGGGAGTAACAGGTTGGACTTTAGGCACCGAGGTCAAAAGGTAGTGACAGGTTTGACTTTAGGCACCTAGGTCAAGAGGGAGTGACAAGTTTGGCTTTATTCACCGTGGTGAAGAGGGACTGAGAGGTTGGACTTTAGCTACTGTGGTCAAGAGGGAGTGACAGGTTGAACTTTAGGCGCCGTGGTGAAGAGGGAGTGACAGGCTGGACTTTACACGCTGAGGTTAAGAGGGAGTGATAGGCTAGCCTTTAATCACTGTAGTCAAGAGGGAGTGACAGGTCGGTCTTTAGACGCCGAGGTCAAGAGAAAGTGACAGGTTGGACTTTAGGCGCCTTGGTCAAGAGGGAGTGACAGGTTGGACTTTAGGCGCCGTGGTGAAGAGGGAGTGACAGATTGGACTTTAGGTGCCGAGGTCAAGAGGGAGTGACAGGTTGGAGTTTTGGTGCCTTGGTCAAGAAGGAGTGACAGGCTGGACTTTAGGCGCGGTGATGAACAGGGAGTGACAGGTTGGACTTTAGGCGCAGTGGTCAAGAGGGTGTGACAGTCTGGACTTTAGGCGCTGAGTTTAAGAGGGAGTGATAGGCTGGCCTTTAAGCACCGTGGTCAAGAGGGAGTGACAGGTCAGACTTTAGGTGCCGAGGTCAAGAGAAAGTGGCAGTTTGGACTTTAGGCTCCTTGGTCAAGAGGGAGTGACAGGTTGGACTTTAGGTGCTGTGGTGAAGAGGGAGTGACAGGTTGGACTTTAGGTGTTGTGGTCAAGAGGGAGTGACAGGTTGGACTTTAGGCACCTTGGTCAAGAGGGAGTGACAGGTTGGACTTTAGGTGCAGTGGTCAAGAGGGAGTGACAGGCTGGAGTTTAGGTGCCGTGGTAAAGAGGGAGTGACAGGTTGGACTTTAGACGCAGTGGGCAAGAGGGAGTGACAGGCTGGAGTTTAGGCACTGTGGTGAAGAGGGAGTGACAGGTTGGACTTTAGGTGCAGTGGTCAAGAGGGAGTGACAGGCTGGACTTTATGCGCTGAGGTTAAGAGGGAGTGATAGGCTGGCCTTTAAGTGCCGTGGTTAAGAGGGAGTGACAGGTCGGACTTTAGGCACCGAGGTCAAGAGAAAGTGACAGGTTGGACTTTAGGTGCCTTAGTCAAGAGGGAGTGACAGGCTGGACTTTAGGCATTGTGGTCAAGAGGGAGTGACAGGCTGGACTTTAGTCGCCATATTCGAGAGGGAGTGACAGGTTGGACTTTAGGTGCCATGCTCAAGAGGGAGTCACAGGTTGGACTTTAGGCACTGTGGTCGAGAGGGAGTGACAGGTTGGACTTTAGGCGCCGAGGTCAAGAAGGAGTGACAGGTTGAACTTTAGGTGCTGTGGTCAAGAGGGAGTGACAGGCTGGACTTTAGGCACGGTAGTCAAGAGGGAGTGACAGGCTGGGCTTTAGGTGTTGTGGTCAAGAGTGAGTGACAGGCCGAACTTTAGGGGCCGTGGTCAAGAGGGAGTGACAGGTTGGACTTTAGGCGCTGTGGTCAAGAGGGAGTGACAGGCTGGACTTTAGCCGCTGTGGGTTAGAGGGAGTGACAAGTTAGATTTTAAGCTACTTGGTCATGAGGGAGTGACAGGTTGGGCTTTAGGCACCGAGGTCAAAAGGTAGTGACAGGTTTGACTATAGGCACCGTGGTGAAGAGGGAGTGACAGGTTGGACTTTAGGCACTGTGGTCAAGAGGGAGTGACAGGTTTGACTTTAGGCACCTTGGTCAGGAGGGAGTGACAGGTTTGACTTTAGGCACCGTGGTGAAGAGGGCGTGAGAGGTTGGACTTTAGGCGCCGTGGTGAAGAGGGAATGACAGGCTGGAGTTTAGGCACTGTGGTCGAGAGGGAGTTTAGGCGCCTAGGTCAAGAAGGAGTGACAGGCTGAACTTTAGGCGCGGTGATGAACAGGGAGTGACAGGTTGGACTTTAGGCGCAGTGGTCAAGAGGGTGTGACAGGCTGGACTTTAGGCGCTGAGGTTAAGAGGGAGTGATAGGCTGGCCTTTAAGCACCGTGGTCAAGAGGGAGTGACAGGTCAGACTTTAGGTGCCGAGGTCAAGAGAAAGTGGCAGTTTGGACTTTAGGCTCCTTGGTCAAGAGGGAGTGACAGGTTGGACTTTAGGTGCTGCGGTGAAGAGGGAGTGACAGGTTGGACTTTAGGTGCCGAGGTCAAGAGGGAGTGACAGGTTGGAGTTTCGGCGCCTTGGTCAAGAAGGAGTGACAGGCTGGACTTTAGGCGTGGTGATGAACAGGGAGTGACAGGTTGGACTTTAGGCGCAGTGGTCAAGAGGGTGTGACAGGCTGGACTTTAGGCGCTGAGGTTAAGAGGGAGTGATAGGCTAGCCTTTAATCGCTGTGGTCAAGAGGGAGTGACAGGTCGGTCTTTAGACGCCGAGGTCAAGAGAAAGTGACAGGTTGGACTTTAGGCGCCTTGGTCAAGAGGGAGTCACAGATTGGACTTTAGGCGCTGTGGTCAAGAGGGAGTGATAGGCTGGACTTTAGGCACCGTGGTCGAGAGGGAGTGACAAGTTGGACTTTAGGCGCCATGCTCAAGAGGGAGTCACAGGTTGGACTTTAGGCACTGTGGTCGAGAGGGAGTGACGGGTTGGACTTTAGGCACCGAGGTCAAGAAGGAGTGACAGGTTGGACTTTAGGCACTGTGGTCAAGAGGAGTGACAGGCTGGACTTTAGGCACCGTAGTCAAGAGGGAGTGACAGGCTGGGCTTTAGGTGCTGTGGTCAAGAGTGAGTGACAGGCCGAACTTTAGGCGCTGTGGTCAAGAGGGAGTGACAGGTTGGACTTTAGGTGCGGTGGTCAAGAGGGAGTGACAGGCTGGACTTTAGCCGCTGTGGGTAAGAGGGAGTGACAGGTTGGATTTTAAGCTCCTTGGTCATGAGGGAGTGACAGGTTGGGCTTTAGGCACCGAGGTCAAAAGGTAGTGACAGGTTTGACTTTAGGCACCTTGGTCAAGAGGGAGTGACAGGTTTGACTTTAGGCACCGTGGTGAAGAGGGAGTGACAGGTTGGACTTTAGGCACTGTGGTCAAGAGGGAGTGACAGGTTGGGCTTTAGGCGTTGAGGTCAAGAGGGAGTCACAGGTTGGACTTTAGGCGCTGTGGTCAAGAGGGAGTGACAGGCTGGACTTTAGGCACCGTGGTCAAGAGGGAGTGACAGGTTGGACTTTAGGCACCATGGTCAAGAGGGAGTGACAGGCTGGATTTTTATGTGCTCTGGTCAAGAGGAAGCGACAGGCTGGACTTTAGGCGCCGTGGTCAAGAGGGAGTGACAGGTTGGACTTTAGGCACTGTGGTCAATAGCGTGTGACAGGCTGGACTTTAGGCGCTGTGGGTAAGAGGGAGGGACAGGTTGGACTTTAGGTGCCTTGGTCAAGAGGGAGTGACATGATGGACTTTAGGCGCCGTGGTCAAGAGGGAGTGACAGGTTGGACTTTAGGCACTGTGGTCGAGAGGGAGTGACGGGTTGGACTTTAGGCACCAAGGTCAAGAAGGAGTGACAGGTTGGACTTTAGGCACTGTGGTCAAGAGGGAGTGACAGGCTGGACTTTAGGCACCGTAGTCAAGAGGGAGTGACAGGCTGGGCTTTAGGTGCTGTGGTCAAGAGTGAGTGACAGGCCGAACTTTAGGCGCTGTGGTCAAGAGGGAGTGACAGGTTGGACTTTAGGTGCGGTGGTCAAGAGGGAGTGACAGGCTGGACTTTAGCCGCTGTGGGTAAGAGGGAGTGACAGGTTGGATTTTAAGCTCCTTGGTCATGAGGGAGTGACAGGTTGGGCTTTAGGCACCGAGGTCAAAAGGTAGTGACAGGTTTGACTTTAGGCACCTTGGTCAAGAGGGAGTGACAGGTTTGACTTTAGGCACCGTGGTGAAGAGGGAGTGACAGGTTGGACTTTAGGCACTGTGGTCAAGAGGGAGTGACAGGTTGGACTTTAGGCGTTGAGGTCAAGAGGGAGTCACAGGTTGGACTTTAGGCGCTGTGGTCAAGAGGGAGTGACAGGCTGGACTTTAGGCACCGTGGTCAAGAGGGAGTGACAGGTTGGACTTTAGGCACCATGGTCAAGAGTGAGTGACAGGCTGGATTTTTATGTGCTCTGGTCAAGAGGGAGCAACAGGCTGGACTTTAGGCGCCGTGGTCAAGAGGGAGTGACAGGTTGGACTTTAGGCACTGTGGTCAATAGCGTGTGACAGGCTGGACTTTAGGCGCTGTGGGTAAGAGGGAGGGACAGGTTGGACTTTAGGTGCCTTGGTCAAGAGGGAGTGACATGATGGACTTTAGGCGCCGTGGTCAAGAGGGAGTGACAGGTTGGACTTTAGGCGCTGTGGTCAAAAGAGGGAGTGACAGGCTAGACTTTAGGTGCTCTGGGTAAGAGGGAGTGACAGGTTGGATTTTAAGCACCTTGGTCATGAGGGAGTAACAGGTTGGACTTTAGGCACCGAGGTCAAAAGGTAGTGACAGGTTTGACTTTAGGCACCTAGGTCAAGAGGGACTGACAAGTTTGGCTTTATTCACCGTGGTGAAGAGGGACTGAGAGGTTGGACTTTAGCTACTGTGGTCAAGAGGGAGTGACAGGTTGAACTTTAGGTGCCGTGGTGAAGAGGGAGTGACAGGCTGGACTTTACGCGCTGAGGTTAAGAGGGAGTGATAGGCTAGCCTTTAATCGCTGTGATCAAGAGGGAGTGACAGGTCGGTCTTTAGACGCCGAGGTCAAGAGAAAGTGACAGGTTGGACTTTAGGCGCCTTGGTCAAGAGGGAGTGACAGGTTGGACTTTAGGCGCCGTGGTGAAGAGGGAGTGACAGATTGGACTTTAGGTGCCGAGGTCAAGAGGGAGTGAAAGGTTGGAGTTTCGGCGCCTTGGTCAAGAAGGAGTGACAGGCTGGACTTTTGGCGCGGTGATGAACAGGGAGTGACAGGTTGGACTTTAGAAGCAGTGGTCAAGAGGGTGTGACAGGCTGGACTTTAGGCGCTGAGTTTAAGAGGGAGTGATAGGCTGGCCTTTAAGCACCGTGGTCAAGAGGGAGTGACAGGTCAGACTTTAAGTACCAAGGTCAAGAGAAAGTGGCAGTTTGGACTTTAGGCTCCTTGGTCAAGAGGGAGTGACAGGTTGGACTTTAGGTGCTGTGGTGAAGAGGGAGTGACAGGTTGGACTTTAGGTGTTGTGGTCAAGAGGGAGTGACAGGTTGGACTTTAGGCACCTTGGTCAAGAGGGAGTGACAGGTTGGACTTTAGGTGCAGTGGTCAAGATGGAGTGACAGGCTGGAGTTTAGGTGCCGTGGTAAAGAGGAAGTGACAGGTTGGACTTTAGACGCAGTGGGCAAGAGGGAGTGACAGGCTGGAGTTTAGGCACTGTGGTGAAGAGGGAGTGACAGGTTGGACTTTAGGTGCAGTGGTCAAGAGGGAGTGACAGGCTGGATTTTATGCGCTGAGGTTAAGAGGGAGTGACAGGCTGGACTTTAGGCGCCGAGGTCAAGAGAAAGTGACAGGTTGGACTTTAGGCGCCTTAGTCAAGAGGGAGTGACAGGCTGGACTTTAGGCATTGTGGTCAAGAGGGAGTGACAGGCTGGACTTTAGTCGCCATATTCGAGAGGGAGTGACAGGTTGGACTTTAGGTGCCATGCTCAAGAGGGAGTCACAGATTGGACTTTAGGCACTGTGGTCGAGAGGGAGTGACAGATTGGACTTTAGGCGCCGAGGTCAAGAAGGAGTGACAGGTTGAACTTTAGGTGCTGTGGTCAAGAGGGAGTGACAGGCTGGAGTTTAGGCACGGTAGTCAAGAGGGAGTGACAGGCTGGGCTTTAGGTGTTGTGGTCAAGAGTGAGTGACAGGCCGAACTTTAGGGGCCGTGGTCAAGAGGGAGTGACAGGGTGGACTTTAGGCGCTGTGGTCAAGAGGGAGTGACAGGCTGGACTTTAGCCGCTGTGGGTTAGAGGGAGTGACAAGTTAGATTTTAAGCTACTTGGTCATGAGGGAGTGACAGGTTGGGCTTTAGGCACCGAGGTCAAAAGGTAGTGACAGGTTTGACTATAGGCACCGTGGTGAAGAGGGAGTGACAGGTTGGACTTTAGGCACTGTGGTGAAGAGGGAGTGACAGGTTTGACTTTAGGCACCTTGGTCAAGAGGGAGTGACAGGTTTGACTTTAGGCACCGTGGTGAAGAGGGCGTGAGAGGTTGGACTTTAGGCGCCGTGGTGAAGAGGGAATGACAGGCTGGAGTTTAGGTGCCATGGTGAAGAGGGAGTGACAGGTTGCACTTTAGGCACAGTGGTCAAGAGGGAGTGACAGGCTGGACTTTAGGCGCTGTGGTGAAGAGGGAGTGACAGGTTGGACTTTAGGTGCAGTGGTCAAGAGGGCATGACAGGCTGGACTTTATGCGCTGGGGTTAAGAGGGAGTGATAGCCTGGCCTTTAAGCGCCGTGGTTAAGAGGGAGTGACAGGTTGGACTTTAGGCGCCGAGGTCAAGATAAAGTGACAGGTTGTACTTTAGGCGCCTTGGTCAAGAGGGAGTCACAGATTGGACTTTAGGCGCTGTGGTCAAGAGGGAGTCACAGGTTGGACTTTAGGCACTGTGGTCGAGAGGGAGTTTAGGCGCCTTGGTCAAGAAGGAGTGACAGGCTGAACTTTAGGCGCGGTGATGAACAGGGAGTGACAGGTTGGACTTTAGGCGCAGTGGTCAAGAGGGTGTGACAGGCTGGACTTTAGGCACTGAGGTTAAGAGGGAGTGATAGGCTGGCCTTTAAGCACCGTGGTCAAGAGGGAGTGACAGGTCAGACTTTAGGTGCCAAGGTCAAGAGAAAGTGGCAGTTTGGACTTTAGGCTCCTTGGTCAAGAGGGAGTGACAGGTTGGACTTTAGGTGCTGTGGTGAAGAGGTAGTGACAGGTTGGACTTTAGGTGCCGAGGTCAAGAGGGAGTGACAGGTTGGAGTTTCGGCGCCTTGGTCAAGAAGGAGTGACAGGCTGGACTTTAGGCGCGGTGATGAACAGGGAGTGACAGGTTGGACTTTAGGCGCAGTGGTCAAGAGGGTGTGACAGGCTGGACTTTAGGCGCTGAGGTTAAGAGGGAGTGATAGGCTAGCCTTTAATCGCTGTGGTCAAGAGGGAGTGACAGGTCGGTCTTTAGACGCCGAGGTCAAGAGAAATTGACAGGTTGGACTTTAGGCGCCTTGGTCAAGAGGGAGTGACAGGTTGGACTTTAGGCGCCGTGGTGAAGAGGGAGTGACAGATTGGACTTTAGGTGCCGAGGTCAAGAGGGAGTGACAGGTTGGAGTTTCGGCGCCTTGGTCAAGAAGGAGTGACAGGCTGGACTTTAGGCGCGGTGATGAACAGGGAGTGACAGGTTGGACTTTAGGCGCAGTGGTCAAGAGGGTGTGACAGGCTGGACTTTAGGCGCTGAGGTTAAGAGGGAGTGATAGGCTGGCCTTTAAGCACCGTGGTCAAGAGGGAGTGACAGGTCAGACTTTAGGTGCCGAGGTCAAGAGAAAATGGCAGTTTGGACTTTAGGCTCCTTGGTCAAGAGGGAGTGACAGGTTGGACTTTAGGTGCTGTGGTGAAGAGGGAGTGACAGGTTGGACTTTAGGTGCAGTGGTCAAGAGGGAGTGACAGGCTGGAGTTTAGGTGCCGTGGTAAAGAGGGAGTGACAGGTTGGACTTTAGACGCAGTGGGCAAGAGGGAGTGACAGGCTGGAGTTTAGGCACTGTGGTGAAGAGGGAGTGACAGGGTGGACTTTAGGTGCAGTGGTCAAGAGGGAGTGACATGCTGGACTTTATGCGCTGAGGTTAAGAGGGAGTGATAGGCTGGCCTTTAAGTGCCGTGGTTAAGAGAGAGTGACAGGTCGGACTTTAGGTGCCGAGGTCAAGAGAAAGTGACAGGTTGGACTTTAGGCGCCTTAGTCAAGAGGGAGTGACAGGCTGGACTTTAGGCATTGTGGTCAAGAGGGAGTGACAGGCTGGACTTTAGTCGCCATATTCGAGAGGGAGTGACAGGTTGGACTTTAGGCGCCATGCTCAAGAGGGAGTCACAGGTTGGACTTTAGGCACTGTGGTTGAGAGGGAGTGACAGGTTGGACTTTAGGCGCCGAGGTCAAGAAGGAGTGACAGGTTGAACTTTAGGTGCTGTGGTCAAGAGGGAGTGACAGGCTGGACTTTAGGCATGGTAGTCAAGAGGGAGTGACAGGCTGGGCTTTAGGTGTTGTGGTCAAGAGTGAGTGACAGGCCGAACTTTAGGGGCCGTGGTCAAGAGGGAGTGACAGGTTGGACTTTAGGCGCTGTGGTCAAGAGGGAGTGACAGGCTGGACTTTAGCCGCTGTGGGTTAGAGGGAGTGACAAGTTAGATTTTAAGCTACTTGGTCATGAGGGAGTGACAGGTTGGGCTTTAGGCACCGAGGTCAAAAGGTAGTGACAGGTTTGACTATAGGCACCGTGGTGAAGAGGGAGTGACAGGTTGGACTTTAGGCACTGTGGTCAAGAGGGAGTGACAGGTTTGACTTTAGGCACCTTGGTCAAGAGGGAGTGACAGGTTTGACTTTAGGCACCGTGGTGAAGAGGGCGTGAGAGGTTGGACTTTAGGCGCCGTGGTGAAGAGAGAATGACAGGCTGGAGTTTAGGTGCCATGGTGAAGAGGGAGTGACAGGTTGGACTTTAGGCACAGTGGTCAAGAGGGAGTGACAGGCTGGACTTTAGGCGCTGTGGTGAAGAGGAGTGACAGGTTGGACTTTAGGTGCAGTGGTCAAGAGGGCATGACAGGCTGGACTTTATGCGCTGGGGTTAAGAGGGAGTGATAGGCTGGCCTTTAAGCGCCGTGGTCAAGATAAAGTGACAGGTTGGACTTTAGGCGCCTTGGTCAAGAGGGAGTCACAGATTGGACTTTAGGCGCTGTGGTCAAGAGGGAGTCACAGGTTGGACTCTAGGCACTGTGGTCGAGAGGGAGTTTAGGCGCCTTGGTCAAGAAGGAGTGACAGGCTGAACTTTAGGCGCGGTGATGAACAGGGAGTGACAGGTTGGACTTTAGGCGCAATGGTCAAGAGGGTGTGACAGGCTGGACTTTAGGCGCTGAGGTTAAGAGGGAGTGATAGGCTGGCCTTTAAGCACCGTGGTCAAGAGGGAGTGACAGGTCAGACTTTAGGTGCCGAGGTCAAGAGAAAGTGGCAGTTTGGACTTTAGGCTCCTTGGTCAAGAGGGAGTGACAGGTTGGACTTTAGGTGCTGTGGTGAAGAGGGAGTGACAGGTTGGACTTTAGGTGTTGTGGTCAAGAGGGAGTGACAGGTTGGACTTTAGGCACCTTGGTCAAGAGGGAGTGACAGGTTGGACTTTAGGTGCAGTGGTCAAGAGGGAGTGACAGGCTGGAGTTTAGGTGCCGTGGTAAAGAGGGAGTGACAGGTTGGACTTTAGACGCAGTGGGCAAGAGGGAGTGACAGGCTGGAGTTTAGGCACTGTGGTGAAGAGGGAGTGACAGGTTGGACTTTAGGTGCAGTGGTCAAGAGGGAGTGACAGGCTGGACTTTATGCGCTGAGGTTAAGAGGGAGTGATAGGCTGGCCTTTAAGTGCTGTGGTTAAGAGGGAGTGACAGGTCGGACTTTAGGCGCCGAGGTCAAGAGAAAGTGACAGGTTGGACTTTAGGCGCCTTAGTCAAGAGGGAGTGACAGGCTGGACTTTAGGCATTGTGGTCAAGAGGGAGTGACAGGCTGGACTTTAGTCGCCGTATTCGAGAGGGAGTGACAGGTTGGACTTCAGGCGCCATGCTCAAGAGGGAGTCACAGGTTGGACTTTAGGCACTGTGGTCGAGAGGGAGTGACAGGTTGGACTTTAGGCGCTGAGGTCAAGAAGGAGTAACAGGTTGGACTTTAGGTGCTGTGGTCAAGAGGGAGTGACAGGCTGGACTTTAGGCACCGTAGTCAAGAGGGAGTGACAGGCTGGGCTTTAGGTGTTGTGGTCAAGAGTGAGTGACAGGCCGAACTTTAGGGGCCGTGATCAAGAGGGAGTGACAGGTTGGACTTTAGGCGCTGTGGTCAAGAGGGAGTGACAGGCTGGACTTTAGCCGCTGTGGGTAAGAGGGAGTGACAAGTTAGATTTTAAGCTACTTGGTCATGAGGGAGTGACAGGTTGGGCTTTAGGCACCGAGGTCAAAAGGTAGTCACAGGTTGGACTTTAGGCGCTGTGGTCAAGAGGGAGTGACAGGCTGGACTTTAGGCACCGTGGTCAAGAGCGAGTGACAGGTTGGACTTTAGGCGCCATGGTCAAGAGGGAGTGACAGGCTGGGTTTTTATGTACCGTGGTCAAGAGGGAGCGACAGGCTGGACTTTAGGCACCGTGGTCAAGAGGGAGTGACAGGTTGGACTTTAGGCACTGTGGTCAATAGCGAGTGACAGGCTGGACTTTAGGCACCGTGGTCAAGAGGGAGGGACAGGTTGGACTTTAGGTGCCTTGGTCAAGAGGGAGTGACAGGATGGACTTTTGGTGCAGTGGTCAAGAGGGAGTGAGAGGTTGGACTTTAGGCGCTGTGGTCAAGAGGGAGTGACAGGCTGGACTTTAGGCGCTTTGGGTAAGAGGGAGTGACAGGTTGGATTTTAAGCGCCTTAGTCATGATGGAGTAACAGGTTTGACTTAAGGCACTGTGGTTTGACTTTAGGCACCTTGGTCAAGAGGGAGTGACAGGTTTGACTTTAGGCACCGTGGTGAAGATGGCGCGAGAGGTTGGACTTTAGGCGCCGTGGTGAAGAGGGAATGACAGGCTGGAGTTTAGGCGCCGTGGTGAAGAGGGAGTGACAGGTTGGACTTTAGGCACAGTGGTCAAGAGGGAGTGACAGGCTGGACTTTAGGCGCTGTGGTGAAGAGGGAGTGACAGGTTGGACTTTAGGTGCAGTGGTCAAGAGGGAGTGACAGGCTGGACTTTATGAGCTGGGGTTAAGAGGGAGTGATAGGCTGGCCTTTAAGCACCGTGGTTAAGAGGGAGTGACAGGTTGGACTTTAGGCGCCGAAGTCAAGATAAAGTGACAGTTTAGACTTTAGGCGCCTTGGTCAAGAGGGAGTCACAGATTGGACTTTAGGCGCTGTGGTCAAGAGGGAGTGATAGGCTGGACTTTAGGCACCGTGGTCGAGAGGGAGTGACAAGTTGGACTTTAGGCGCCATGCTCAAGAGGGAGTCACAGGTTGGACTTTAGGCACTGTGGTCGAGAAGGAGTGACGGGTTGGACTTTAGGCACGAGGTCAAGAAGGAGTGACAGGTTGGACTTTAGGCACTGTGGTCAAGAGGGAGTGACAGGCTGGACTTTAGGCACCGTAGTCAAGAGGGAGTGACAGGCTGGGCTTTAGGTGCTGTGGTCAAGAGTGAGTGACAGGCCGAACTTTAGGCGCCGTGGTCAAGAGGGAGTGACAGGTTGGACTTTAGGTGCGGTGGTCAAGAGGGAGTGACAGGCTGGACTTTAGCCGCTGTGGGTAAGAGGGAGTGACAGGTTGGATTTTAAGCTCCTTGGTCATGAGGGAGTGACAAGTTGGGCTTTAGGCACCGAGGTCAAAAGGTAGTGACAGGTTTGACTTTAGGCACCTTGGTCAAGAGGGAGTGACAGGTTTGACTTTAGGCACCGTGGTGAAGAGGGAGTGACAGGTTGGACTTTAGGCACTGTGGTCAAGAGGGAGTGACAGGTTGGACTTTAGGCGCTGAGGTCAAGAGGGAGTCACAGGTTGGACTTTAGGCGCTGTGGTCAAGAGGGAGTGACAGGCTGGACTTTAGGCACCGTGGTCAAGAGGGAGTGACAGGTTGGACTTTAGGCGCCATGGTCAAGAGGGAGTGACAGGCTGGATTTTTATGTGCTCTGGTCAAGAGGGAGCTACAGGCTGGACTTTAGGCACCGTGGTCAAGAGGGAGTGACAGGTTGGACTTTAGGCACTGTGGTCAATAGCGTGTGACAGGCTGGACTTTAGGCGCTGTGGGTAAGAGGGAGGGACAGGTTGGACTTTAGGTGCCTTGGTCAAGAGGGAGTGACATGATGGACTTTAGGCGCCATGCTCAAGAGGGAGTCACAGATTGGACTTTAGGCACTGTGGTCGAGAGGGAGTGACAGATTGGACTTTAGGCGCCGAGGTCAAGAAGGAGTGACAGGTTGAACTTTAGGTGCTGTGGTCAAGAGGGTGTGACAGGCTGGAGTTTAGGCACGGTAGTCAAGAGGGAGTGACAGGCTGGGCTTTAGGTGTTGTGGTCAAGAGTGAGTGACAGGCCGAACTTTAGGGGCCGTGGTCAAGAGGGAGTGACAGGGTGGACTTTAGGCGCTGTGGTCAAGAGGGAGTGACAGGCTGGACTTTAGCCGCTGTGGGTTAGAGGGAGTGACAAGTTAGATTTTAAGCTACTTGGTCATGAGGGAGTGACAGGTTGGGCTTTAGGCACCGAGGTCAAAAGGTAGTGACAGGTTTGACTATAGGCACCGTGGTGAAGAGGGAGTGACAGGTTGGACTTTAGGCACTGTGGTGAAGAGGGAGTGACAGGTTTGACTTTAGGCACCTTGGTCAAGAGGGAGTGACAGGTTTGACTTTAGGCACCATGGTGAAGAGGGCGTGAGAGGTTGGACTTTAGGCGCCGTGGTGAAGAGGGAATGACAGGCTGGAGTTTAGGTGCCATGGTGAAGAGGGAGTGACAGGTTGCACTTTAGGCACAGTGGTCAAGAGGGAGTGACAGGCTGGACTTTAGGCGCTGTGGTGAAGAGGGAGTGACAGGTTGGACTTTAGGTGCAGTGGTCAAGAGGGCATGACAGGCTGGACTTTATGCGCTGGGGTTAAGAGGGAGTGATAGGCTGGCCTTTAAGCGCCGTGGTTAAGAGGGAGTGACAGGTTGGACTTTAGGCGCCGAGGTCAAGATAAAGTGACAGGTTGTACTTTAGGCGCCTTGGTCAAGAGGGAGTCACAGATTGGACTTTAGGCGCTGTGGTCAAGAGGGAGTCACAGGTTGGACTTTAGGCACTGTGGTCGAGAGGGAGTTTAGGCGCCTTGGTCAAGAAGGAGTGACAGGCTGAACTTTAGGCGCGGTGATGAACAGGGAGTGACAGGTTGGACTTTAGGCGCAGTGGTCAAGAGGGTGTGACAGGCTGGACTTTAGGCACTGAGGTTAAGAGGGAGTGATAGGCTGGCCTTTAAGCACCGTGGTCAAGAGGGAGTGACAGGTCAGACTTTAGGTGCCAAGGTCAAGAGAAAGTGGCAGTTTGGACTTTAGGCTCCTTGGTCAAGAGGGAGTGACAGGTTGGACTTTAGGTGCTGTGGTGAAGAGGTAGTGACAGGTTGGACTTTAGGTGCCGAGGTCAAGAGGGAGTGACAGGTTGGAGTTTCGGCGCCTTGGTCAAGAAGGAGTGACAGGCTGGACTTTAGGCGCGGTGATGAACAGGGAGTGACAGGTTGGACTTTAGGCGCAGTGGTCAAGAGGGTGTGACAGGCTGGACTTTAGGCGCTGAGGTTAAGAGGGAGTGATAGGCTAGCCTTTAATCGCTGTGGTCAAGAGGGAGTGACAGGTCGGTCTTTAGACGCCGAGGTCAAGAGAAAGTGACAGGTTGGACTTTAGGCGCCTTGGTCAAGAGGGAGTGACAGGTTGGACTTTAGGCGCCGTGGTGAAGAGGGAGTGACAGATTGGACTTTAGGTGCCGAGGTCAAGAGGGAGTGACAGGTTGGAGTTTCGGCGCCTTGGTCAAGAAGGAGTGACAGGCTGGACTTTAGGCGCGGTGATGAACAGGGAGTGACAGGTTGGACTTTAGGCGCAGTGGTCAAGAGGGTGTGACAGGCTGGACTTTAGGCGCTGAGGTTAAGAGGGAGTGATAGGCTGGCCTTTAAGCACCGTGGTCAAGAGGGAGTGACAGGTCAGACTTTAGGTGCCGAGGTCAAGAGAAAGTGGCAGTTTGGACTTTAGGCTCCTTGGTCAAGAGGGAGTGACAGGTTGGACTTTAGGTGCTGTGGTGAAGAGGGAGTGACAGGTTGGACTTTAGGTGTTGTCGTCAAGAGGGAGTGACAGGTTGGACTTTAGGCACCTTGGTCAAGAGGGAGTGACAGGTTGGACTTTAGGTGCAGTGGTCAAGAGGGAGTGACAGGCTGGAGTTTAGGTGCCGTGGTAAAGAGGGAGTGACAGGTTGGACTTTAGACGCAGTGGGCAAGAGGGAGTGACAGGCTGGAGTTTAGGCACTGTGGTGAAGAGGGAGTGACAGGTTGGACTTTAGGTGCAGTGGTCAAGAGGGAGTGACATGCTGGACTTTATGCGCTGAGGTTAAGAGGGAGTGATAGGCTGGCCTTTAAGTGCCGTGGTTAAGAGGGAGTGACAGGTCGGACTTTAGGTGCCGAGGTCAAGAGAAAGTGACAGGTTGGACTTTAGGCGCCTTAGTCAAGAGGGAGTGACAGGCTGGACTTTAGGCATTGTGGTCAAGAGGGAGTGACAGGCTGGACTTTAGTCGCCATATTCGAGAGGGAGTGACAGGTTGGACTTTAGGCGCCATGCTCAAGAGGGAGTCACAGGTTGGACTTTAGGCACTGTGGTTGAGAGGGAGTGACAGGTTGGACTTTAGGCGCTGAGGTCAAGAAGGAGTGACAGGTTGAACTTTAGGTGCTGTGGTCAAGAGGGAGTGACAGGCTGGACTTTAGGCACAGTAGTCAAGAGGGAGTGACAGGCTGGGCTTTAGGTGTTGTGGTCAAGAGTGAGTGACAGGCCGAACTTTAGGGGCCGTGGTCAAGAGGGAGTGACAGGTTGGACTTTAGGCGCTGTGGTCAAGAGGGAGTGACAGGCTGGACTTTAGCCGCTGTGGGTTAGAGTGAGTGACAAGTTAGATTTTAAGCTACTTGGTCATGAGGGAGTGACAGGTTGGGCTTTAGGCACCGAGGTCAAAAGGTAGTGACAGGTTTGACTATAGGCACCGTGGTGAAGAGGGAGTGACAGGTTGGACTTTAGGCACTGTGGTCAAGAGGGAGTGACAGGTTTGACTTTAGGCACCTTGGTCAAGAGGGAGTGACAGGTTTGACTTTAGGCACCGTGGTGAAGAGGGCGTGAGAGGTTGGACTTTAGGCGCCGTGGTGAAGAGAGAATGACAGGCTGGAGTTTAGGTGCCATGGTGAAGAGGGAGTGACAGGTTGGACTTTAGGCACAGTGGTCAAGAGGGAGTGACAGGCTGGACTTTAGGCGCTGTGGTGAAGAGGGAGTGACAGGTTGGACTTTAGGTGCAGTGGTCAAGAGGGCATGACAGGCTGGACTTTATGCGCTGGGGTTAAGAGGGAGTGATAGGCTGGCCTTTAAGCGCCGTGGTCAAGATAAAGTGACAGGTTGGACTTTAGGCGCCTTGGTCAAGAGGGAGTCACAGATTGGACTTTAGGCGCTGTGGTCAAGAGGGAGTCACAGGTTGGACTCTAGGCACTGTGGTCGAGAGGGAGTTTAGGCGCCTTGGTCAAGAAGGAGTGACAGGCTGAACTTTAGGCGCGGTGATGAACAGGGAGTGACAGGTTGGACTTTAGGCGCAATGGTCAAGAGGGTGTGACAGGCTGGACTTTAGGCGCTGAGGTTAAGAGGGAGTGATAGGCTGGCCTTTAAGCACCGTGGTCAAGAGGGAGTGACAGGTCAGACTTTAGGTGCCGAGGTCAAGAGAAAGTGGCAGTTTGGACTTTAGGCTCCTTGGTCAAGAGGGAGTGACAGGTTGGACTTTAGGTGCTGTGGTGAAGAGGGAGTGACAGGTTGGACTTTAGGTGTTGTGGTCAAGAGGGAGTGACAGGTTGGACTTTAGGCACCTTGGTCAAGAGGGAGTGACAGGTTGGACTTTAGGTGCAGTGGTCAAGAGGGAGTGACAGGCTGGAGTTTAGGTGCCGTGGTAAAGAGGGAGTGACAGGTTGAACTTTAGACGCAGTGGGCAAGAGGGAGTGACAGGCTGGAGTTTAGGCACTGTGGTCAAGAGGGAGTGACAGGCTGGACTTTAGGCATTGTGGTCAAGAGGGAGTGACAGGCTGGACTTTAGTCGCCGTATTCGAGAGGGAGTGACAGGTTGGACTTTAGGCGCCATGCTCAAGAGGGAGTCACAGGTTGGACTTTAGGCACTGTGGTCGAGAGGGAGTGACAGGTTGGACTTTAGGCGCTGAGGTCAAGAAGGAGTAACAGGTTGGACTTTAGGTGCTGTGGTCAAGAGGGAGTGACAGGCTGGACTTTAGGCACCGTAGTCAAGAGGGAGTGACAGGCTGGGCTTTAGGTGTTGTGGTCAAGAGTGAGTGACAGGCCGAACTTTAGGGGCCGTGATCAAGAGGGAGTGACAGGTTGGACTTTAGGCGCTGTGGTCAAGAGGGAGTGACAGGCTGGACTTTAGCCGCTGTGGGTAAGAGGGAGTGACAAGTTAGATTTTAAGCTACTTGGTCATGAGGGAGTGACAGGTTGGGCTTTAGGCACCGAGGTCAAAAGGTAGTCATAGGTTGGACTTTAGGCGCTGTGGTCAAGAGGGAGTGACAGGCTGGACTTTAGGCACCGTGGTCAAGAGCGAGTGACAGGTTGGACTTTAGGCGCCATGGTCAAGAGGGAGTGACAGGCTGGGTTTTTATGTACCGTGGTCAAGAGGGAGCGACAGGCTGGACTTTAGGCACCGTGGTCAAGAGGGAGTGACAGGTTGGACTTTAGGCACTGTGGTCAATAGCGAGTGACAGGCTGGACTTTAGGCACCGTGGTCAAGAGGGAGGGACAGGTTGGACTTTAGGTGCCTTGGTCAAGAGGGAGTGACAGGATGGACTTTTGGCGCAGTGGTCAAGAGGGAGTGAGAGGTTGGACTTTAGGCGCTGTGGTCAAGAGGGAGTGACAGGCTGGACTTTAGGTGCTTTGGGTAAGAGGGAGTGACAGGTTGGATTTTATGCGCCTTAGTCATGATGGAGTAACAGGTTTGACTTAAGGCACTGTGGTCAAGAGGGAGTGACAGGTTGGTCTTTAGGCGCCGTGGTCAAGAGTGAGTGACAGGTTGGACTTAAGGCGCCATGGTCAAGAGGGAGTGACAGGCTGGACTGTAGGCGCTCTGGGTAAGAGGGAGTGACAGGTTGGATTTTAAGCGCCTTGGTCATGAGGGAGTAACAGGTTGGACTTTAGGCACCGTGGTCAAAAGGTAGTGACAGGTTTGACTTTAGGCACCTTGGTCAAGAGGGAGTGACAGGTTTGACTTTAGGCACCGTGGTGAAGAGGGCGCGAGAGGTTGGACTTTAGGCGCCGTGGTGAAGAGGGAATGACAGGCTGGAGTTTAGGCGCCGTGGTGAAGAGGGAGTGACAGGTTGGACTTTAGGCACAGTGGTCAAGAGGGAGTGACAGGCTGGACTTTAGGCGCTGTGGTGAAGAGGGAGTGACAGGTTGGACTTTAGGTGCAGTGGTCAAGAGGGAGTGACAGGCTGGACTTTATGCGCTGGGGTTAAGAGGGAGTGATAGGCTGGCCTTTAAGCACCGTGGTTAAGAGGGAGTGACAGGTTGGACTTTAGGCGCCGAAGTCAAGATAAAGTGACAGGTTGGACTTTAGGCGCCTTGGTCAAGAGGGAGTCACAGATTGGACTTTAGGCGCTGTGGTCAAGAGGGAGTGATAGGCTGGACTTTAGGCACCGTGGTCGAGAGGGAGTGACAAGTTGGACTTTAGGCGCCATGCTCAAGAGGGAGTCACAGGTTGGACTTTAGGCACTGTGGTCGAGAAGGAGTGACGGGTTGGACTTTAGGCACGAGGTCAAGAAGGAGTGACAGGTTGGACTTTAGGCACTGTGGTCAAGAGGGAGTGACAGGCTGGACTTTAGGCACCGTAGTCAAGAGGGAGTGACAGGCTGGGCTTTAGGTGCTGTGGTCAAGAGTGAGTGACAGGCCGAACTTTAGGCGCCGTGGTCAAGAGGGAGTGACAGGTTGGACTTTAGGTGCGGTGGTCAAGAGGGAGTGACAGGCTGGACTTTAGCCGCTGTGGGTAAGAGGGAGTGACAGGTTGGATTTTAAGCTCCTTGGTCATGAGGGAGTGACAAGTTGGGCTTTAGGCACCGAGGTCAAAAGGTAGTGACAGGTTTGACTTTAGGCACCTTGGTCAAGAGGGAGTGACAGGTTTGACTTTAGGCACCGTGGTGAAGAGGGAGTGACAGGTTGGACTTTAGGCACTGTGGTCAAGAGGGAGTGACAGGTTGGACTTTAGGCGCTGAGGTCAAGAGGGAGTCACAGGTTGGACTTTAGGCGCTGTGGTCAAGAGGGAGTGACAGGCTGGACTTTAGGCACCGTGGTCAAGAGGGAGTGACAGGTTGGACTTTAGGCGCCATGGTCAAGAGGGAGTGACAGGCTGGATTTTTATGTGCTCTGGTCAAGAGGGAGCGACAGGCTGGACTTTAGGCACCGTGGTCAAGAGGGAGTGACAGGTTGGACTTTAGGCACTGTGGTCAATAGCGTGTGACAGGCTGGACTTTAGGCGCTGTGGGTAAGAGGGAGGGACAGGTTGGACTTTAGGTGCCTTGGTCAAGAGGGAGTGACATGATGGACTTTAGGCGCCGTGGTCAAGAGGGAGTGACAGTTTAGACTTTAGGCGCTGTGGTCAAGAGGGAGTGACAGGCTGGACTTTAGGTGCTCTGGGTAAGAGGGAGTGACAGATTGGACTTTAGGTGCCGAGGTCAAGAGGGAGTGACAGGTTGGAGTTTCGGCGCCTTGGTCAAGAAGGAGTGACAGGCTGGACTTTAGGCACGGTGATGAACAGGGAGTGACAGGTTGTACTTTAGGCGCAGTGGTCAAGAGGGTGTGACAGGCTGGACTTTAGGCGCTGAGGTTAAGAGGGAGTGATAGGCTGGCCTTTAAGCACCGTGGTCGAGAGGGAGTGACAGGTCAGACTTTAGGTGCCGAGGTCAAGAGAAAGTGGCAGTTTGGACTTTAGGCTCCTTG
Organism: Calotriton arnoldi; assembly: GCA_963921515.1. Taxonomy (NCBI): domain Eukaryota; kingdom Metazoa; phylum Chordata; class Amphibia; order Caudata; family Salamandridae; genus Calotriton; species Calotriton arnoldi. Next base: position 267,862 of record CAWUFW010015726.1, read on the forward strand.
GTCAAGAGGGAGTGACAGGTTGGACTTTAGGTGCTGTGGTGAAGAGGGAGTGACAGGTTGGACTTTAGGTGTTGTGGTCAAGAGGGAGTGACAGGTTGGACTTTAGGCACCTTGGTCAAGAGGGAGTGACAGGTTGGACTTTAGGTGCAGTGGTCAAGAGGGAGTGACAGGCTGGAGTTTAGGTGCCGTGGTAAAGAGGGAGTGACAGGTTGGACTTTAGACGCAGTGTGTGAGAAGTTGGCCTGGCATATGCTGTCCACTAATTGTAGTGGGCACCTTGCACCAGTCCAAATCGACTCTTATGGTAGGTAGGTTAAAGACAACCTTATTGAAAGCTATCCTAGTGGTAGCTATGGAGAGCAGCCTTCAGGCTAAGTCTTGAAGGAATGTAAAGCAGCTTGTTTTACCAGTCTATAATCTCTTGAGTGACCAAATGAAAGAGCACCACACCAGGTATATATTCAAAATATATGTATTTATTACTAAACACACCCCTCTAGTCTCTTTATGAGGCTAGAGTTCGAAGTACATAGGTTATAAGATCTTAAATCACAGTAATAGCACAAATACACGTTTGGGCCCTAGGGGCGTACCAAACCATATACCAATAAAGTGGTATGCGGACCACGACTGAACTAGACACTAGGCCTAGAGCCTCTAGAAGGGCTTGGACCACAAGGAACCACCCAAGGTAGTGACACAGGGGACCCACGGGAGACGCGTGCAGTGTAAATACACAACCGCGATACGCCGTTAACTTCTATGGAGAAAGTCGGGATCGGGAAAATAGAGGAAAGGGACACTTAAAAGAGGACTAGGACAAAACCCTTTGAGATCTAGGACTTTGAAGAGTCTCTACCCACGGGAGCACCGGAGTACTCGTGTTACCTCACCCAGGGAAACCGGGTGCATAGGTGCCTTTCGGGGTCGGGTTTCGTCGTCGTTTCTTATGGCGATCTGCTGCAAAGTGCTGCTGGCGACCAGGAGAAAAGTGTCCGGGTGGATCCAAGAGTGGATCGGAGTTCTGAAGAACCTGAAAGCAGAGGGGACAGAGTCTGGGTCACTAGCCAGTGACCAGGAAGGCGATGGACAGATGCCCACCGATGTTGAGTGCTTCAGGTGCGTTGACGGTCGTCTCGTTTCTGCAGCCACGAGGTCCAGGAGGCGTTGTTGGCAACCAGGAGCAGGATTCGGGCTGGTACACAATGTTTGTCGAGTGCTGCGGTATCGGCGACCGGATTGAACCCAACAAGCCTTGGCAACGGCAAGTCTCGATATAGCTGAAGATCGTCGATGGTGCAGACCAGCAAGGTCTGGGGAACTCACCCAGCGAGGGTAAGTCAGGGCAGGCCTGGAGCAACCAGGGGAGCCCTTTGGTTTCTTTAGAAATTCTTCTGGGGACCCACGAGCCGGCTGGCAAGGGATCGCGAAGACACCTCGGGTGGAATCACTCAACAGGGGCCCACGGTCACTCAGGATGGTGTAGGCCTCTGATCTTCGGAGAGATTCCTGCTGGAGGTTGGGACCACACGTGGTCCAAAGCACAAGTTCGCAGAACGTTGTGAAGGGGTTGCACTCGATAATAGTGCACGGTACCCAGGGGTCGCGGTTCCTCGTCACTCGTGGGGTCCACTTGCCTCAGCTTCGCTGGGGACTCACGATGGCCTTGGAGAAGTCAGGAAATCCACTTCTTGGGCTGCAGGGACTTCGGACTCCGGCGGGAGCGGCGTAGTTTGCGACCGTCGTTATCGTTTTTGGTGCCTGCCAAGCAGGGGAGTCACTCCTTGACCCCAAGGGAGATTCTTCAGTCCTCTAATCGTGATGTAGAGCGTCGAAGGTCCAGGATTCAGTTTCAAAGTTTAGTCCAGGGATATCTAATCTTGCTGTGGCAAGGGTTCCCCATTTTAACTAGTAAAACAGGGAGGGACTAACTCTATGACCCCACCTATGGGAGGGTCAAGGGAGGGGTGGCTACACCCACTTCCCTTTGTCCAGTTTCGCCCCAGAGCAGGGGCAGGTAGCCCCTGAGCTGGTTTGAACTGGCATATGCACAGAGGAGCCTTTTGCTCCCCCAGTGCAGGACTTCAAAGCACTCTAAGAGTGCACCCACCCAGCCCCAATACATATTATCCTGTCTGGGGAGGTGGTCACACCTCCCTTCAACAGGAAACCTATTGTCCAGGCCTCCCCTGCCGGAGTTTCGTCCAGCAGCAGGAGGCCAGACTTGTGTCTGTGGCAGCAGCATCCATTTTGTGATGCCAGGGCTTCAGAAAGAAGTTACCGGGTAAGCCAGAGTTAACATGTCTTTCCCTCTAGAAGGGTGGAATGCTACCCCCGCCGCCAGGATTGGCGGGGGGTAGTATTCCAAGATGTTTGACACCAAACACGACATGTTTAGGTGCAGCCATTCCAAAGTTAGCATTTTACCGCGAGGATATAATGCGCTTAAGAGTATATGGTCAGGCTGCACTACAAACAGCATCAGAGATGGTCTCCGAACGCTGCAGAGGGGCCCTGCTCATGCAGGGGCACCCTCTCACATAGGAACCATGCACTCTGCCTTTAGGATTGATAAGGCCTGCCTTAGGAGTGACTTATAGGTTTCTAGGTGTGTATGTATTTCGTGATATAGGTAACCTATATCACAGTAAGGGGTGCATGCACCACCTTACCCAGGCTGCAGTAGCAGACCTGTGGTGTCAGTTTGGATGGCCTTCCAGGGGTGGCATAATACATGCTGCAGCCCCTGGCAGGCCTCTGAGGTACCTATGCCCTTGGTACATAGTATACCAAATACTAGGAACTTATAAGGGCACTCCAGATCCCAATCAGAGATGTGCCTAAGGCACATGGAATCCATTTTACAGAGAAAGCAGATAGACTGGGGCCCTGAATAGCAGGATCCCAGTCCAACTAAGTCATAAACCAGCAAAACACCATAAAAAAGTGGGGGCAACCATATAGTCAGATTCCACCTTCCTACATAACCCCCCCAAACGAAAGGAGATAAGGCTAACCTTGGCCAGTTGAGCCTATATTGACTAAGTGGCCATATAAGGAAGCACCTGCACTAGCATGGTTGCCCCCTATGTTATGGTCCACTAAGCAATCCCTCACCCTAAGGGTATGAGAGGGTCTCCACCATGGGGAATCACTACCTCTGGTGTGCTTAGGTAAAGTACAAGGCTGGTGAGGTGTCTGAGTAGGGAAGTGAGGCCCTAGGAATGTTGGCCTCAGTTTCCTCAGATCACTGGTCACCATGTATGCCTGTCTTTCCATGACTGAGTTGCACTTTGCTCTAAGGGTCAACCTTTGGCTGCCTACAGCTGGGGGTTGGGTCCCTTTGGATGGAACACTGGAGGGACATGGCAGGTTTGGAACCTTCTGGTCCCAGGTTTGCCCTTGCCTACCAGAGTCCTTCTGGGGGAGGTCCCTACATAAAGGTATGGGGGATCCCTCAGTGTGTAGAGGAATTTTCACCTGGCTAGGGCTACTAGACTGGCTGCCCCTAATCTGCTGATGGGGGCTTCCTCTGGACAGGGGGCCCGGGGGGTCCACTGACCTCCCTGACCTCTGCAGCCCTGGGCTGACTGAGGCAGGGTAGAGAGGGGCAGGTTACCTGCTCCAGACTGGGTACCACCGTGGAAGGGTCCTCTGCCATCAGGGGTGTGGCCAGGCCAGGCCTGACTACCTCTGTGGCAGTTCCTTCACTAGGGGTAGGGTCAGTTCCCTGAGGAGGCTGACCCTTACCTACTGTCTGGGGGAAGAAGACTTTTCTTCAACCCTTTTGCTCTCTTTTGAGGGAGAGTGGGCCATTCTTTCAGGCTCCATCTCTCCAAAGTCTTGGGCTGGGGCTGTGGCCATCACAGCCCCACTAACCTTTGCAGGGACGCCCAACATCCTAAGATGGGTTTGGTGTTCAACTTCAGCCCAGGCTGAAATTTCCAAATCATTGCCCATCAGGCAATCTACAGGTAGGGTTGGGGACACTGCCACTCTTTTGGGCCTGTGACCCCCTCCCAGCTGAGATTGACTATGGCCATGGGGTGATCTGTTCTGACACCATCAATGTTGGTCACCTGGTATTTAAACTCAGGTAAAAGCTGGTGAGGGGGGACTAGTTTCCCTGCCACCATGGTGACACTAGCCCCTGTGTCCCTAAATGCCACAGCTTTCTGACCATTAATCATTGGCTCCAGTCTGTACCTGCCCAATGCTATGGGACCCATGGTAAAGGTGGCAAATCCTATACCACCATCAGAGTCAGAGGAGTCTGTTGAGGGGTCCCTGTCTAAACTAGGGCCCACCTCTGTTCCTCTTGCAAAAGCACCCAACTTTTTGGGTGCACTACTCCCAACTGGAGGATTACTACTGGTAGTACCAGGAGGGGTGGTAGTAGTTGTGGGAGGAACATTTTCTTTATTGCCAATCCTGGGGCAACTGGGATCAGTTTTCCAGTGCCCAGGCTTTTTACAGACATGGCAATATGGTTTCTTTTCAGGAGAGGAAGGAGTTTGGGACCCACCCCCAGAAGAGGAATTTTGGGGCCCTGTAGGGGACTTATCCTTAGATTTATCCCCACCTTTCTCTTGGGACTTAGTAGAATCTTTCTTCTGGTCACCACCCTGATTTCTAGTTTTTACTCTGGTTCTGACCCATTTGTCTGCCTTCTTTCCCAATTCTTGGGGAGAGGTCAGATCAGAGTCCACCAGATACTGGTGCAAAAGCTGGTTTTGACAATTATTAAGGATCTGCTCCCTCATAATCAAATTGTACAATCCTAAAAAGTCATGCACTTTGTTGCCATGTATCCAACCTTCCAGAGCCTTTGTAGCACAATCTACAAAATCAACCCAGTCTTGAGTCTGAGCTTTTGGGTGTCTCTGAACTTCAACCTATACTGTTCAGTGGTTAGGCCAAACCCATCTATCAGAGCACTCTTCAAGACTGTGTAATTGTCAGCATCCTCTTCTCTTACAGTGAGGAGCTTGTCTCTACCTTTGTCTGCAAAGGAGAGCCACAAGATTGCTGCCCACTGCCTCTGGGGGACCTTCTGAACTTTACAGGCCCTCTCCAGTGCAGTTATCCATTTGTGGATGTCATCCCCACTCTGGTAGGGAGGGACAATCTTGTTTAGGTTCCTATGGTCATAGGACCTGTCCCTATCTCTAGGGACATGGCTGCCACCATGGGACTCTAGTCCCAACTTTCTTCTCTCTCTAAGGAGATCTAGGGATTCTCTATCTAAAGCCAATTGCTTCTTCCTGATCTCCAGTTGAGTTTCCTCATACTGGACCAGTCTCTTTCTTCTCTCATGAGAGGATTCCCTCCTGTGAGAAGAAACAGAGCTCCCTATTGAGGTGCCAGAGTGGTTAGACTCCTGAGAAGGAGACCTAGACTTTCTGAGCACACTCATAATCCTTCCTGGGGGGACAAAGGTGTGGTTCTCCAGATCCTCATCTTCATCTTCCCCAGAAGGGATTGGGTTTTCCAGGTCAGGGTCATTGTCACCCTCCTGGTCAGTTTCAGAGGGGGCTGGGGGTAGTAGTACCCCTGGCCCCTTCCTCATCTGCTGGCCCACCCTCTGCTCCTACCCCTTCAGTCTCTGAGGACTTACTAAGATCATAAGCCACCAACAACTCCTAGAGGTGTTGGGTGGTGGGACTTTGGCCTGTCCTTAATTTCCTCACGTTACACAAAGCTCTCAGTTCCAAGAATGGGAGTGTGTCATACTTGGAGGGGGAAGCTCAATGGCTTCCTGCAGGGCATCTTTGGATCCTGCTTTTAAAGACATTACTAGTGTGGTGTGGTGTATGCACTACCTACTCTAGTGTGGCCTACTAAACTCTCTTGAGTTGTAGAAAGGGTTGTGCTATCCCTTAACACACAACTCTAAGTTCAGTAGAACTTACTGATATTCTAAGCTTAAATTATATGTACCTTAGGTACCTTTAGTGGTTTTCAGTTGATCAATTCAATTGAGATTATCTGGTAAAACAATAGCAAGCTGGAATCCCACACGCTGCACACCAATGTGAGAAGTTGGCCTGGCATATGCTGTCCACTAATTGTAGTGGGCACCTTGCACCAGTCCAAATCGACTCTTATGGTAGGTAGGTTAAAGACAACCTTATTGAAAGCTATCCTAGTGGTAGCTATGGAGAGCAGCCTTCAGGCTAAGTCTTGAAGGAATGTAAAGCAGCTTGTTTTACCAGTCTATAATCTCTTGAGTGACCAAATGAAAGAGCACCACACCAGGTATATATTCAAAATATATGTATTTATTACTAAACACACCCCTCTAGTCTCTTTATGAGGCTAGAGTTCGAAGTACATAGGTTATAAGATCTTAAATCACAGTAATAGCACAAATACACGTTTGGGCCCTAGGGGCGTACCAAACCATATACCAATAAAGTGGTATGCGGACCACGACTGAACTAGACACTAGGCCTAGAGCCTCTAGAAGGGCTTGGACCACAAGGAACCACCCAAGGTAGTGACACAGGGGACCCACGGGAGACGCGTGCAGTGTAAATACACAACCGCGATACGCCGTTAACTTCTATGGAGAAAGTCGGGATCGGGAAAATAGAGGAAAGGGACACTTAAAAGAGGACTAGGACAAAACCCTTTGAGATCTAGGACTTTGAAGAGTCTCTACCCACGGGAGCACCGGAGTACTCGTGTTACCTCACCCAGGGAAACCGGGTGCATAGGTGCCTTTCGGGGTCGGGTTTCGTCGTCGTTTCTTATGGCGATCTGCTGCAAAGTGCTGCTGGCGACCAGGAGAAAAGTGTCCGGGTGGATCCAAGAGTGGATCGGAGTTCTGAAGAACCTGAAAGCAGAGGGGACAGAGTCTGGGTCACTAGCCAGTGACCAGGAAGGCGATGGACAGATGCCCACCGATGTCGAGTGCTTCAGGTGCGTTGACGGTCGTCTCGTTTCTGCAGCCACGAGGTCCAGGAGGCGTTGTTGGTGACCAGGAGCAGGATTCGGGCTGGTACACGATGTTTATCGAGTGCTGCGGTGTCGGCGACCGGATTGAACCCAACAAGCCTTGGCAACGGCAAGTCTCAATGTACCTGAAGATCGTCGATGGTGCAGACCAGCAAGGTCTGGGGAACTCACCCAGTGAGGGTAAGTCAGGGCAGGCCTGGAGCAACCAGGGGAGTCCTTTGGTTTCTTTAGAAAGTCTTCTGAGGACCCACGAGCCGGCTGGCAAGGGATCGCGAAGACACCTCGGGCGGAATCACTCAACAGGGGCCCACGGTCACTCAGGACGGTGTAGGCCTCTGATCTTCGGAGGGATTCCTGCTGGAGGTTGGGACCACACGTGGTCCAAAGCACAGGTTCGTAAAACGTTGTGAAGGGGTTGCACTCGATAATAGTGCACGGTACCCAGGGGTCGCGGTTCCTCGTCACTCGTGGGGTCCACTTGCCTCAGCTTCGCTGGGGACTCACGATGGCCTTGGAGAAGTCAGGAAATCCACTTCTTGGGCTGCAGGGACTTCGGACTCCGGCGGGAGCGGCGTAGTTTGCGACCGTCGTTATCGTTTTTGGTGCCTGCCAAGCAGGGGAGTCACTCCTTGACCCCAAGGGAGATTCTTCAGTCCTCTAATCGTGATGTAGAGCGTCGAAGGTCCAGGATTCAGTTTCAAAGTTTAGTCCAGGGATATCTAATCTTGCTGTGGCAAGGGTTCCCCATTTTAACTAGTAAAACAGGGAGGGACTAACTCTATGACCCCACCTATGGGAGGGTCAAGGGAGGGGTGGCTACACCCACTTCCCTTTGTCCAGTTTCGCGCCAGAGCAGGGGCAGGTAGCCCCTGAGCTGGTTTGAACTGGCATATGCACAGAGGAGCCTTTGCTCCCCCAGTGCAGGACTTCAAAGCACTCTAAGAGTGCACCCACCCAGCCCCAATACACATTATCCTGTCTGGGGAGGTGGTCACACCTCCCTGCAACAGGAAACCTATTGTCCAGGCCTCCCCTGCCGGAGTTTCGTCCAGCAGCAGGAGGCCAGACTTGTGTCTGTGGCAGCAGCATCCATTTTGTGATGCCAGGGCTTCAGAAAGAAGTTACCGGGTAAGCCAGAGTTAACATGTCTTTCCCTCTAGAAGGGTGGAATGCTACCCCCGCCGCCAGGATTGGCGGGGGGTAGTATTCCAAGATGTTTGACACCAAACACGACATGTTTAGGTGCAGCCATTCCAAAGTTAGCATTTTACCGCGAGGATATAATGCGCTTAAGAGTATATGGTCAGGCTGCACTACAAACAGCATCAGAGATGGTCTCCGAACGCTGCAGAGGGGCCCTGCTCATGCAGGGGCACCCTCTCACATAGGAACCATGCACTCTGCCTTTAGGATTGATAAGGCCTGCCTTAGGAGTGACTTATAGGTTTCTAGGTGTGTATGTATTTCGTGATATAGGTAACCTATATCACAGTAAGGGTGCATGCACCACCTTACCCAGGCTGCAGTAGCAGACCTGTGGTGTCAGTTTGGATGGCCTTCCAGGGGTGGCATAATACATGCTGCAGCCCCTGGCAGGCCTCTGAGGTACCTATGCCCTTGGTACATAGTATACCATATACTAGGGACTTATAAGGGCACTCCAGATCCCAATCAGAGATGTGCCTAAGGCACATGGAATCCATTTTACAGAGAAAGCAGATAGACTGGGGCCCTGAATAGCAGGATCCCAGTCCAACTAAGTCATAAACCAGCAAAACACCATAAAAAAAGTGGGGGCAACCATATAGTCAGATTCCACCTTCCTACACAGTGGGCAAGAGGGAGTGACAGGCTGGAGTTTAGGCACTGTGGTGAAGAGGGAGTGACAGGTTGGACTTTAGGTGCAGTGGTCAAGAGGGAGTGACAGGCTGGACTTTATGCGCTGAGGTTAAGAGGGAGTGATAGGCTGGCCTTTAAGTGCCGTGGTTAAGAGGGAGTGACAGGTAGGACTTTAGGCGCCGAGGTCAAGAGAAAGTGACAGGTTGGACTTTAGGCGCCTTAGTCAAGAGGGAGTGACAGGCTGGACTTTAGGCATTGTGGTCAAGAGGGAGTGACAGGCTGGACTTTAGTCGCCGTATTCGAGAGGGAGTGACAGGTTGGACTTTAGGCGCCATGCTCAAGAGGGAGTCACAGGTTGGACTTTAGGCACTGTGGTCGAGAGGGAGTGACAGGTTGGACTTTAGGCGCTGAGGTCAAGAAGGAGTGACAGGTTGGACTTTAGGTGCTGTGGTCAAGAGGGAGTGACAGGCTGGACTTTAGGCACCGTAGTCAAGAGGGAGTGACAGGCTGGGCTTTAGGTGTTGTGGTCAAGAGTGAGTGACAGGCCGAACTTTAGGGGCCGTGGTCAAGAGGGAGTGACAGGTTGGACTTTAGGCGCTGTGGTCAAGAGGGAGTGACAGGCTGGACTTTAGCCGCTGTGGGTAAGAGGGAGTGACAAGTTAGATTTTAAGCTACTTGGTCATGAGGGAGTGACAGGTTGGGCTTTAGGCACCGAGGTCAAAAGGTAGTCACAGGTTGGACTTTAGGCGCTGTGGTCAAGAGGGAGTGACAGGCTGGACTTTAGGCACCATGGTCAAGAGCGAGTGACAGGTTGGACTTTAGGCACTGTGGTCAATAGCGAGTGACAGGCTGGACTTTAGGCACCGTGGTCAAGAGGAAGGGACAGGTTGGACTTTAGGTGCCTTGGTCAAGAGGGAGTGACAGGATGGACTTTTGGCATCGTGGTCAAGAGGGAGTGAGAGGTTGGACTTTAGGCGCTGTGGTCAAGAGGGAGTGACAGGCTGGACTTTAGGCGCTTTGGGTAAGAGGGAGTGACAGGTTGGATTTTAAGCGCCTTAGTCATGATGGAGTAACAGGTTTGACTTAAGGCACTGTGGTCAAGAGGGAGTGACAGGTTGGACTTTAGGCGCCGTGGTCAAGAGGGAGTGACAGGTTGGACTTTAGGCACTGTGGTCAATAGCGAGTGACAGGCTGGACTTTAGGCACCGTGGTCAAGAGGGAGGGACAGGCTGGGTTTTTATGTACCGTGGTCAAGAGGGATTGACAGGCTGGACTTTAGGCATCGTGGTCAAGAGGGAGTTACAGGCTGGACTTTAGGCACGGTGGTCAATAGCGAGTGACAGGCTGGACTTTAGGCACCGTGGTCAAGAGGGAGGGACAGGTTGGACTTTAGGTGTCTTGGTCAAGAGGGAGTGACAGGATGGACTTTTGGCGCCGTGGTCAAGAGGGAGTGAGAGGTTGGACTTTAGGTGCTGTGGTCAAGAGGGAGTGACAGGCTGGACTTTAGGCGCTTTGGGTAAGAGGGAGTGACAGGTTGGATTTTAAGCGCCTTAGTCATGATGGAGTAACAGGTTTGACTTAAGGCACTGTGGTCAAGAGGGAGTGACAGGTTGGACTTTAGGCGCCGTGGTCAAGAGTGAGTGACAGGTTGGACTTAAGGCGCCATGGTCAAGAGGGAGTGACAGGCTGGACTTTAGGCGCTCTGGGTAAGAGGGAGTGACAGGTTGGATTTTAAGCGCCTTGGTCATGAGGGAGTAACAGGTTGGACTTTAGGCACCGAGGTCAAAAGGTAGTGACAGGTTTGACTTTAGGCACCTTGGTCAAGAGGGAGTGACAGGTTTGACTTTAGGCACCGTGGTGAAGAGGGCGTGAGAGGTTGGACTTTAGGCGCCGTGGTGAAGAGGGAATGACAGGCTGGAGTTTAGGCGCCGTGGTGAAGAAGGAGTGACAGGTTGGACTTTAGGCACAGTGGTCAAGAGGGAGTGACAGGCTGGACTTTAGGCGCTGTGGTGAAGAGGGAGTGACAGGTTGGACTTTAGGTGCAGTGGTCAAGAGGGAGTGACAGGCTGGACTTTATGCGCTGGGGTTAAGAGGGAGTGATAGGCTGGCCTTTAAGCACCGTGGTTAAGAGGGAGTGACAGGTTGGACTTTAGGCACCGAAGTCAAGATAAAGTGACAGGTTGGACTTTAGGCGCCTTGGTCAAGAGGGAGTCACAGATTGGACTTTAGGCACTGTGGTCAAGAGGGAGTGATAGGCTGGACTTTAGGCACCGTGGTCGAGAGGGAGTGACAAGTTGGACTTTAGGCGCCATGCTCAAGAGGGAGTCACAGGTTGGACTTTAGGCACTGTGGTCGAGAGGGAGTGACGAGTTGGACTTTAGGCACCGAGGTCAAGAAGGAGTGACAGGTTGGACTTTAGGCACTGTGGTCAAGAGGGAGTGACAGGCTGGACTTTAGGCACCGTAGTCAAGAGGGAGTGACAGGCTGGGCTTTAGGTGCTGTGGTCAAGAGTGAGTGACAGGCCGAACTTTAGGCGCCGTGGTCAAGAGGGAGTGACAGGTTGGACTTTAGGTGCGGTGGTCAAGAGGGAGTGACAGGCTGGACTTTAGCCGCTGTGGGTAAGAGGGAGTGACAGGTTGGATTTTAAGCTCCTTGGTCATGAGGAGTGACAGGTTGGGCTTTAGGCACCGAGGTCAAAAGGTAGTGACAGGTTTGACTTTAGGCACCTTGGTCAAGAGGGAGTGACAGGTTTGACTTTAGGCACCGTGGTGAAGAGGGAGTGACAGGTTGGACTTTAGGCACTGTGGTCAAGAGGAGTGACATGTTGGACTTTAGGCGCTGAGGTCAAGAGGGAGTCACAGGTTGGACTTTAGGCGCTGTGGTCAAGAGGGAGTGACAGGCTGGACTTTAGGCACCGTGGTCAAGAGGGAGTGACAGGTTGGACTTTAGGCGCCATGGTCAAGAGGGAGTGACAGGCTGGATTTTGATGTGCTCTGGTCAAGAGGGAGCGACAGGCTGGACTTTAGGCGCCGTGGTCAAGAGGGAGTGACAGGTTGGACTTTAGGCACTGTGGTCAATAGCGTGTGACAGGCTGGACTTTAGGCGCTGTGGGTAAGAGGGAGGGACAGGTTGGACTTTAGGTGCCTTGGTCAAGAGGGAGTGACATGATGGACTTTAGGCGCCGTGGTCAAGAGGGAGTGACAGTTTGGACTTTAGGTGCTGTGGTCAAGAGGGAGTGACAAGTTTGGCTTTATTCACCGTGGTGAAGAGGGACTGAGAGGTTGGACTTTAGCTACTGTGGTCAAGAGGGAGTGACAGGTTGAACTTTAGGCGCCGTGGTGAAGAGGGAGTGACAGGCTGGACTTTACGCGCTGAGGTTAAGAGGGAGTGATAGGCTAGCCTTTAATCGCTGTGGTCAAGAGGGAGTGACAGGTCGGTCTTTAGACGCCGAGGTCAAGAGAAAGTGACAGGTTGGACTTTAGGCGCCTTGGTCAAGAGGGAGTGACAGGTTGGACTTTAGGCGCCGTGGTGAAGAGGGAGTGACAGATTGGACTTTAGGTGCCGAGGTCAAGAGGGAGTGACAGGTTGGAGTTTCGGCGCCTTGGTCAAGAAGGAGTGACAGGCTGGACTTTAGGCACGGTGATAAACAGGGAGTGACAGGTTGGACTTTAGGCGCAGTGGTCAAGAGGGTGTGACAGGCTGGACTTTAGGCGCTGAGGTTAAGAGGGAGTGATAGGCTGGCCTTTAAGCACCGTGGTCAAGAGGGAGTGACAGGTCAGACTTTAGGTGCCGAGGTCAAGAGAATGTGGCAGTTTGGACTTTAGGCTCCTTGGTCAAGAGGGAGTGACAGGTTGGACTTTAGGTGCTGTGGTGAAGAGGGAGTGACAGGTTGGACTTTAGGTGTTGTGGTCAAGAGGGAGTGACAGGTTGGACTTTAGGCACCTTGGTCAAGAGGGAGTGACAGGTTGGACTTTAGGTGCAGTGGTCAAGAGGGAGTGACAGGCTGGAGTTTAGGTGCCGTGGTAAAGAGGGAGTGACAGGTTGGACTTTAGACGCAGTGGGCAAGAGGGAGTGACAGGCTGGAGTTTAGGCACTGTGGTGAAGAAGGAGTGACAGGTTGGACTTTAGGTGCCGTGGTCAAGAGGGAGTGACAGGCTGGACATTATGCGCTGAGGTTAAGAGGGAGTGATAGGCTGGCCTTTAAGTGCCGTGGTTAAGAGGGAGTGACAGGTCGGACTTTAGGCGCCGAGGTCAAGAGAAAGTGACAGGTTGGACTTTAGGCGCCTTAGTCAAGAGGGAGTGACAGGCTGGACTTTAGGCGCAGTGGTCAAGAGGGTGTGACAGGCTGGACTTTAGGCACTGAGGTTAAGAGGGAGTGATAGGCTGGCCTTTAAGCACCGTGGTCAAGAGGGAGTGACAGGATAGACTTTAGGCGCCGTGGTCAAGAGGGATTGACAGGTTGGACTTTAGGCACTGTGGTCAAGAGGGAGTGACAGGCTGGACTTTAGGCCCTCTGGGTAAGAGGGAGTGACAGGTTGGATTTAAGTGCCTTGGTCATGAGGGAGTAACAGGTTGGACTTTAGGCACCGATGTCAAAAGGTAGTGACAAATTTGACTTTAGGCACCTTGGTCAAGAGGGAGCGACAAGTTTGACTTTAGGCACCGTGGTGAAGAGGGAGTGAGAGGTTGGGCCTTAGGCACTGTGGTCAAGAGGGAGTGACAGGTTGAACTTTAGGCTCCGTGGATGATGACGGAGTGACAGGCTGGACTTTACGCGCTGAGGTTAAGAGGGAATGATAGGCTAGCCTTTAAGCTCTGTGGTCAAGAGGGAGTGACAGGTCGGTCTTTAGACGCCGAGGTCAAGAGAAAGTGACAGGTTGGACTTTAGGCGCCTTGGTCAAGATGGAGTGACAGGTTGGACTTTAGGCGCCGTGGTGAAGAGGGAGTGACAGATTGGACTTTAGGTGCCGAGGTCAAGAGGGAGTGACAGGTTGGACTTTAGGCGCCTTGGTCAAGAAGGAGTGACAGGCTGGACTTTAGGTGCCATGATGAACAGGGAGTGACAGGTTGGACTTTAGGTGCCGTGATGAACAGGGAGTGACAGGTTGGACTTTAGGCACAGTGGTCAAGAGGGTGTGACAGGCTGGACTTTAGGCGCTGAGGTTAAGAGGGAGTGACAGGTCAGACTTTAGGTGCCGAGGTCAAGAGAAAGTGGCAGTTGGGACTTTAGGCTCCTTGGTCAAGAGGGAGTGACAGGTTGGACTTTAGGCGCCGTGGTGAAGAGGGAGTGACAGGTTGGACTTTAGGCGCCAAGGTCAAGAGGGAGTGACAGGTTGGACTATAGGCGCCTTGGTCAAGAGGGAGTGACAGGTTGGACTTTAGGCACCATGGTAAAGAGGGAGTGACAGGTTGGACTTTAGGTGCTGAGGTCAAGAGGGATTCATTGATTGGACTTTAGGTGCTTTGGTCAAGAGGGAGTGACAGGTTGGACTTTAGGCGCCGTGGTCAAGAGGGAGTGACAGGTTGGACTTTAGGTGCCGAGGTCAAGAGGGAGTAAAAGGTTGGACTTTAAGCACCATGGTGAAGAGGGAGTGACTAGTTGGACTTTAGGTGCTGTTGCCAAGAGGGAGTGACAAGTTGAACTTTAGGCGCTGTGGACAAGAGTTAGTGACAGGTTGGACTTTAGGCACCGTGGTGAAGAGGGAGTGACAGGTTGGACTTTAGCCGCTGAGTTCAAGAGGGAGTGACAGGTTGGACTTTAGGCGCTGTGGTCAAGAGGGAGTGACAGGTTGGACTTTAGGCGCTGTGGTCAAGAGGGAGTGACAGGTTGGACTTTAGGCGCCGAGGTCAAGAGGGAGTGACTGGTTGGACTTTAGGCGCCATGGTGATGAGGGAGTGACATGTTGGACTTTAGGCACCATGGTGAAGAGGGAGTGACAGGTTGGACTTTAGGTGGCGAGGTCAAGAGGGATTGATAGATTGGACTTTAGGCACTTTGGTCAAGAGGGAGTGACAAGTTGGACTTTAGGTGCTGTGGTCAAGAGTGAGTTACAGGTTGGACTTTATGTGCTGTGGTCAAGAAGGAGTGACAGGTTGGACTTTAGGCGCCGAGGTCAAGATGGAGTGACAGGTTGTACGTTAGGCTCTGTGGTCAAGAGGGAGTGACAGGTTGAACTTTAAGCACTGTGGTGAAGAGGGAGTGACAAGTTGAACTTTAGGCGCTGTGGTCAAGAGGGAGTGACAGGCTGGACTTTAGGCACCATGGTCAAGAGCGAGTGACAGGTTGGACTTTAGGCACTGTGGTCAATAGCGAGTGACAGGCTGGACTTTAGGCACCGTGGTCAAGAGGAAGGGACATGTTGGACTTTAGGTGCCTTGGTCAAGAGGGAGTGACAGGATGGACTTTTGGCATCGTGGTCAAGAGGGAGTGAGAGGTTGGACTTTAGGCGCTGTGGTCAAGAGGGAGTGACAGGCTGGACTTTAGGCGCTTTGGGTAAGAGGGAGTGACAGGTTGGATTTTAAGAGCCTTAGTCATGATGGAGTAACAGGTTTGACTTAAGGCACTGTGGTCAAGAGGGAGTGACAGGTTGGACTTTAGGCGCCGTGGTCAAGAGGGAGTGACAGGTTGGACTTTAGGCACTGTGGTCAATAGCGAGTGACAGGCTGGACTTTAGGCACCGTGGTCAAGAGGGAGGGACAGGCTGGGTTTTTATGTACCGTGGTCAAGAGGGATTGACAGGCTGGACTTTAGGCATCGTGGTCAAGAGGGAGTGACAGGTTGGACTTTAGGCACGGTGGTCAATAGCGAGTGACAGGCTGGACTTTAGGCACCGTGGTCAAGAGGGAGGGACAGGTTGGACTTTAGGTGTCTTGGTCAAGAGGGAGTGACAGGATGGACTTTTGGCGCCGTGGTCAAGAGGGAGTGAGAGGTTGGACTTTAGGTGCTGTGGTCAAGAGGGAGTGACAGGCTGGACTTTAGGCGCTTTGGGTAAGAGGGAGTGACAGGTTGGATTTTAAGCGCCTTAGTCATGATGGAGTAACAGGTTTGACTTAAGGCACTGTGGTCAAGAGGGAGTGACAGGTTGGACTTTAGGCGCCGTGGTCAAGAGTGAGTGACAGGTTGGACTTAAGGCGCCATGGTCAAGAGGGAGTGACAGGCTGGACTTTAGGCGCTCTGGGTAAGAGGGAGTGACAGGTTGGATTTTAAGCGCCTTGGTCATGAGGGAGTAACAGGTTGGACTTTAGGCACCGAGGTCAAAAGGTAGTGACAGGTTTGACTTTAGGCACCTTGGTCAAGAGGGAGTGACAGGTTTGACTTTAGGCACCGTGGTGAAGAGGGCGTGAGAGGTTGGACTTTAGGCGCCGTGGTGAAGAGGGAATGACAGGCTGGAGTTTAGGCGCCGTGGTGAAGAGGGAGTGACAGGTTGGACTTTAGGCACAGTGGTCAAGAGGGAGTGACAGGCTGGACTTTAGGCGCTGTGGTGAAGAGGGAGTGACAGGTTGGACTTTAGGTGCAGTGGTCAAGAGGGAGTGACAGGCTGGACTTTATGCGCTGGGGTTAAGAGGGAGTGATAGGCTGGCCTTTAAGCACCGTGGTTAAGAGGGAGTGACAGGTTGGACTTTAGGCACCGAAGTCAAGATAAAGTGACAGGTTGGACTTTAGGCGCCTTGGTCAAGAGGGAGTCACAGATTGGACTTTAGGCACTGTGGTCAAGAGGGAGTGATAGGCTGGACTTTAGGCACCGTGGTCGAGAGGGAGTGACAAGTTGGACTTTAGGCGCCATGCTCAAGAGGGAGTCACAGGTTGGACTTTAGGCACTGTGGTCGAGAGGGAGTGACGGGTTGGACTTTAGGCACCGAGGTCAAGAAGGAGTGACAGGTTGGACTTTAGGCACTGTGGTCAAGAGGGAGTGACAGGCTGGACTTTAGGCACCGTAGTCAAGAGGGAGTGACAGGCTGGGCTTTAGGTGCTGTGGTCAAGAGTGAGTGACAGGCCGAACTTTAGGCACCGTGGTCAAGAGGGAGTGACAGGTTGGACTTTAGGTGCGGTGGTCAAGAGGGAGTGACAGGCTGGACTTTAGCCGCTGTGGGTAATAGGGAGTGACAGGTTGGATTTTAAGCTCCTTGGTCATGAGGGAGTGACAGGTTGGGCTTTAGGCACCGAGGTCAAAAGGTAGTGACAGGTTTGACTTTAGGCACCTTGGTCAAGAGGAGTGACAGGTTTGACTTTAGGCACCGTGGTGAAGAGGGAGTGACAGGTTGGACTTTAGGCACTGTGGTCAAGAGGGAGTGACAGGTTGGACTTTAGGCGCTGAGGTCAAGAGGGAGTCACAGGTTGGACTTTAGGCGCTGTGGTCAAGAGGGAGTGACAGGCTGGACTTTAGGCACCGTGGTCAAGAGGGAGTGACAGGTTGGACTTTAGGCGCCATGGTCAAGAGGGAGTGACAGGCTGGATTTTTATGTGCTCTGGTCAAGAGGGAGCGACAGGCTGGACTTTAGGCGCCGTGGTCAAGAGGGAGTGACAGGTTGGACTTTAGGCACTGTGGTCAATAGCGTGTGACAGGCTGGACTTTAGGCGCTGTGGGTAAGAGGGAGGGACAGGTTGGACTTTAGGTGCCTTGGTCAAGAGGGAGTGACATGATGGACTTTAGGCGCCGTGGTCAAGAGGGAGTGACAGTTTGGACTTTAGGTGCTGTGGTCAAGAGGGAGTGACAAGTTTGGCTTTATTCACCGTGGTGAAGAGGGACTGAGAGGTTGGACTTTAGCTACTGTGGTCAAGAGGGAGTGACAGGTTGAACTTTAGGCGCCGTGGTAAAGAGGGAGTGACAGGCTGGACTTTACGCGCTGAGGTTAAGAGGGAGTGATAGGCTAGCCTTTAATCGCTGTGGTCAAGAGGGAGTGACAGGTCGGTCTTTAGACGCCGAGGTCAAGAGAAAGTGACAGGTTGGACTTTAGGCGCCTTGGTCAAGAGGGAGTGACAGGTTGGACTTTAGGCGCCGTGGTGAAGAGGGAGTGACAGATTGGACTTTAGGTGCCGAGGTCAAGAGGGAGTGACAGGTTGGAGTTTCGGCGCCTTGGTCAAGAAGGAGTGACAGGCTGGACTTTAGGCACGGTGATAAACAGGGAGTGACAGGTTGGACTTTAGGCGCAGTGGTCAAGAGGGTGTGACAGGCTGGACTTTAGGCGCTGAGGTTAAGAGGGAGTGATATGCTGGCCTTTAAGCACCGTGGTCAAGAGGGAGTGACAGGTCAGACTTTAGGTGCCGAGGTCAAGAGAAAGTGGCAGTTTGGACTTTAGGCTCCTTGGTCAAGAGGGAGTGACAGGTTGGACTTTAGGTGCTGTGGTGAAGAGGGAGTGACAGGTTGGACTTTAGGTGTTGTGGTCAAGAGGGAGTGACAGGTTGGACTTTAGGCACCTTGGTCAAGAGGGAGTGACAGGTTGGACTTTAGGTGCAGTGGTCAAGAGGGAGTGACAGGCTGGAGTTTAGGTGCCGTGGTAAAGAGGGAGTGACAGGTTGGACTTTAGACGCAGTGGGCAAGAGGGAGTGACAGGCTGGAGTTTAGGCACTGTGGTGAAGAAGGAGTGACAGGTTGGACTTTAGGTGCCGTGGTCAAGAGGGAGTGACAGGCTGGACATTATGCACTGAGGTTAAGAGGGAGTGATAGGCTGGCCTTTAAGTGCCGTGGTTAAGAGGGAGTGACAGGTCGGACTTTAGGCGCCGAGGTCAAGAGAAAGTGACAGGTTGGACTTTAGGCGCCTTAGTCAAGAGGGAGTGACAGGCTGGACTTTAGGCATTGTGGTCAAGAGGGAGTGACAGGCTGGACTTTAGTCGCCATATTCGAGAGGGAGTGACAGGTTGGACTTTAGGCGCCATGCTCAAGAGGGAGTCACAGGTTGGACTTTAGGCACTGTAGTCGAGAGGGAGTGACAGGTTGGACATTAGGTGCCGAGGTCAAGAAGGAGTGACAGGTTGAACTTTAGGTGCTGTGGTCAAGAGGGAGTGACAGGCTGGACTTTAGGCACGGTAGTCAAGAGGGAGTGACAGGCTGGGCTTTAGGTGTTGTGGTCAAGAGTGAGTGACAGGCCGAACTTTAGGGGCCGTGGTCAAGAGAGAGTGACAGGTTGGACTTTAGGCGCTGTGGTCAAGAGGGAGTGACAG
Organism: Calotriton arnoldi; assembly: GCA_963921515.1. Classification (NCBI taxonomy): domain Eukaryota; kingdom Metazoa; phylum Chordata; class Amphibia; order Caudata; family Salamandridae; genus Calotriton; species Calotriton arnoldi. The sequence goes on from CAWUFW010015726.1 coordinate 286,820, forward strand.
GCTGGACTTTAGCCGCTGTGGGTTAGAGGGAGTGACAAGTTAGATTTTAAGCTACTTGGTCATGAGGGAGTGACATGTTGGGCTTTAGGCACCGAGGTCAAAAGGTAGTGACAGGTTTGACTATAGGCACCGTGGTGAAGAGGCAGTGACAGGTTGGACTTTAGGCACTGTGGTCAAGAGGGAGTGACAGGTTTGACTTTAGGCACCTTGGTCAAGAGGGAGTGACAGGTTTGACTTTAGGCACTGTGGTGAAGAGGGCGTGAGAGGTTGGACTTTAGGCGCCGTGGTGAAGAGGGAATGACAGGCTGGAGTTTAGGTGCCATGGTGAAGAGGGAGTGACAGGTTGGACTTTAGGCACAGTGGTCAAGAGGGAGTGACAGGCTGGACTTTAGGCGCTGTGGTGAAGAGGAGTGACAGGTTGGACTTTAGGTGCAGTGGTCAAGAGGGCATGACAGGCTGGACTTTATGCGCTGGGGTTAAGAGGGAGTGATAGGCTGGCCTTTAAGCGCCGTGGTTAAGAGGGAGTGACAGGTTGGACTTTAGGCGCCGAGGTCAAGATAAAGTGACAGGTTGGACTTTAGGCACCTTGGTCAAGAGGGAGTCACAGATTGGACTTTAGGCGCTGTGGTCAAGAGGGAGTCACAGGTTGGACTTTAGGCACTGTGGTCGAGAGGGAGTTTAGGTGCCTTGGTCAAGAAGGAGTGACAGGCTGAACTTTAGGCGCGGTGATGAACAGGGAGTGACAGGTTGGACTTTAGGCACAGTGGTCAAGAGGGTGTGACAGGCTGGACTTTAGGCGCTGAGGTTAAGAGGGAGTGATTGGCTGGCCTTTAAGCACCGTGGTCAAGAGGGAGTGACAGGTCAGACTTTAGGTGCCGAGGTCAAGAGAAAGTGGCAGTTTGGACTTTAGGCTCCTTGGTCAAGAGGGAGTGACAGGTTGGACTTTAGGTGCTGTGGTGAAGAGGGAGTGACAGGTTGGACTTTAGGTGTTGTGGTCAAGAGGGAGTGACAGGTTGGACTTTAGGCACCTTGGTCATGAGGGAGTAACAGGTTGGACTTTAGGCACCGAGGTCAAAAGGTAGTGACAGGTGTGACTTTAGGCACCTTGGTCAAGAGGGAGTGACAGGTTTGACTTTAGGCACCGTGGTCAAGAGGGAGTGATAGGCTGGACTTTAGGCACTGTGGTCGAGAGGGAGTGACGGGTTGGACTTTAGGCACCGAGGTCAAGAAGGAGTGACAGGTTGGACTTTAGGCACTGTGGTCAAGAGGGAGTGACAGGCTGGACTTTAGGCACCGTAGTCAAGAGGGAGTGACAGGCTGGGCTTTAGGTGCTGTGGTCAAGAGTGAGTGACAGGCCGAACTTTAGGCGCCGTGGTCAAGAGGGAGTGACAGGTTGGACTTTAGGTGCGCTGGTCAAGAGGGAGTGACAGGCTGGACTTTAGCCGCTGTGGGTAAGAGGGAGTGACAGGTTGGATTTTAAGCTCCTTGGTCATGAGGGAGTGACAGGTTGGGCTTTAGGCACCGAGGTCAAAAGGTAGTGACAGGTTTGACTTTAGGCACCTTGGTCAAGAGGGAGTGACAGGTTTGACTTTAGGCATCGTGGTGAAGAGGGAGTGACAGGTTGGACTTTAGGCACTGTGGTCAAGAGGGAGTGACAGGTTGGACTTTAGGCGCTGAGGTCAAGAGGGAGTCACAGGTTGGACTTTAGGCGCTGTGGTCAAGAGGGAGTGACAGGCTGGACTTTAGGCACCGTGGTCAAGAGGGAGTGACAGGTTGGACTTTAGGCGCCATGGTCAAGAGGGAGTGACAGGCTGGATTTTTATGTGCTCTGGTCAAGAGGGAGCGACAGGCTGGACTTTAGGCGCCGTGGTCAAGAGGGAGTGACAGGTTGGACTTTAGGCACTGTGGTCAATAGCGTGTGACAGGCTGGACTTTAGGCGCTGTGGGTAAGAGGGAGGGACAGGTTGGACTTTAGGTGCCTTGGTCAAGAGGGAGTGACATGATGGACTTTAGGCGCCGTGGTCAAGAGGGAGTGACAGTTTGGACTTTAGGCACTGTGGTCAAGAGGGAGTGACAGGCTCGACTTTAGGTGCTCTGGGTAAGAGGGAGTGACAGGTTGGATTTTAAGCACCTTGGTCATGAGGGAGTAACAGGTTGGACTTTAGGCACCGAGGTCAAAAGGTAGTGACAGGTTTGACTTTAGGCACCTAGGTCAAGAGGGAGTGACAAGTTTGACTTTATTCACCGTGGTGAAGAGGGACTGAGAGGTTGGACTTTAGCTACTGTGGTCAAGAGGGAGTGACAGGTTGAACTTTAGGCGCCGTGGTGAAGAGGGAGTGACAGGCTGGACTTTACGCGCTGAGGTTAAGAGGGAGTGATAGGCTAGCCTTTAATCGCTGTGGTCAAGAGGGAGTGACAGGTCGGTCTTTAGACGCTGAGGTCAAGAGAAAGTGACAGGTTGGACTTTAGGCGCCTTGGTCAAGAGGGAGTGACAGGTTGGACTTTAGGCGCCGTGGTGAAGAGGGAGTGACAGATTGGACTTTAGGTGCCGAGGTCAAGAGGGAGTGACAGGTTGGAGTTTCGGCGCCTTGGTCAAGAAGGAGTGACAGGCTGGACTTTAGGCACGGTGATGAACAGGGAGTGACAGGTTGGACTTTAGGCGCAGTGGTCAAGATGGTGTGACAGGCTGGACTTTAGGCGCTGAGGGTAAGAGGGAGTGATAGGCTGGCCTTTAAGCACCGTGGTCAAGAGGGAGTGACAGGTCAGACTTTAGGTGCCGAGGTCAAGAGAAAGTGGCAGTTTGGACTTTAGGCTCCTTGGTCAAGAGGGAGTGACAGGTTGGACTTTAGGTGCTGTGGTGAAGAGGGAGTGACAGGTTGGACTTTAGGTGTTGTGGTCAAGAGGAAGTGACAGGTTGGACTTTAGGCACCTTGGTCAAGAAGGAGTGACAGGTTGGACTTTAGGTGCAGTGGTCAAGAGGGAGTGACAGGCTGGAGTTTAGGTGCCGTGGTAAAGAGGGAGTGACAGGTTGGACTTTAGACGCAGTGGGCAAGAGGGAGTGACAGGCTGGAGTTTAGGCATTGTGGTGAAGAGGGGGTGACAGGTTGGACTTTAGGTGCCGTGGTCAAGAGGGAGTGACAGGCTGGACTTTATGCGCTGAGGTTAAGAGGGAGTGATAGGCTGGCCTTTAAGTGCCGTGGTTAAGAGGGAGTGACAGGTCGGACTTTAGGCGCCGAGGTCAAGAGAAAGTGACAGGTTGGACTTTAGGCGCCTTAGTCAAGAGGGAGTGACAGGCTGGACTTTAGGCATTGTGGTCAAGAGGGAGTGACAGGCTGGACTTTAGTCGCCATATTCGAGAGGGAGTGACAGGTTGGACTTTAGGCGCCATGCTCAAGAGGGAGTCACAGGTTGGACTTTAGGCACTGTGGTCGAGAGGGAGTGACAGGTTGGACTTTAGGTGCTGAGGTGAAGAAGGAGTGACAGGTTGAACTTTAGGTGCAGTGGTCAAGAGGGCATGACAGGCTGGACTTTATGCACTGGGGTTAAGAGGGAGTGATAGGCTGGACTTTAGCCGCTGTGGGTTAGAGGGAGTGACAAGTTAGATTTTAAGCTACTTGGTCAAGAGGGAGTGACAGGCTGGACTTTAGGCACGGTAGTCAAGAGGGAGTGACAGGCTGGGCTTTAGGTGTTGTGGTCAAGAGTGAGTGACAGGCCGAACTTTAGGGGCCGTGGTCAAGAGGGAGTGACAGGTTGGACTTTAGGCGCTGTGGTCAAGAGGGAGTGACAGGCTGGACTTTAGGTGCTGTGGTGAAGAGGGAGTGACAGGTTGGACTTTAGGTGCAGTGGTCAAGAGGGCATGACAGGCTGGACTTTATGCACTGGGGTTAAGAGGGAGTGATAGGCTGGACTTTAGCCGCTGTGGGTTAGAGGGAGTGACAAGTTAGATTTTAAGCTACTTGGTCATGAGGGAGTGACAGGTTGGGCTTTAGGCACTGTGGTCAAGAGGGAGTGACAGGTTTGACTTTAGGCACCTTGGTCAAGAGGGAGTGACAGGTTTGACTTTAGGCACTGTGGTGAAGAGGGCGTGAGAGGTTGGACTTTAGGCACTGTGGTCAAGAGGGAGTGACAGGTTTGACTTTAGGCACCTTGGTCAAGAGGGAGTGACAGGTTTGACTTTAGGCACTGTGGTGAAGAGGGCGTGAGAGGTTGGACTTTAGGCGCCGTGGTGAAGAGGAAATGACAGGCTGGAGTTTAGGTGCCATGGTGAAGAGGGAGTGACAGGTTGGACTTTAGGCACAGTGGTCAAGAGGGAGTGACAGGCTGGACTTTAGGTGCTGTGGTGAAGAGGGAGTGACAGGTTGGACTTTAGGTGCAGTGGTCAAGAGGGCATGACAGGCTGGACTTTATGCGCTGGGGTTAAGAGGGAGTGATAGGCTGGCCTTTAAGCGCCGTGGTTAAGAGGGAGTGACAGGTTGGACTTTAGGCGCCGAGGTCAAGATAAAGTGACAGGTTGGACTTTAGGCGCCTTGGTCAAGAGGAGTCACAGATTGGACTTTAGGCGCTGTGGTCAAGAGGGAGTCACAGGTTGGACTTTAGGCACTGTGGTCGAGAGGGAGTTTAGGCGCCTTGGTCAAGAAGGAGTGACAGGCTGAACTTTAGGCGCGGTGATGAACAGGGAGTGACAGGTTGGACTTTAGGCGCAGTGGTCAAGAGGGTGTGACAGGCTGGACTTTAGGCGCTGAGGTTAAGAGGGAGTGATAGGCTGGCCTTTAAGCACCGTGGTCAAGAGGGAGTGACAGGTCAGACTTTAGGTGCTGTGGTGAAGAGGGAGTGACAGGTTGGACTTTAGGTGTTGTGGTCAAGAGGGAGTGACAGGTTGGACTTTAGGCACCTTGGTCAAGAGGGAGTGACAGGTTGGACTTTAGGTGCAGTGGTCAAGAGGGAGTGACAGGCTGGTGTTTAGGTGCCGTGGTAAAGAGGGAGTGACAGGTTGGACTTTAGACGCAGTGGGCAAGAGGGAGTGACAGGCTGGAGTTTAGGCACTGTGGTGAAGAGGGAGTGACAGGTTGGACTTTAGGTGCAGTGGTGAAGAGGGAGTGACAGGTTGGACTTTAGGTGTTGTGGTCAAGAGGGAGTGACAGGTTGGACTTTAGGCACCTTGGTCAAGAGGGAGTGACAGGTTGGACTTTAGGTGCAGTGGTCAAGAGGGAGTGACAGGCTGGAGTTTAGGTGCCGTGGTAAAGAGGGAGTGACAGGTTGGACTTTAGACGCAGTGGGCAAGAGGGAGTGACAGGCTGGACTTTAGGCACCGTAGTCAAGAGGGAGTGACAGGTTGGACTTTAGACGCAGTGGGCAAGAGGGAGTGACAGGCTGGAGTTTAGGCACTGTGGTGAAGAGGGAGTGACAGGTTGGACTTTAGGTGCAGTGGTGAAGAGGGAGTGACAGGTTGGACTTTAGGTGTTGTGGTCAAGAGGGAGTGACAGGTTGGACTTTAGGCACCTTGGTCAAGAGGGAGTGACAGGTTGGACTTTAGGTGTTGTGGTCAAGAGGGAGTGACAGGTTGGACTTTAGGCACCTTGGTCAAGAGGGAGTGACAGGTTGGACTTTAGGTGCAGTGGTCAAGAGGGAGTGACAGGCTGGAGTTTAGGTGCCGTGGTAAAGAGGGAGTGACAGGTTGGACTTTAGACGCAGTGGGCAAGAGGGAGTGACAGGCTGGAGTTTAGGCACTGTGGTGAAGAGGGAGTGACAGGTTGGACTTTAGGTGCAGTGGTCAAGAGGGAGTGACAGGCTGGACTTTATGCGCTGAGGTTAAGAGGGAGTAATAGGCTGGCCTTTAAGTGCCGTGGTTAAGAGGGAGTGACAGGTCGGACTTTAGGCGCCGAGGTCAAGAGAAAGTGACAGGTTGGACTTTAGGCGCCTTAGTCAAGAGGGAGTGACAGGCTGGACTTTAGGCATTGTGGTCAAGAGGGAGTGACAGGCTGGACTTTAGTCGCCGTATTCGAGAGGGAGTGACAGGTTGGACTTTAGGCGCCATGCTCAAGAGGGAGTCACAGGTTGGACTTTAGGCACTGTGGTTGAGAGGGAGTGACAGGTTGGACTTTAGGCGCCGAGGTCAAGAAGGAGTGACAGGTTGAACTTTAGGTGCTGTGGTCAAGAGGGAGTGACAGGCTGGACTTTAGGCACCGTAGTCAAGAGGGAGTGACAGGCTGGGCTTTAGGTGTTGTGGTCAAGAGTGAGTGACAGGCCGAACTTTAGGGGCCGTGGTCAAGAGGGAGTGACAGGTTGGACTTTAGGCGCTGTGGTCAAGAGGGAGTGACAGGCTGGACTTTAGCCGCTGTGGGTAAGAGGGAGTGACAAGTTAGATTTTAAGCTACTTGGTCATGAGGGAGTGACAGGTTGGGCTTTAGGCACCGAAGTCAAAAGGTAGTGACAGGTTTGACTATAGGCACTGTGGTGAAGAGGGAGTGACAGGTTGGACTTTAGGCACTGTGGTCAAGAGGGAGTGACAGGTTGGACTTTAGGGGCCGAGGTCAAGAGGGAGTCACAGGTTGGACTTTAGGCACTGTGGTCAAGAGGGAGTGACAGGCTGGACTTTAGGCACCGTGGTCAAGAGGGAGTGACAGGTTGGGCTTTAGGCGCCATGGTCAAGAGGGAGTGACAGGCTGGGTTTTTATGTGCCGTGGTCAAGAGGGAGCGACAAGTTTGACTTTAGGCACCGTGGTGAAGAGGGAGTGAGAGGTTGGACTTTAAGCGCTGTGGGTAAGAGGGAGGGACATGTTGGACTTTAGGTGCCTTGGTCAAGAGGGAGTGACAGGATAGACTTTAGGCGCCGTGGTCAAGAGGGATTGACAGGTTGGACTTTAGGCACTGTGGTCAAGAGGGAGTGACAGGCTGGACTTTAGGCCCTCTGGGTAAGAGGGAGTGACAGGTTGGATTTAAGTGCCTTGGTCATGAGGGAGTAACAGGTTGGACTTTAGGCACCGATGTCAAACGGTAGTGACAAATTTGACTTTAGGCACCTTGGTCAAGAGGGAGCGACAAGTTTGACTTTAGGCACCGTGGTGAAGAGGGAGTGAGAGGTTGGGCTTTAGGCACTGTGGTCAAGAGGGAGTGACAGGTTGAACTTTAGGCTCCGTGGTGAAGACGGAGTGACAGGCTGGACTTTACGCGCTGAGGTTAAGAGGGAATGATAGGCTAGCCTTTAAGCTCTGTGGTCAAGAGGGAGTGACAGGTCGGTCTTTAGACGCCGAGGTCAAGAGAAAGTGACAGGTTGGACTTTAGGCGCCTTGGTCAAGATGGAGTGACAGGTTGGACTTTAGGCGCCGTGGTGAAGAGGGAGTGACAGATTGGACTTTAGGTGCCGAGGTCAAGAGGGAGTGACAGGTTGGACATTAGGCGCCTTGGTCAAGAAGGAGTGACAGGCTGGACTTTAGGTGCCATGATGAACAGGGAGTGACAGGTTGGACTTTAGGTGCCGTGATGAACAGGGAGTGACAGGTTGGACTTTAGGCACAGTGGTCAAGAGGGTGTGACAGGCTGGACTTTAGGCGCTGAGGTTAAGAGGGAGTGACAGGTCAGACTTTAGGTGCCGAGGTCAAGAGAAAGTGGCAGTTTGGACTTTAGGCTCCTTGGTCAAGAGGGAGTGACAGGTTGGACTTTAGGCGCCGTGGTGAAGAGGGAGTGACAGGTTGGACTTTAGGCGCCAAGGTCAAGAGGGAGTGACAGGTTGGACTATAGGCGCCTTGGTCAAGAGGGAGTGACAGGTTGGACTTTAGGCACCATGGTAAAGAGGGAGTGACAGGTTGGACTTTAGGTGCTGAGGTCAAGAGGGATTCATTGATTGGACTTTAGGTGCTTTGGTCAAGAGGGAGTGACAGGTTGGACTTTAGGCGCCGTGGTCAAGAGGGAGTGACAGGTTGGACTTTAGGTGCCGAGGTCAAGAGGGAGTGAAAGGTTGGACTTTAAGCACCATGGTGAAGAGGGAGTGACAAGTTGGACTTTAGGTGCTGTTGTCAAGAGGGAGTGACAAGTTGAACTTTAGGCGCTGTGGACAAGAGTTAGTGACATGTTGGACTTTAGGCACCGTGGTGAAGAGGGAGTGACAGGTTGGACTTTAGCCGCTGAGTTCAAGAGGGAGTGACAGGTTGAACTTTAGGCGCTGTGGTCAAGAGGGAGTGACAGGTTGGACTTTAGGCGCTGTGGTAAAGAGGGAGTGACAGGTTGGACTTTAGGCGCTGAGGTCAAGAGGGAGTGACTGGTTGGACTTTAGGCGCCATGGTGATGAGGGAGTGACAGGTTGGACTTTAGGCGTCGAGGTCAAGAGGGAGGGACAGGTTGGACTTTAGGCACCTTGGTCAAGAGGGAGTGACATGTTGGACTTTAGGCACCATGGTGAAGAGGGAGTGACAGGTTGGACTTTAGGTGGCGAGGTCAAGAGGGATTGATAGATTGGACTTTAGGCACTTTGGTCAAGAGGGAGTGACAAGTTGGACTTTAGGTGCTGTGGTCAAGAGTGAGTTACAGGTTGGACTTTAGGTGCCGTGGTCAAGAAGGAGTGACAGGTTGGACTTTAGGCGCCGAGGTCAAGATGGAGTGACAGGTTGTACGTTAGGCTCTGTGGTCAAGAGGGAGTGACAGGTTGAACTTTAAGCACTGTGGTGAAGAGGGAGTGACAAGTTGAACTTTAGGTGCTGTGGTCAAGAGGGAGTGACAGGTTGAAATTTAGGTGCTGTGGACAAGAGATAGTGACAGGTTGGACTTTAGGCGCCGTGGTGAAGAAGGAGTGACAGGTTGGACTTTAGGCGCCGAGCTCAAGAGGGAGTGACAGGTTGGACGTTAGGTGCTGTGGTCAAGAGGGAGTGACAGGCTGGACTTTAGGCACCGTGGTCAAGAGGGAGTGACAGGTTGGACTTTAGGCACCATGGTCAAGAGGGAGTGATAGGCTGGGCTTTAGGTGCCGTGGTCAAGAGGGAGTTACAGGCTGGACATTAGGCACCATGGTCAAGAGGGAGTGACAGGTTGGACTTTAGGTGCTGTGGTCAAGAGAGAGTGACAGGTTGGACTTTAGGCACCTTGGTCAAGAGGGAGTGACAGGCTGGAGTTTAGGCGCCATGGTGAAGAGGGAGTGACAGGTTGGACTTTAGGCGCAGTGGTCAAGAGGGAGTGACAGGCTGGAGTTTAAGCGCTGTGGTGAAGAGGGAGTGACAGGTTGGACTTTAGGCGCAGTGGTCAAGAGGGAGTGACAGGCTGGACTTTAGGCGCTGAGGTTAAGAGGGAGTGACAGGCTGGCCTTTAAGCTCCATGCTTAAGAGGGAGTGACAGGTCGGTCTGTAGGCGCCGAGGTCAAGAGAAAGTGACAGGTTGGACTTTAGGCACCTTGGTCAAGAGGGAGTGACAGGTTGGACTTTAGGCATTGTGGTCAAGATGGAGTGACAGGCTGGACTTTAGGCGCCGTGGTCGAGAGGGAGTGACAGGTTGGACTTTAGGCGCCATGCTCAAGAGGGAGTCACAGGTTGGACTTTAGGCACTGTGGTCGAGAGGGAGTGACGGGTTGGACTTTAGGCACTGAGGTCAAGAGTGAGTGACAGGTTGGACTTTGGGCACTGTGGTCAAGAGGGAGTGACACGCTGGACTTTAAGCGCAGTAGTCAAGAGGGAGTGACAGGCTGGGCTTTAGGTGCTGTGGTCAAGAGTGAGTGACAGACCGAACTTTAGGCGCCGTGGTCAAGAGGGAGAGACAAGTTGGATTTTAGGCACTGTGGTCAAAAGGGAGTGACAGGCTGGACTTTAGCCACTGTGGGTAAGAGGGAGTGACAGGTTGGATTTAAAGCACCTTGGTCATGAGGGAGCGACAGGTTGGGCTTTAGGCACCGAGGTCAAAAGGTAGTGACAGGTTTGACTTTAGTCACCTTGGTCAAGAGGGAGTGACAGGTTTGACGTTAGGCACCGTGGTGAAGAGGGAGTGACAGGTTGGACTTTAGGCACTGTGGTCAAGAGGGAGTGACAGGTTGGACTCTAGGCGCTGTGGTCAAGACGGAGTGACAGGCTGGACTTTAGGCACTGTGGTCAAGAGGGAGTGACAGGTTGGACTTTAGGCGCTATGGTCAAGAGGGAGTGACAGGCTGGGTTTTTATGTGCTGTGGTCAAGAGGGAGCAACAGGCTGGACTTTAGGTGCCATGGTCAAGAGGGAGTGACAGGTTGGACTATTAGGCACTGTGGTCAATAGCGAGTGACAGGCTGGACTTTAGGCGCTGTGTGTAAGAGGGAGGGACAGGTTGGACTTTAGGTGACTTGGTTAAGAGGGTGTGACAGGATGGACTTTAGGTGCCGTGGTCAAGAGGGAGTGACAGGCTGGACTTTAGGCGCTCTGGGTAAGAGGGAGTGACAGGTTGGATTTTAAGCGCCTTGGTCATGAGGGAGCAACAGGTTGGACTTTAGGCACCGAGGTCAAAAGGTAGTGACAGGTTTGACTTTAGGCACCTTGGTCAAGAGGGAGTGACAGGTTTGACTTTAGGCACCGTGGTGAAGAGGGAGTGACAGGTTGGACTGTATGCACTGTGGTCAAGAGGGAGTGACAGGTTGAACTTTAGGCATCTTGGTGAAGAGGGAGTGACAGGCTGTACTTTTCGCGCTGAGGTTAAGATGGAGTGATAGGCTAGCCTTTAAGCGCCGTGGTCAAGAGGGAGTGACAGGTAGGTCTTTAGGCGCCGAGGTCAAGAGAAAGTGACACGTTGGACTTTAGGCGCCTTGGTCAAGAGGGAGTGACATGTTGGACTTTAGGCGCCGTGGTGAAGAGGGAGTGACAGGTTGGACTTTAGGCGCCGAGGTCAAGAGGGAGTGACAGGTTGGACTTTAGGTGCCTTGGTCAAGAGGGAGTGACAGGCTGGACTTTAGGCGCTGTGATGAACAGGGAGTGACAGGTTGGACTTTAGGCGCAGTGGTCAAGAGGTAGTGACAGGCTGGACTTTAGGCACTGAGGTTAAGAGGGAGTGATAGGCTGGCCTTTAAGCACCGTGGTCAAGAGGGAGTGACAGGTCAGACTTTAGGTGCCGAGGTCAAGAGAAAGTGGCAGTTTGGACTTTAGGTGCCTTGGTCAAGAGGGAGTGACAGGTTGGACTTTAGGCACCGTGGTGAAGAGGGAGTGACAGGTTGGACTTTAGGTGCCGAGGTCAAGAGTGATTGATAGATTGGACTTTAGGCGCTTTGGTCAAGAGGGAGTGACAGGTTGGACTTTAGGTGCCGTGGTCAAGAGGGAGTTACAGGTTGGACTTTAGGCGCCGTGGTCAAGAGGGAGTGACAGGTTGGACTTTAGGCGCCTAGGTCAAGAGGGAGTGACAGGTTGGACGTTAGACTCTGTGGTCAAGAGGGAGTGACAGGTTGGACTTTAAGCACCGTGGTGAAGAGGGAGTGACAAGTTGGACTATAGGTGCTGTGGTCAAGAGGGAGTGACAGATTGAACTTTAGGCGCTGTGGTCAAGAGGGAGTGACAGGCTGGACTTTAGGCACTGTGCTGTCTATAATTCTCATCCACTGAGGCATCCCTGCATGCCCTCGACAGGGATCCAAGACTTGGCACACTTGAAAGCTCTGACAGGTCCTGGTCAGAGATGCACCAGACATAGATTATGAGCTCCAGGCATCTACCATGTTGTACCAGGCTACCCAAAATACATCTATGCAGGCCCAAGGGCCTTCCCTTGTTCAGGCAGGGTGGAAAGCTCTGACCAGGTCTCTAGTCCAACAGGCCCGATGTGTGGTCTCCAGGCCTTCTCTTTATCTCTTTGACTGCGGTGTCACAGAATGTTCAGCATGGAGTCTTCCTGTCATGGAGAGGATTCCCTCCTTTAGTGGGGTGAAAAGCTCTGACCAGGACCCTGGTCCGAGCTCTTGCAGGTCCAGGGTGTGGTCACTCCTGATCAGTGATACCTTTAAAGGCCTGCTGTGTCCTAAAGCATCAGAGATGGAGCTCAGCGAGCCTGGGGAGGCTTCCCTGGCTCTAACTGGTCCTGGTCTGAGCTCTGGCAGCCCCGGACTAGGGTGCCTATACCTGGACTCTGTTAGACAGGTCTTGATGTCACAAAGTGCTCGGCCTATGGTTTTGCCGGCCCAGGGGGGGTTGCTTGTGCTCTGGCAAGGTGAAAAGCTGTGACTCTTGTACGTAATACCCTAGGCCTGCACGCCACTTGCCAGCCTGCACTGCCTAAAGGGCCCAGACTGGGTTTAGAGGTCTACGGGAGGTTCCCCTGCTAATGCAGTGAGGAAAGGTCTGACTTAGCAGGGGCCCTGGGCTTTGGCTCCAGCTGATGGCCCAGAGTGGCCCTTGGACCCATTGCATCCTTCAATATGTGTGGAAAGGGCTCCAGAGTTTAAGGGGGCTAAAAGGTCTTACTCAACCCCATAAAGTGTGCCAGTAGCCTTCTAGGCCTGGCCACAGGGCCCCCTGCCAGCAGTGTCCCTCTGTGACAAGCCTACCTCCTCAATGCAAGCAGAAAGCCCCATTCATCTCCCATTCAGGTTCAACAAGATGTTGAGCATTTTAGGTCAGTCAACTGGTCCTGCACCATAACAAACGAATGGTTCGAACAGCGGTAACTGCTCTGAAAGACTCACTGAGGGCTCATTTGAAGTTTCCATTCGCACCAGGGCTGCAAGAGGTCAGATCCATTCTCCCAAAGGTCCCGTTCTGCCATGCAGGGTATACAGATGACAAGAAAGCCTGGCAGTTAGAGGCAGCTCTGGACCAACTAGGTCCATCTCTTGGTCACATGGTTGTAAGAAGGGGGACTTTGGGATCCATGAGGTTCTCCGGTCCTCCTGGACACCTCTGGGTGAGCGTTTCTGAAGAAAAGCGAAAAGGGTTCCGGAAGCAGGAACGAGATGCCCCTTGGTCATGGGCTTTGGCTAGTGTCCTGGGATGCCACAAAGTACCCAGGAAGGGTCTCTGCAGGCCTAGTGAAGGTTTACCTCCTTGGATGAGGTGGCAGGATCTGACATGCCCCTGCCAGAGCTCTAGAAGTGCAGGGCGTGTTCCATTGGATCTGGGTTGCATTCCTGGACTCATGGTGCCACAAAGTACCCAGGAAGGGTCTCTGCAGGCCTAGTGAAGGTTTACCTCCTTGGATGAGGTGGCAGGATCTGACATGCCCCTGCCAGAGCTCTAGCAGTGCAGGGCGTGTTCCATTGGATCTGGGTTGCATTCCTGGACTCATGGTGCCACAAAGTACCCAGGATAGGTCTCTGCAGGCCTAGGGAAGGTTTCCCTCCTTGAAGGAGGCAGCAGGACCTGACATGCCCCTGCCAGAGCTCTACCAGTGCAGGGCGTGTTCCATTGGGTCTGGGTTGCATTCCTGGACTTGTGGTGCCACAAAGTGCCAAAGATGGAGTTCTGCAGGCTAGGAAGTGTTTCCACACTCCAGCGGGGTGGATAGCTCTAAGAGGTCCCAGTCAGGATTCTAGAAGACTCAGGGTGAACTTCCCTGGGTCTGGACTCGATTTGCAGCCCTGTGGTATAAAAAAGGTATCAAGGGTGAGGATAAGGAAGCCCAGAGAGGGTTCCCTAACTCCAGAAGAGTGGAAAGCTCTGACATTTTCTGATACAGCACTGGAGCCCCAGGGTGCGTTCCCCGGGGCCCAGGCTCTATTCACCGGCCTGTGGTGTCACAGGGTGCCAGGACTGGGCTCTGCATGACCGGGAAGGGTCCCAAGCCCTGGTAGGGTGGAAAGCTCTAAAAATTCCCTGCCAGAGCTTCAGCAAGCTATGGTGGGAGTTCTCCTCAGAAGGGGTAGAAACTGTGGTGTAATTATGCGAAATTACAACAAAATTAGGCGAGAATATGTGGTATTATGCAAAGCATATAACCTAGAATTTAGTGTTATTTTCTTAATGGAAAATGCTCCTTCCTGTCCAAAATGGGCCTGAGGATGTATTTTGAGCTAAGAAAATAGTGCTAAATGCAACGGAACATGAAATGCAACAGCTACAGCGACTTGTGCTTGGTAACTTCATTGTTCCTGTGCTGCAGCGGCAGGATTTTTGTGCCATATTACTTGTAATTACGTGAACGAGCATAATCATGTAATTTTTGGTCATTTTGCATCAAAAGAGTAAAGTTAAATTGCTGAAAAAAACTCTGATTACTCCAGAATTATCACAGCCATGCTGACTCTGATACAACTTAGCTCAGGTCTAGTAGAAACCTGTAATAGATGCTGGTCAGATTTCCAGCAGGCCCTATTGCACTCTCTAACCATGTGCTCCATTCATGAGCTTGTAGTGTCCCAAAATGCCCAGGAGGGGGGGTTCCAAAAGTCTAGGGAGGGTTCCCCAGAGCTAGCAGGAGCGAAAGCTCCGACAGGTCCTGGTCAGAGCTCCAGCAGACGTGGGGTGCATTCCTCTAGACCTGGGTTCCATTCACCTGCCCGCAGCATCACAAAGTGCCCAGGACAAGGTTCCATGGGTCCAGTGTGGGTTCCCAGCTCTGACAGGGTTAAAAGGTTCACCCAGGTCATGGTAAAAACTCCACAAGGCCTGGGTTGCATTCCTCTAGACCTGGGATCCATTCACCTTAACGCAGTGTCACAAAGTGCCCAGGACATGGTCCCACAGGTCCAGGGAGGGTTCCTCAGGCCTAGCAGGTTTGAAAGCTTTGACAGGTCCTGGTCACAGCTCCACAAGGCCTGGGGTGCATTCCTCTAGACCTGGGCTCCATTCACCTGCCCGCAGTGTCACAAAGTGCCCAGGACAAGGTTCCACAGGTCCAGTGTGGGTTCCCAGCTCTGACAGGGTTAAAAGGCTCACACAGGTACTGGTCAGAGCTCCAGCAGACGTGGGGTGCATTCCTCTAGACCTGGGCTCCATTCACCTGCCCGCAGCGTCACAAAGTGCCCAGGACAAGGTTCCACGGGTCCAGTGTGGGTTCCCAGCTCTGACAGGGTTAAAAGGTTCACCCAATTCACTGTAAAAACTCCACAAGGCCTGGGTTGCATTCCTCTAGACCTGGGCTCCATTCACCTTAATGCAGTGTCACAAAAAGCCCAGGACAAGGTCCCACAGGTCCAGGGAGGGTTCCCCAGCCCTAGCAGGTTTGAAAGCTCTGACAGGTCCTGATCATAGCTCCACGAGGCCAAGGCTGTATTCCTCTAGACCTGGGCTCCATTCACCTTAATGCAGTGTCACAAAAAGCCCAGGACAAGGTCCCACAGGTCCAGGGAGGGTTCCCCAGCCCTAGCAGGTTTGAAAGCTCTGACAGGTCCTGGTCAGAGCTCCACGAGGCCAGGGCTGTATTCCTCTAGACCTGGGCTCCATTCACCAGCCCACAGTGTCACAAAGTGCCCAAGACAAGGTGTCTCAAGCACAGGGAAGGTTTCCCAGCTCTGACAGGGTAAAAATCTCACATCGGTCATGATCAGAGCTTTGTGAGGCACTGACTGCAAGCCTGAGGCTGGGCTCTATCATCTTGTTCGGGTTGTACCCTGCACCCATTGCAGCCTTCCAGAAGCCTGGCAGGCTGTGCTGGAAGAGAGTTCAAAATTCCTATGTCTCGTTCACGCTGCACCTCTTCCTGCTGCTCCCATCTATCATTGTGGAGCAGGCTGGGCTGCTCGTGTGATTGTCTTGCTGAAAAAACCTCTGATTACTCCAGAATTATCACAACCATGCTGACTCCGATACAACTTAACTCAGGTCTAGTAAAAACCTGTAATAGATGCTGGTCAGATTTCCAGCAGACCCTATTGCACTCTCTAAACATGTGCTCCATTCATGAGCTTGTAGTGTCCCAAAATGCCCAGGAGGGGGGTCCAAAAGTCTATGGAGGGTTCCCCAGCCCTAGCAGGAGTGAAAACTCTGACAGGTCCTGGTCAGAGCTCCAGCAGACTTGGGGTGCATTCCTCTAGACCTGGGCTCCATTCACCTTAACGCAGTGTCACAAAGTGCCCAGGACAAGGTCCCACAGGTCCAGGGAGGGTTCCTCAGCCCTAGCAGGTTTGAAAGCTTTGACAGGTCCTGGTCACAGCTTCACAAGGCCTGGGGTGCATTCCTCTAGACTTGGGCTCCATTCACCTGCCCGCAGTGTCACAAAGTGCCCAGGACAAGGTTCCGCGGGTCCATTGTGGGTTCCCAGCTCTGACAGGGTTAAAAGGCTCACACAGGTCCTGGTCAGAGCTCCAGCAGACGTGGGGTGCATTCCTCTAGACCTGGGCTCCATTCACCTTAACGCAGTGTCACAAAGTGTCCAGGACAAGGTTCCACGGGTCCAGTGCGGGTTCCCAGCTGTGACAGGGTTAAAAGGCTCACCCAGGTCACGGTAAAAACTCCACAAGGCCAGGGGTGCATTCCTCTAGACCTGGGCTCCATTCACCTGAATGCAGTGTCACAAAAAGCCCAGGACAAGGTCCCACAGGTCCAGGGAGGGTTCCCCAGCCCTAGCAGGTTTGAAAGCTCTGACAGGTCCTGGTCAGAGCTCCACGAGGCCAGGGCTGTATTCCTATAGACCTGGACTCCATTCACCAGCCCACAGTGTCACAAAGTGCCCAAGACAAGGTGTCTTAAGCCCAGGGAAGGTTTCCCAGCTCTGACAGGGTTAGAAATCTCACAGCGGTCATGATCAGAGCTTTGTGAGGCACTGACTGCTAGCCTGAGGCTGGGCTCTATCATCTTGGTCGGGTTGTCCCTTGCACCCATTGCAGCCTTCCAGAAGCCTGGCAGGCTGTGCTGGAAGAGAGTTGGAAACTCCTATGTCTCGTTCACGCTGCACCTCTGCCTGCTGCTCCCATCTATCATTGTGGAGCAGGCTGGGCTGCTCGTGTGATTGTCCTGTCCACTAAGCCCCTGCAGTCAGCAGGGACCGCAGGCTCTCTAGGTGCGAATTTCAGTCTGGAATGGTCACACAGCCTGCACCTTTGCTACTGACGCTGGGTCTGGTGGCTTAGGGAGCTTATATGTCCACTGTAGGGGGCTTGTGTTTGACCTCATGGTCACAGGTTCAAATATAAGCGGGTCCACTCAGCCTTTCATCCTTTTGAGGTTGATAAAACGAGTACCATTGAGTTGGTAACAATAAACATCTGTTATTCAGTGCCAAGATGCCATGAGTGAATGTGTGCTTTACAAATACACATGTTATTGGGTGTGTGTAATCTGTGTCATTCGGATTGTGTAATTATGCAAAATGTCAGGAAAATTACGTGGGAAATTAGACAAAATGCAAAACTTGCATATGATGCAATATTGTATGCAAATGTTGCTTTGCGTCCATTTTTGATGTGCAGTCTCATTATACAGTAAAGAAAATAGAGCAAAAACCACAAATGCCTCAAAAAACAACCACTCTCTGTTAGTCCTGTCAGTCTTGGTGTAGTCTTACCCAAAAATATTTGCCTTCCCCCCCTCCTGTGTGTTTTTGTTGTTCTTGGCATTAGGGCTCTGTGCACTTTACGACTGCTAACCAGTGCTAACGTACTTGTGCTCACTCCCTAAAATATGGCAATATTGGCTTACACATGATTGGCTTGATTAATTTACTTATAAGTCCCTACTAAAGTGGAACACCTTATACCCAGGGCCAGTAAATTAAATTCTACTCTTGGGCCTGCAGAAATTTTTGTGTCACCCACTTAAGTAGCCCCCTAAAACATGTCCCAGGCTTGCCACTGCAGCCTGTGTGCACTTTTAAACTGCCATTATGACATAGGTAATTAAACCCTTGCGAGGCCTAAAACTCCTTTTATTACATATAAGTCACCCCAAAGGTATCCCAAAGAGCCCATATAGCAAGGTGCATTGAATTGAAAAAGTTGTACATGTACATTTATGTTTTACATGTCCTGGTAGTGAAAAATGCCTAAATTCATTTTTCACTACTTTGAGGCCTACCTCTCCCATAAGATATTATACGGTTCTCTAATCATATTTAATAAGTGATAACATTTGTTTGGAAGCAAGTAGAAAGCTCATGTTTGGTATCCAGGGAATTGTAATTTAAAATACTCTTTAATGGTAAGTTTGGGTTTAAGTTACAATTCTGAAAATGCCACTTTCAGAAAATTTAAAAAAAAAGAAAAAGACACTCAGATGATGGACGGAATGTAGAGCAAATCAGATATTCACCCCCAGTCAAGATATCTGGGTTAAATCCATCATTCATTTGCTCACCATGCCACCCCAGTTTAGACCCAGCCATATGCAAATCAGACTTGACCCTCTGCCTCATGGGAACAGTCCAGCCCAAACTGCCAAGCCAGGTCCTCCCTGGACTTGAAACAAGCATCCTGGGACCGGTTTCAGGGCATCACCCCTCATCAGCCAGGCTAGCTTGAATCCAGTGGCACAGTGAGCCCGGTACCCACGTCTGGGCATACCTGGCGCACTTAGGGTGCGAAAGCAAAAGACACACAGATGATGGACGAAATGTAGAGCAAATCAAATTTTCACCCCCAGTTAAGAGAGCTGGGTTAAATCCATCATTCTTTTGCTCACCATGGCACCCCAGTTTAGACCCAGCCATATGCAAATTAGTCTTGACCCTGTGCCTCATGGGAACAGTCCATCCCAAACTGCTGAGCCAGGTCCTCCCTGGACCGGAAACAAGCATCCTGGGATGGGTTTCGGGGCATCACCCCTCATCAGCCAAGGTAGCTTGAATCCAGTGGCACAGTGATTGGTTTTGTTGTTTTGTTGTCAAACAATTTATTAAAATGTACTCTCTTTTTTTTCCTCAAAATTGATGTGGGACATGTCTTGCACTGTGTTTTCAGTTTTCACTTTATTATTAAGTGCTGCATAAAAACTTTACATACTGCCTCTAAGTTTTGCCTGACTGCTTTTGTGCCAAACTACCAGACGTGATAAGCACAGGTTAATTTAGTGGCATTTTGTGTTTCACCCTGACAATGACTGAGGCTGTTGCTTTGGTAGAGTTTCACCTACCCTCAACCAACATCCCACTTTCTGACACTTGAATTCTGGCAGTTGACATTCGTACTGTGTCCTAGAGGTAAAGATTTGCCAAAAGTGGCATGCATTTATGCAAAGAGACATAATAGTGTAATGTTAGGAATTTTGTATCAGCATAATGCATAAAATTCCTGTAATTATGCTAATTACACCAGAGTCATTGAAATTTTACTGCCTACCTGTTTAGTCTTTCTGGTAGCATATGCTTTTCTCAAAGATTAAGCTTTTCACATGTGAGCACACATGGCTGGTACAGTGAAAATAGATGGCTCATTAAATCAGTTATGGTTCCTTTGATAGCTCCATCTGTTACCTGAGGCAATTCTAGAGCTAGTACATGCTGATGAGCACTGTACGCCCAGGACGCATGCATTTATCAGAGAAAGACCAATCGAGGTTCACTTTACTGCGTTGGTGTTTCTAGATAACCTTAGGCTTATCGACCGTTCCCATGATGGTGATGATACATTTAAACAGTGATCACTGCTCTTAATGGGCGATAAGGCCGTGCCTCCCCTTGCGTTGTGGCCAATTTTGTTTGTGTTGATTATACCTAGATTACAAAAATTACCTATTATTCACTCTTGGTATTATAAAAATACTGGCCTCCTTCAGGTCCAGCAACAGTATGATGGGTGGTGCACCAAGGTGCCTGCACCAGTCTTAAGAGAGATTACCAAGGCTTAAGAACTGCAGTGCCTGTGGCTACGTGTCAATCAGCTTGTCACCCCACCCTTTCCCAGCCTGTCACAGAGTTGGGAAAGGGTGTGATGAAAGTGCATTTAGTAAAACCTCAAATCTGTAACTACGTTGGTTTGAGGTTTCAGTTTCATGCACTAGCACCAAAAGCTGGAAAGAGCAATCTTCCGAACGGAACCTGCAGCAGGGTAAGTAAAACACTTTAAATCTTTTACATTTGTCTTTTGCATGTGGTGTGTGTGTGTGTGTGTGTGACTGAAAGTTGAAGAATCAGTGGAGGGAGTCAATGAGTGACAATGAGTGATAGGAAGACTGGTTATGAGAGTGAATGAATGATAGTGAGTGATGGGGTATGACAGCAAGTGTAATTTTGAGGCAGAATGACAGCGAGTGCTACTGTGAAGGAGAATCACTGAGAGTAACTGTGAGGGAGAAGGTCTGTGAGTGTAACTGTAAAGTAGAATGACAGTGAGTGTAACTGTGAGGGAGAATGACATTAAGGGGCCGATTCTGATTTCGGCTGGAAGGGCACCGAACGATGGCTGGAGCCCTTCCGACCGAATCGGAACGTGCCGGCGGATTCCTTCCCGACCGAGCCATTCCGATGGGCTCGGTCGGAAAGGAACCGACTCGGATTTCCGGATGGCTTCCGACGGGCTCGGAGAGCCCGTCCGCCGTCCGGAAATCCTTCAGTACTCCCCGGCAGCCTCTTTACGACCGAGGAGTACGATGGCAGGTTTCACTGCCTTTTCGTGCCGGTCTTTCCGGCACGAAAAGGCAGTCGGAAACTGTCTTTGGGGGCCCCCAGTAGGGCCCCCATGTGTGTGAGGCCGCCGAATGGCGGCCTGGGGGCACCTATGGTGCCCTCTGTTGATCCCTGCACCCGGTGGCAGGCACCTTGGGGTGCCGGCCACAGGGTGCAGGGATGAACTGCACTCCTGCTTTTCACAATGCAAGCATGCATTCCGCTCGGAATGCATGCTCCCATTGTGAAGTATACGAGATGCGACCGAACAGGGTTCGGTCGCATCGCATTTGCAGGGCCGTAACCGACTGACTGCAGGTCGGTCGGTTACAGCTCCTGACCGATGTCGGACGGACCTGAGTCCGTCCGACATCGGAATCGGCCCCTAAGTGTTACTGTGTGTGAGACTTAGCGAGTCACAGTCTGAGTAAGTCAGAATGAGTGAGATACAGTAAGAACCAGTGAGACGGATTTTAACAGAGTGAATCTGAATGACTGGGACTGAGTAGGAATTAGTGAGAATAAGTGAGACTAGGTGAGTCACTAAGATTGAATGAATCAGAGTAAGATTGGTTGACTGAGAATGAGTAAAAATGAGTGGGACTATGTTCGACTGACTGAAAATGAGTGAGATTGAAAAGGGACTTATGACTTATAAAGTTTTGAGTAAGCCTGGGCGGTGAACTCCGTTCCGTTCGTGGAGTTTGCAGAGTTTTTTGTACTCCACGCTCCGAGTAGCTCACAGAGTTTTTTCCTTGCTCACGCTTGCCAACAGTAAGTGCATGAGCGTGAGTGAGGAAAATCCAGTGCTAGACCACTTCCCTGCAAGATTTCTCAACGCGGGCAGTCGCTGATGTTGCTACCGATCGTTTTGAGAAATCTTCTGTTCACGTTGAGGAAGCTGCCGCTTGAGTAGAACTTCACCTCGAGCGGCAGAAAGAAGCAGCGCTCTCTTGGACTGCGCGAGATGCCATTCGCACTGATTTTACAGCGCAAGACAAACACCCGGCATTAAAAATCAGTGCGAACGGCCAGGGGTAACCCACTCTGCTGCTCGCGGAACTCTGCGTATCATGGCAGAGTTTTTTGTCACTTCGTGGAATACGGAATTCCGTGAACTCCGCCCAGGCTTAGTGCGGAATCTCTGCACTCAGGGAGGAATCTTCGCACTTGAGGTGGAATCTCTACACTGCAGTGCTTAGTGTAGAGATTCCGCCCCGAGTGCGGAAATTCCGCCACAAGTGGGGAGATTCTGCCTTGACTGCGGAGACTCCATACTCATAACTTTATGAGATGTGAGTCCTTTTGTGAATCGGGCCCCCAGCGAGTCAAGCTCTGAGTGCGGAAGAAAATGAGTGACACTGAGTGAGACGGAGAATGAGTGAGACTGAGTGAGTCAAACAATGAGTGAGACAGAGTAAGTCAGAATGAGTGGGACTAAGTAGAAGCGAGTGAGCCTAGGGGAGTCAGATTGAGTGATAGGTGAGTCAGAGTGAGATTAATTGAGTGAGAGTGAGTGGAGCTGGAGTGAGAAAGAATGAGTGAGACTGAGTTAGACTAACTGAAAATGAGTGAGACTTATTGAGTGAGTCAGAGTGAGAATGAGACTAAGTGAGACCAAGTGAAAGTGAGTGAGTCAGAATGGTATTGAGTAAACCCCCTCTTGAACCCTCTGAGAAATCAGACTTGCTCCCTCTTATTGGAATTTAAGCCAAATATTACACCTCATCTCTTTTAAAAGTTTCCAGTCACCACTACACTGGAATGTCTACTGTGTCAATACCCCATGGTACTTTCTGTACCTACCACAGTGTCCATGGGTAACGGACTCACGGTTCAATTTCAGGGTGGGATCATGAGGAACCACTGCCACATCCAAGGAAGGCAGCAGGCTCTCAAGTTGCACATCCCAGACTTAGGAGGCAGTGACACATACAATAATGATAGAGGAATCTTTCGATACACTGCAGTTGGAATAAACTGACTTTGAATACTTTAACCAGGGTCCATAGGAGGGCAATTGTTGTGGCAGCAGCCAAGGTAATTCCAGATCCACTAACATATACTAAAGTTTCTACAGATAAAAAGCTCAGAGCTGGATTTTGGGATCCATGTGGTAATCCGTAATCAGGCACACCTGTACAGCACCCGCCTCTTGAAGCCTGCTTAATGCTCCTGACTGAGAGTCCTGGGTGTCCAAAGCATTTACGTTAACACAATTAAGGCATTGAAATTAGAAAAGTTCCTTGAATACCTGAGCATGGAGAAATGGATGTGGATTCTGGATCCCAAGTTCTAATTTCTTGTCATTTGATGTAAGTCTGTTCGGATGTTTTTTCTGCATAACGTCCCAAAACTTTCAATGAGAATTACCGTAGGCAATCAACAATTTGACCCCTTTTTATTAGCCACCACTTAATAATAATAATAATAATAATAATAATCTTTATTCGGCATTTAAAATAATACCATAAAAGATACATAATTTTTTAAAATACAACATCAGATAACAAAAAATCTCTATAGAGATTACCACATACCAGACAAAAACCAAGTATATATACTTTCATTATCCCTCCTATATCACATATAATCATAATGCATCCAACCCATTATGATACTAATTAAAAATTATTATTTAAAGTATTACGCTAAAACTTAAACAGCAGCAAGTCATAGTGCAAAGTCGCAAAAAGAAATTTCTCTGGGATTTAAACACCCCTCGTTTTTCTTAACTTTAAAGCAGCTCTTAGGAAATTGGAAATACAGAAAAGCGTAAAAACATCTGAAGACAATTTTAAAAACAACAATGCTACACGTGCTTGTCTGAATCTGGCTCTTTTTAAAATGCCCTTCAAAAACATTTTTCTAGGATATTCATAAAACGGGCAAAGTAGGACGAAGTGTAGAATATCCTGTGGAGACTTATTGTCGCAGCCACAGGGTCCTCTATCTTCTATATTCAATATAAAACCCTCAGGAACGGCCAATAAATAATGAAATAAATTTAATCTAAAACGCGTGAATAAAAATCTGTCATGTGCACTAGTTATGGACAATAAATAAGGTTCTATTCCCTGTGTTGATTTAACTAATACATGTTCTCTCACCGTGGGCTTGGAAAGTTCTATAGCCTCGCGTTGCCCCGTAACATATTGCAAATACAGGTCTTTAATGAGGGCCTTATCCTGGGTTCTCGCGTTCTCAGGCTTTAGGAACAAATCTACACGTCCTAATCTAAATAGAGAGTCCTTCACATATTTTAGCCAGGGAATTTTGAGCGCGTGCTCAAGCGAGAGACAGTCCTGTATAACCCTCCTGCTGAAGCCCGCCTCTTCATTTGTCCAGACTTTTGCCCAGCTACTAACGGCTTAACTGCCACCATATCAGAGATGTAGTTAAGCCCAAGTTCTTCGTGAACAATGTATGCAGGGGTGCTTTGAGGTACTTTCAACGTACGCCTCAGATATTTATTCTCTTCTGTTTGGAGGTTCCGGTTGGGACCCCAATGATGAAGCATGACAGGTTGGTGTGTGAGGGGCCTTTTAAAAGCACCTAATGGGTCTGTACACACACTACATACAGTGACTACTCATTTTACACATAGTTGTTTAAGATTGATATTTATTTGGGGAACAGGACGCAACCCATGCCCAATTCCTCGCTCTCCCCTTGTTTACTTTGGAGTTTATTAACCTCAATAAAACCCCAAACCTCACTTCCATATAAAATCTTTGAGCAACAGATGGAATTATATAACTTTAAAATTATTCCTGGGGTCCAACGTCCTAGTGTGTGTGCAAAGTTGGCAATTGATCCTATAGACCTGCTCAGGGCAAGACACTTCTCCTCTAACAAATATTTAAAATTCCAGTGTCCATCAAATAATATGCCCAAATAAGTAAAGGCCAGGACTTTCCCTAAGATGTGTGTCCCTATTGTGTAATTGTAGGATTTGCTAGGCTTCTTTCCAATTTCCATAATATACGATTTTGTGAGGTTGGGTGACATGTCCAAATTGTTCATGAAAGTCACGAAGCCATCTATTAAAAGTTGCAGACCCTTTGGCATACGAGCGAGTAATACCGCATCATCTGCATAAAGCAGAACAGGAACCGCTCTTGTTCCTATCCTCGGGGTGTCTGCATGTAACAAACTCAGGGCGGCATCGAGACCGTTAATATATAAAGTAAATAAAAACGGTGCTAATATGCAGCCCTGTCTAACTCCACTGGAGCACTTAAAATGGTCTGTTACCTTCCCTCCTGCGTGTATCGAACTGTCGCCGTGGTATTAGAATATAATGACTTTAAAATATTGATTATTCCTTGTTCCACCCCAAGCTCACCCAAAATTATCCACAGTTTGCAACGATTCACTCGGTCAAAGGCCGCAGTGAGATCCATAAAAGCAAGATACATTGCCCCTGGCTTGGCTACTTTATATTTTGCAGTGATAAGATACAAATTAAGACATTGATCTGTAGTGGACTTTCCTGGGCGAAACCCATATTGGACCTCCGTTATAAGTTGATTTGCCTCTGCCCATTCCATCAGCCTATTTAAAATTACCCGCCCCAAAACCTTCACTGAAACATCGATAAGGGATATGGGGCGATAACAATGTGGGCTAGCCCTATCACCTTTCTTGAAAATAGGCACAATTGTGGCAGTAGCCCAGGATGCTGGCATTGCTGAGCTTACTGCCGCATTTAGCACCCTAGTTAAAAGCGGGGCCCATACCTCTGTATTACTGCGAAAGAGGTCTGGAGGGATCCCATCCGGCCCGGGCGCCTTATTCCTCGACAGTCCCTTGATTCCTATTCTAACCTCGTCCAAAAGGAATATAATAGGGGAGAGTTTTGTGCTGGGTTTGGGGTCTGCGGATCCTTTGGTCTATGGGGCTGATTATACAGACCCTGAAAATGCTTCTGCCATTGCTCTGGTAAAATATTATTACTTATTTCAAATCTATTCGAATCTTTAAAGCATGGATTATTAATAACTTTCCAGAAGCGGGTAGAGTCCTTCAGTTCTGCTGCCTCTGTGAGCTCCTCCCAGGCATTCAGTTGTAATTGCACCTTTCTCTCCTTGACGGCTTGCTTATAGTTTATACGAGAAGCCGCCACCCAATCCCTATCCCTCGGGGACTGCTTAAGGGCCGCTTTCAGCTCTCTTAAGGCCCGTGCGCACCGGCTATCGAACCATCTGGGAACTCCAGTGGAGGATGACTGAGCAGGGGCTCTCAGAAGACTATCAGCTACCTGACTAATATTCCTGAAGGCCTCTATTATTTCCACTCCTTGGACATATAAATCCAGACATGTCCAGATATCCTGCTTAGCTCTATTAAACAAAGAAACATTAAAAACAGCTGGGTCGACCTGGGCCCAACACAACCTCCTACCTTGATCTGTTGCAGCAATCTTTGCCCCCCCTGTTAATCTATGTGGTACTCTATCATGCTGTGCAGCAATCAGACATAAAATCAGCGGGTTATGATCACTAAACCCACTATATTGAATATTAAAAGAAATTATGCACCTTATCAATGTGATAGAAACGAAAATATAATCGATGAACGAAGAGCATCCTCTCCCTTTAAAGGTCGGGTTGACCGGTCTGCCCTGGGTGGTGGCAATCTGATCCATCGTATGAGCTAGCCCATAAGTATTTAATATATCACTCCATTCACGCCCCTCCTGCGTATGCTCCATATGTGGTCGCTCTCTTAAAGTGCAAGATGACCAATCACCCTGGGACACCCTCAAACTTGGGCACAGATGACAATTAAAATCATCCACAAGAATCAGCTGTAACTGTGCCAGCCCTCTCTCTCTCATGTGCTCCCTCAGTGAATTTAATTCTTTGAGACTATTCGAACCATGCACTTGTGACCTTGCATTATAAAAATTAATTAAAACAAACCTATACATGTTGTTAGTGAATTTGAGACCCAGGGCAACATCCGAATCCCATGCCAGATTCTTCCAACTACCCTGGATTCCAAGATCTATAAACATAGTCAGGCCCCCCCTTGCTGGTCCTGAGCCCGACCTTATTGCTGGGCAGAAGAAGGTTTTATATCCTTCCATGAAAAAATTATTTCCTGTCTCCCGTAGGCATATTATTTGAAACTTTCTCACATACAGGAGCCATTGCTCGTCCTTAAATTTACTTGATAAGCCTGCTATATTCCAAGACATTATTTTTATGTCACCCCCCGCACTCGCTGCCCTAGGGTCCACACTCAGTACACTACTAGGCCTGGTAACAGCCCTCTCTATGTTATTTAACCCTTGATTACTATCGTACCTGCATTCCTGTATAATTTGCGGTGTTATCCCACGAGTAGGCTCCTCTCTCCTCCCTACTGTGCCACTGTTAACCCCTGGGGTGTCAGTGACTCTTTCCTCCACCTCCCCATCTCGTAGTCAGTCAATATCGTTCAGGTCCCTCAATGGGGCAAACGCATTGCTCAGGGCAACCGGCCTGCCTCCCCAGGTTATTCCCTCACCGTGTCCTACGTGCCTTTGTGGAAAATTGGGAGTCGGTGGTGGCCTATAGAAAAAGCCCAACGGTAAAGGTTTAATACCTGTCTCTACTGCAAAAGTACTAAGGGGATAAGAAAGGATCTTGTGTGCTAATTCGCGATATCTAAGCGTGACAATCACACTATCCCCTGGAAAAGCTTTCCTTGACCTCCCAATCCATGATACCCTTCTTGCCATCAAAATGTGGCGATGCTCTATGATGTTAAACCCTGCATACTTGTGCATCCAGTGCGCCGCTTTATTAATTAACTGCGCAGTGGATTCGTCATGTACATTCTTGTGCCCAGGTACACCTGTCAGCACCACTGTGTATGGGCAGCATGCAGGTGGAAGGTCTATTACTGGGAGGTCTCGACTACTAGAGGCAGCTACACTGGACTCCCCCCTCGTTTGCTGACACTCACTATGTTCCCTGGGGGCCCTTTGTCCACCCTCCCTCCGCGCAATGTCTAACCCCACCACCCCTGTCCCAGGGGGCTTTGAGCCCGAATTCCCACTTCCCGCCTCAGGCCCTATTACCCCCCTGTTGTTTTGGGAGGCATGAGTTACCGTTCCATCGCAGGTGACTTCTCGTGGATTGGAACCCCCAGAAGACAGTATCCCTGGTACCCCTGGTGCCAACCCTCCCCATACAGATGGTTTAGGGGCCTCGGTGGCTGGTACTTGATCTAAACAATTACATCGGCACCCCCCCCGATCCTGTGATATTCTATTTGACCTTTCAATTTGAGACACTTTTTCCTCTATATTTGATAATTTACATATTAGGGTTCAAAAGAACAGACACCAAAGTGTCAAGTCTTTTCCACTGGTCAGTCTTACAATCCGAGTCCAACGGTGTTTGGGTACTACTCGTAGGCATAGTAATCATTAGCCACCACTTGATAGAAGGAGCAGAAGCAAATTAACTTTTTTTTAAAGTATTGTGAAGATTTGTCAAAAAGCAGCAAAGATATTAGCAAAACCAAAAAACACTCTTTATATGTGTATTTATATATGTATATATATATGTATATACACACACACACACATATCTATGTATATACACCCACACACCCATATATATATGTATATATTAATATATATTCACTGAAAAAACCATAGGTTTTAGGGAAAGTTATAGTTAGTTGGACATTTCACTCGTACAAAACCAGAGAAGTTCCCCCGTTATAGTTAGTTCAGCTAACTATAACTCGCGCCCCCGCAATGCACTGCTGATGATGTCACATATTACATCACTCATGACATGGTCAGTGACATCACTGATGACATCACTGATGACATCTCAAATGACATCACTGATGACATCACTGATGACATCATCCAGTGACTGTGTGTTTCTGTAAAGTTTAAATATGTTTAATATATTTAGGGAAAGGCGTATTGAAGAATGAGTGGGTGTATAAGTGTCTGAATGGATGATTTAGTAGGTGCGTGACTGAGTCTATAAGTGAGTGATTAAACGTATCTTACTGAATGCTTGGGTTAGTGACTAAACTGTGTGAATGTCTGTATCCGTCTGTGTGTTGGTGTGTAAGCGGCTGCATGGGTTTGTGAATAGCTACATGAGTGTCTATATGAGTTATTGATTGGTTGTCTGAGTATCTGTATGGGTGCCTGAGTGTTTGTGTGGGTGGGATGTGTGTGACTCTGTGCATAGATGTGTGAGTGGGTGATTCACTGGGTGCATGGTTTCAAGAGTGCATCTGTGATGGACTGTATGGGTGGGTGAGTGTGTGTATGGGTGTGTTAGTGAGTGAATGTATATCTCAGTGGTACATGTGTGAGTAACTACATATGTGAAAGGCAGTATATATGTGTGTTAGAGTATATAAATGGCTATAATTGAGAGTGTGTGATTGTGAGAGTGGCTGTATGGATGAGTGTGTGCTTGTATCAGTGATTGTATAAAAGTGTAAGAATGTGCTAGTATTTGTATGAGTAATTGAGCTGGTGTATGTATAACTGTATAGGTGAGTAAATGGCAGTGTGATTAATTATTTGCATGACTGACTAGGTGTGTGAGTACCTCTATGGATGAGTGGCGGTGTGTGAGTGTCTATATAGGTGTATGAGTGCATATGATAATCCTGTACTGAGTGATCATAAGTATGAGTGACTGTACGGGTGAGTGAGTGGATGTGTGTGTAACCATAAGAATCAGTGAGTGGGTATGTAGTTATTGGTGTTGGAGTGTCTATGGTTTTGAGAATGGCAGTCTGTAATTTAGAGTGGGTGTATCAAAGGTTATATTAGGCTGTGAGAAGATGCATCAAATTATCACATGGATGATGTCATCAGTGATGTCATCAGTGATGTCATTTGAGATGTCATCAGTGATGTCATCAGTGATGTCACTGACCATGTCATGAGTGATGTAATATGTGACGTCATCAGCAGTGCATTGCGGGCGCGAGTTATAGTTAGCTGAACTAACTATAACGGGGAATTTCTCTGGTTTTGTATGAGTGAAATGTCCAACTAACTATAACTTTCCATAAAACCTATGGTTTTTTCAGTGAATTTCAAAGGTTTTTAAATGCTAATTTCTAACTATAACGTGTCTGAAACCTATGGTTTTTTCAGTGAATTTCAAAGGTTTTTTAAATGCTAATTTCTAACTATAACGTGCCTGAAACCTATGGTTTTTGTAAGTGAATTTCAAAGGTTTTTTAAATGCTAGTTTCTAACTATGCCTACAGAGGTAGGACATGTGAAGAAAGAAGAAAAAATGCACAGAAAGAAGCAAAAGAAATGCAGAAAGAAGCAACAGAAGTCCACAAAGACAAAGAAAAGTGCAGGAAGAAGCAAGACATGTGCAGAAAGAACCAACAGAGGAGCAGAAAGAGGCCTTGTTGCAAAATCATCCTGTGCCCACAACTTTTTCAGACAGGTACTGGTGGTAACTGAGTCTGACTAACGAGGCCTAGAGCCAGTGCTATGCTAAAAGACACTTAGAATACAGTGAAAACACCTACATACACTAGGGAACACTATGCGTTGGGGTACCCCTGTGATTAGCATGACCTCCTCTGTAAGGCCCTAGTACATAATAGGGCAGGGGGATTAAAACTACCTCTAAGTCAGAGGTGCAGAAATATGCTACTTTAACTAGTAGTCGTGTTTGCAGAGTGGTGAAGAAAGGGTGCTGGGCGTCCAACCAACGCTCAGGAATTCCGCTGCGTAGGACTTACAGGAGGTACCAGGAGGGATTCTTGGCCCCCAAACTCCCTCAGGACAAAA
Organism: Calotriton arnoldi; assembly: GCA_963921515.1. Classification (NCBI taxonomy): domain Eukaryota; kingdom Metazoa; phylum Chordata; class Amphibia; order Caudata; family Salamandridae; genus Calotriton; species Calotriton arnoldi. The sequence continues at coordinate 317,012 of CAWUFW010015726.1, forward strand.
TTGGACTTCATCCCCCATCCCGTAGTCTACCACGAGGCACGTTTGCAGAGTGGTAGAGAAAGGGGGCCATGGCCTCCGAAGACGTCTTAGCAATCCCACTGTGTGGGACTTACCGGAGGTAACAAGAGGGGTAGTTGGCCCCTAAGGACATCCTTGGGGGTCAACTTCCCAAACTATTACCTCCAGTCAGTCCCCCACAGCAGGAATGGTAAGTACTCGTACCAGGCCACGCCCACTTTGCCCACCACTCTACAAACACGCTCCCTGGCGCGCTCTTGGATGGGGATTGAAGTCCCCTTCACTGCTGGGGGTCCTTTAGGGGCCAACTAGCCTACCTTTTACCTCCAGTAAGCCCCACGCAGTGGGATTGGTGAGAGGTAGACAAAGGCCATGCCCCCTTTCTCCACCACTCTGCAAACGCGCCCCCTGGCACGTTGTAAGTTGGGGGATTAAGTCCCCTTGAATCCTGAGGGTCCCTGGGGTCCAACTAGCCCACGAGGTACCTCCAGTAAGCGCCACAGAGCTGCGTTGCAGAGAGGTGTAAAAAGGGGCGTGGCCTGGACCACCTCTCTGCAACGCAGGTCTGTGGCGCTTACTGGAAGCACCTGGTGGGCTAGTTGGCCCCCAGGGGCCCTCAGTATTGAAGGGGAATTAATTCCTCAACTTAAAAGGCGCCACAGGGCTTGTTTGCACACATGTCACCTCAGGCCCGCCCCCTCCCTTCACCACTGTGCAACGCGCCCCGTGGCGCGTTTTAAGTTGGGGGATAAAGTCCCCTTGAATCCTGAGGGTCCCTGGGGTCCAACTAACCCACCAGGTACCTCCAGTAAGCGCCACAGAGCTGCATTGCAGAGAGGTGTAAAAAGGGGCGAGGCCTGGACCACCTCTCTGCAACGCAGACCTGTGGCGCTTACTGGAGGTACCTGGTGGACTAGTTGGCCCCCAGGGACCCCCAATATTGAAGGGGAATTAATTCCCCAACTTAAAACGCGCCACAGGGCGCATTTGCAGAGTGTTGCTGGGAGGGGGCGGGGCCTCCGGCGCAATTGCGTGTTTTTTTTAATTATTTTTTTTGGAAGGGGGCTCTGTGGCCCCCCTTCTTTTTACTTTTGGGGCCCTGGGGACCCCATCCCCAGGGCCTGACCCCATTTAAAAAAATGTATATATATTAATGGGAAGGGGGCCGTGGGCCCCCTCCCGTGGCCAATTCCAGCCCCGGGGACCCCATCCCCGGGGCATGGCCAAATATTTTTTTTTATGGAGGAGGGCTGCGTGGCCCCCTCCTGAGGCCTCTATTGGCCCCGGGGACCCCATCCCCCGGGGCCGGCCTTTATTTTTTTTCCCTTATTTTTGGGGAGGGGGGCCACTTCTAGCCCCGGGGACCCCATCACCCAGGGCAGGCCCTATCCGTTGGGGACCGTGGGGGGAGCCCCAATGCCCCCACGGTCCCGCCGGCTCTCCGCGTCCTGCGGGAGCCGGCATTGCTTTTCACATGGGGAGCTGCTAACATGCAGCTCCCTTGTGGAAAGCAATCTGCTTTGCTTCATTGAAGCGAGAGCAGGTTTCCTGCTCTCGCTTCAATGAAGCTAGCAGCTTGCAATGACAGGGCGGGAGCCGCGCGGCTCCCGCCCTGTCATTGCAAACAGCAGTGTCCCGGGGTGGGCTCCCGGGACACTGCAGGAGCTGGCCCTGGGGGGTGGCGGTCCCCAGGGCCATCAAGGGCTCCAGGAGGGGGGCCGCACGGCCCCCCTCCCACCTATTGCATAGCCTCGGGGAGGTGGTGTTCCCCGGGGCTCGGGGGTCCGTTACGACCCCCGAATTTGAATATTAGTGCCCCGGGGAGGTGGCGGTCCCCGGGGCATGTGGGGGGCTCGAGCCACCCCACACAGGTGTATGTTTAAAAAAATAAAAGCCCTGGGGGGTGGCGGTCCCCGGGGCTTGGGGGGGCCTTGGAGGCCCCCCCACACATTAAGAATAAGAAGCCCCGGGGGTGGTGGTCCCCGGGGCTGCGGGGGGGCCATGTGCCCCCCGCAAATGTTTATGGAAAGCCCCGGGGCTGTGGGGGCCTCCCTGGGCCCCCGCAATTACATTATTGAATGCCCCCAGGACTTGGCCCACCCGGGGGCTAAATAATAACGAAGCGCGGGAGCCCAACCTTTGTTTTTTTTTACATTTTCCACTGAAATTCACGCTGGGTGCGCGAATCTCGCCGATTATTATTATTTTTTAAAATACTTTTTGGCCCTGAGGGTCCTTGTGGGACCCCTGAGCAGGCCTAGGGGTCAGGGTGTTCCTACCCTGCCCCCATTTCTTTTTTTTCACCTTTGTTTCCCCTGTTTCCTTGTGCCTCGGTTCTACCGAGACACAGGATGGCTGCCAACACTTCCTGGTTTGGAGTGTTGACAGCCAATTAGAATAAAGCGCGTGGTCGGGAGGGTGCGCGGATCCACTGCGCCTCTATATATCGAAACTTTTATTTTTTGATTTTCTCAGCAATTACTGAACGGATTTACTCCATTTAAAAAAAGGTCTCTTTCTGAACCAAGGGCTACCCTTTTGCCAAATTTGGTATAATTCCGTTCAGCAGTTTCAGCTGTAACCGTGTCTAAAGTTTCCTAAGGGAATTAACATGGAGAAAACACGTTTTGGGACCCCCCTTTTTTCTCATCCCCCGCTTGCTGAATCACCCCGAAACTTTCAAGACAGGAGCTGACTGGAGCGGGCTACGAGTTTTGAAAATTTCGCGAAGATTCGTCAACCGGCGCCAAAGATATTGAGAAAACAAAAAACGAGTTTCCTATGGAAACTAGGTCCTAACTATAACTACCTACTGGCGACTGCCAGTAGGTAATATATTATATATACACACACACATATATATATATATATAATTCACTGAAAAAACCATAGGTTTCAGGCACGTTATAGTTCGAAATTTGCACTTAAAAAACCTTAGAAATTCACTGAAAAAACCATAAGGTTTTAGGGACAGTTATAGTTAGTTGGACATTGCACTCGTATAAAACTCGTGAAATTCCCCGTTATAGTTAGTTCAGGTAACTATAACTCGCGCCCCGCAATGCACTGCTGATGACGTCACATATTACATCACTCATGACATGGTCAGTGACATCACTGATGACATCTCAAATGACATCACTGATGACATCACTGATGACATCATCCAGTGACTGTGTGTTTCTGTAAAGTTTAAATATGTTTAATATATTTAGGGAAAGGCGTATTGAAGAATGAGTGGGTGTAGAAGCGCCTGAATGGATGATTTAGTAGGTGCGTGACTGAGTCTATAAGTGAGTGATTAAACGTATCTTACTGGATGCATGGGTGAGTGACTAAACTGTGTGAATGTCTGTATCCGTCTGTCTGTTGTTGTGTAAGCAACTGCATGGGTTTCTGACTAGCTAAATGAGTGTCTATATGGGTAATGGATTGGTTCTCTGAGTATCTGTATGGGTGCCTCAGTGTTTGTGTGGGTGGGGTGTGTGTGACTCTGTGCATAGATGTGTGAGTGGGTGATTCACTGGGTGCATGGTTTCAAGAGTGCGTCTGTGATGGACTGTATGGGTGGGTGAGTGTGTGTATGGGTGTGTTAGTGATTGAATGTATATCTCAGTGGTACATGTGTGAGTAACTACATATGTGAAAGGCAGTATATATGTGTGTTGGAGTATATAAATGGCTATAAGTGAGAGTGTGTGATTGTGAGAGTGGCTATATGGATGAGTGTGTGCTTGCATCAGTGATTGCATAGGAGCGTAAGAATGTGCTAGTATTTTTATGAGCAAGTGAGCTGGTGTGTATAACTGTATAGGTGAGTAAATTGGAGTGTGATTAATTATTTGCATGACTGACTAGGTGTGTGAATACCTCTATGGATGAGTTGCATTGTGTGAGTGTTTATATAGGTGTATGAGTGCATATGATAGTCCTGTACTGAGTGACTGTAAGTATGAGTGACTGTACGGGTGAGTGAGTAGATGTGTGTGTGTAGACCTAAGAATCAGTGAGTGGGTATGTACTTATTGGTATTGGAGTGTGTATGGTTTTGAGAATGGCAGTCTGTAATTTAGAGTGGGTGTTTCAAAACTTATATTAGGGTGTGAGAAGATGCATTAAATTCTCACATGGATGATGTCATCAGTGATGTCATTTGAGATGTCATCAGTGATGTCATCAGTGATGTCACTGACCATGTCATGAGTGATGTAATATGTGACGTCATCAGCAGTGCATTGCGGGGCGCGAGTTATAGTTACCTGAACTAACTATAACGGGGAATTTCACGGGTTTTGTACGAGTGCAATGTCCAACTAACTATAACTGTCCCTAAAACCTTATGGTTTTTCAGTGAATTTCTAAGGTTTTTTAAGTGCAAATTTCTAACTATAACGTGCCTGAAACCTATGGTTTTTTCAGTGAATTTCAAAGGTTTTTAAATGCTAATTTCTAACTATAACGTGTCTGAAACCTATGGTTTTTTCAGTGAATTTCAAAGGTTTTTAAATGCTAATTCCTAACTATAACATGTCTGAAACCTACGGTTTTTTCAGTGAATTTCAAAGGTTTTGTAAATGACAATTTTTAAATGTATTAATTGTTATATTTATTTTTTCATACTGATTTACTACATTTTTAGAAACATTTGTTTTTACATATTTTATTTTTAAATTACATTGTAATTACATTATACATTACATTACAAAAATACTTTCTCAGAATGAATTACTTTAGTTTAAATACTTTGCACATATGCAATAGACTTTTAAGTACAGTAGTTACAGTTGTTGCAATGGGCAACACATTTTCAAACACAATGCAACATTCAGCTCAATGTGAATTTCTAGTTAAATGCAATTAGTTACTTTATGGATTACTTTTCTAACCACAGGACTGGATCCTAGATTCAGTCCTGGGACATCTCCTGTAAACAGTTGAGTAAAAGCGTTTTGGTTACAGTGGTGATTTTTAAGGAATATTATTGTATTTTAAAAGTTGACACTTGGAAACTTTTTTCTCATAGAATCACCAATGTTATCCTATGGAAGGAAATTCACTTAGCAGGTAAAAACTGTTATCGTTACTTTTTCTTACTCAGTGTTGGATCCTGGATCCAGCACTGGTGCATCTCCTGTAAACAGTTGAAAGAATGCGTTTAAGTCATACATGCGATTTTTAAGGAATATTTGTAGTTTGTGAAAATCGACACTTTGAAACTTTTCAGCTGAAAACCAGACAATGGATTCCTATGGAAGAAAATATAAGTTACTGGTAAGTACGGTTAAAATTACTTTTCAGGGTCAGTGCTGGGCTAAAAGATGCAGCACTGAGGTCTCTCCTGATAACAGGTGAGTAAATCGGAATTCGTATTTCGGCTGATTTTAGAGGAATATTTTAAAGTTCCAAAACTCCACACTTAGAAGAATTTCCAAGTGAAACCAGTCAATGTTAGCCTATGGAAGGAAATTCAAGTTACTGGTAAGTACGGTTAAAATTACTTTTCAGGACCAGTACTGGGCTGAAAGATACAGCACTGAGGGCTCTCCTGATAACAGGTGAGTAAATCCGAATTTGTATTTCGTCTGATTTTAGAGGAATATTTGTATGTTTCAAAAATCAACACTTAGAAACTTTTTCAGCAAAAAGCAGACAATGATATCCTATGGAAGGAAATTCAAGTTACTGGTAAGTACGGTTAAAATTACTTTTGAGGATCAGTACTGGGCTGAAAGATGCAGCACTGAGGTCTCTCCTGATAACAGGTGAGTAAATAGGAGTTCGTATTTCGGCTGATTTTAGAGGAATATTTTAAAGTTCCAAAACTCCACACTTAGAAGAATTTCCAAGTGAAACCAGTCAATGTTAGCCTATGGAAGGAAATTCAAGTTACTGGTAAGTACGGTTAAAATTACTTTTCAGGACCAGTACTGGGCTGAAAGATACAGCACTGAGGTCTCTCCTGATAACAGGTGAGTAAATCGGAATTCGTATTTCGGCTGATTTTAGAGGAATATTTGTATGTTTCAAAATCAACACTTAGAAACTTTTTCAGCAAAAAGCAGGCAATGATATTCTATGGAAGGAAATTCAAGTTACTGGTAAGTACGGTTAAAATTACTTTTCAGGATTAGTACTGGGCTGAAAGATGCAGCACTAAGGTCTCTCCTGATAACAGGTGAGTAAATCCGAATTCGTAGTTCGGCAGATTTTAGAGGAATATTTGCACAATGGTGAAGGTAGGGGCGGGGCCTGAGGTGACATCTGTGCAAACGCGCCCCTTGGCGCGTTTTAAGTTGGGGGATTAAGTCCCTTGAATCATGAGGGTCCCTAGGGGCCAACTAGCCCACCAGGAACCTCCAGTATGCGCCAGGGGCTGCGTTGCAGAGACGTGTAGAGAGGCCACACCCTTTTACACCTCTCTGCAATGCAGCTCTGTGGCGCTTTCTGGATGTACCTGTTGGGCTAGTTGGCCCCCAGGGACCCTCAGGATTGAAGGGGATTTAATTCCCATCTTAAAACGCGCCACGGGGCCTGTTTGCACACATGTCACCTGAAGCCCCGCCCCTCCCTTCACCACTGTGCAAACGCGCCCCGTGGCGCGTTTTAAGTTGGGGATTAAGTCCCCTTGAATCCTGAGGGTTCCTGGGGGCCAACTAGCCCACCATGTACCTCCAAAAGCGCCACAGAGCTGCGTTGCAGAGAGGTGTATAAAGGGGCGTGGCCTCTGTACACCTCTCTGCAACGCAGCCCCTGGCGCATACTGGAGGTTCCTGGTGGGCTAGTTGGCCCCAGGGACCCCCAGTATTCAAGGGGAATTACTTCCCATCTGCAAACGCGCCAGGGGCGCGTTTGCAGAGTGGTGAAGGAAGGGGCGGGCCTGCGGCCCGATCGTTTTTTTCTCCTGAAGGGGGCTGTGTGGCCCCCTTCCTTTTTCTTATTTTTGGGCCCTGGGGACCCCATCCCCCAGGGCCTTACCCCTTTTTTTTTAATTAAAATTAAACTGGAAGGGGGCCGCGTGGCCCCTCCCCTGGCCGAAAACTGCCCTGGGGACCCCATCCCCGGGGCATGGCCACACTTTAACATTCCTTTTTAAGGAGGGGGCTGCGTGGCCCCCTCCTCAGGCCTCCTTTGCCCCGGGGACCCCATCCCCGGGGCAGGCCTTTTTATTTATTTTTATAATTTCTGGGGAGGGGGCCGCGTGGCCCCCTCCCGGGCCACTTATGGCCCCGGGGACCCCATCCCCGGGGCCTGGCCTCTGGTTGGGGACTGTGGGGGTCCCCAAACCCCCACAGTCCCGCCGGCTCCCCGTGTCCTAAGGGAGCCAGCATTGCTTTTCCACACAGGGAGCAGCTAACATGCTGCTCCCCGTGTGGAAAGCAATTGTCTTTGGATATTGAAGCGAGAGCAGGTTTCCTGCTCTCTCTTCCAATATCCAAGCAGTTTGCAATGACAGGACGGGAGCCGCGAGGCTCCCGTCCTGTCATTGCAAACAGCAGTGTCCCGGGGTAGGCACCCGGGACACTGCAGGAGCCGGCCCCTGGGTGGTGGCGGTCCCCAGGGCCACCACAGGCTCCAGGAGGGGCCGCGCGGCCCCCTCCCCACATCAGCAAAGCCCCGGGGAGGTGGTGGTCCCCGGGGCTTCGGGGTCCAAAACGGACTCCCATTTTAATTTGTTAGTGCCCCGGGAGGTGGCGGTCCCGGGGCATGTGGGGGCTCGAGCCCCCCCACACAGGAAAACGTTTAAAAAAAGAAGCCCTGGGAGGTGGTGGTCCTCGGGGCTGCGGGAGGGCTCAGAGCCCTCCCGCACCATTTTAAAAAGAAAGCCCCGGGGTGGCGGTCCCGGGGCTTGGGGGCCCTTTGAGGCCCCCATACCTAAATTTAACCCCCACCATGCCCCCGGGACTTGGGCCACCCGGGGCAAAATACAATCGAAGCGCGGAGACCGCCCTTCGATTTTTTCGGCAGGATTCGCGCTCCCTGAGCGCATCCTGCCGATTTAAAAAAATAAAAATGCTTTTTTCTGCACAGGGGTCCTTGTGGGACCCCCTGAGCAGACCTAGGGGTCAGGGTGTTTCTACCCTGCCCCCTTTGTGCGTTTGCGCACTTTTTACTGCTTTCTTGTTCCTCGGTTCTACCGAGGAATAAGATGGCTGCCAACACTTCCTGGTTTGGAGTGTTGACAGCCAATTAGCAGACAGCTCGTGATCGGGAGGGTGCGCGAATCCGACGCGGCCATAGATATATATGTACTTTTACTTTTGATTTTCTCAGTAACTACTGAACGGATTTACACCATTTAACAAAAGGGTTCTTTCTGAACCAAGAACTACCTCTTTGCCAAATTTGGTGTAATTCCGTTCAGCAGTTCGGGCTGTAGCCGTGTCTAAAGTTTCCTATGGGAAATTGATTTGTTGACTCTTATTTTTTTAATTTCTCCGCAACTACTGAACGGATTTACACCATTTAACAAAAAGGGTTCTTTCTGAACCAAGAACTACCTCTTTGCCAAATTTGGTGTAATTCCGTTCAGCAGTTCGGGCTGTAGCCGTGTCTAAAGTTTCCTATGGGAAAATGAATGGGGAAAACACGTTTTGGGACCCCCCTTTTTTCTCGGCCCCCGCTTGACGAATCACCCTGAGACTTTCAGGCTAGGAGCGGACCGGAGCGGGCCATAAAGTTTGAAAATTTCGCGAAGATTCGTCAACCGACGCAAGAGTTATTTCAAATAGAATGTCGCGGATTTCCTATGGAAAATAGGTCCTAACTATAACTATCTACTGGCGACCGCCAGTAGATAATATATATATATATTATTAGAAATTAGCATTTAAAAAACCTTACAAATTCACTGAAAAAACCATAGGTTTTAGGGACAGTTATAGTTAGTTGGACATTGCACTCGTACAAAACCCGTGAAATTCCCCGTTATAGTTAGTTCAGCTAACTATAACTCGTGCCCCGCAATGCACTGCTGATGACGTCACATATTACATCACTCATGACATGGTCAGTGACATCACTGATGACATCACTGATGACATCTCAAATGACATCACTGATGACATCATGCAGTGACTGTGTGTTTCTGTAAAGTTTAAATATTTTTAATATATATAGGGAAAGGCGTATTGAAGAATGAGTGGGTGTATAAGTGTCTGTATGGATGATTTAGTAGGTGCGTGACTAACTCTATAAGTAGTGTTTAAACGTATCTTACTGAATGCATGGGTTAGTGACTAAACTGGGTGAATGTCTGTATCCGTCTGTCTGTTGCTGTGTACGTGGCTGCATGGGTTTGTGAATAGCTACATGAGTGTCTATATGAGTTATTGATTGGTTGTCTGAGTATCTGTATGGGTGCCTGAGTGTTTGTGTGGGAGGGGTGTGTGCGACTCTGTGCATAGATGTGTGAGTGGGTGATTCACTGGGTGGATGGTTTCAAGAGTGCATCTGTGATAGACTGTATGGGTGGGTAAGTGTGTGTAAGAGTGTGTTAGTGAGTGAATATATGTCCCAGTGGTACATGTGTGAGTAACTACATATGTGAAAGGCAGTATATATGTGTGTTGGAGTATATAAATAGCTATAAGCGAGAGTGTGTGATTGTGAGAGTGACTGTATGGATGAGTGTGTGCTTGTATCAGTGATTGTATAAGAGCGTAAGAATGTGCTAGTATTTGTATGAGTAAGTGAGCTGGTGTGTGTATAACTGTATAGGTGAGTAAATGGCAGTGTGTTTAATTATTTGCATGACTGACTAGGTGTGTGAGTACCTCTATGGATGAGTGGCGGTGTTTGAGTGTCTATATAGGAATATGAGTGCATATGATAGTCCTGTACTGAGTGACCGTAAGTATGATTGACTGTACGGGTGAGTGAGTGGATGTGTGTGTAGACCTAAGAATCAGTGAGTGGGTATGTAGTTATTGGTGTTGGAGTGTCTATGGTTTTGCGAATGGCAGTTTGTAATTTAGAGTGGGTGTATCAAAGGTTATATTAGGGTGTGAGGTGGTGCATCAGATTATCACGTGGATGATGTCATCAGTGATGTCATTTGAGATGTCATCAGTGATGTCACTGACCATGTCATGAGTGATGTAATATGTGACGTCATCAGCAGTGCATTGCGAGGCGCGAGTTATAGTTAGCTGAACTAACTATAACGGGGAATTTCACGGGTTTTGTACGAGTGCAATGTCCAACTAACTATAACTGTCCCTAAAACCTATGGTTTTTTCAGTGAATTTGTAAGGTTTTTTAAATGCTAATTTCTAACTATAACGTGCCTGAAACCTATGGTTTTTTCAGTGAATTTCAAAGGTTTTTAAATGCTAATTCCTAACTATAACATGTCTGAAACCTATGGTTTTTTTCAGTGAATTTCAAAGGTTTTGTAAATGACAATTTTTAAATGTATTAATTGTTATATTAATTTTTTTGATACTGATTTACTACATTTTTTTAAACTATTTATTTTTAGATATTTTATTTTTAAATTACATTGTAATTACATTATACATTACATTACAAAATATACTTTCTCAGAATGAATTACTTTAGTTTAAATACTTTGCAAATAGGCAATAGACTTTTAAGTACAGTAGTTACAGTTGTTGCAATGGGCAACACAATTTCAAACACAATGAAACATTGAGCTCAATGTGAATTTCTAGTTAAATGCAATTAGTTACTTTATGGATTACTTTTCTAACCACAGGACTGGATCCTAGATTCAGTCCTGGGACATCTCCTGTAAACAGTTGAGTAAAAGCGTTTTGGTTACAGTAGTGATTTTTAAGGAATATTATTGTATTTTAAAAGTTGACACTTAGAAACTTTTTCACATAGAATCACCAATGTTATCCTACGGGAGGAAATTCACTTAGCAGGTAAGTAGTGTTATCGTTACTTTTTCTTACTCAGTGTTGGATCCTAGATCCAGCAATGGTGCAACTCCTGTAAACAGTTGAAAGAATGCGTTTAAGTCATACAGGCGATTTTTAAGGAATATTTGTAGTTTGTGAAAATCGACACTTTGAAACTTTTCTGCTGAAAACCAGACAATGGATTCCTATGGAAGGAAATATAAGTTACTGGTAAGTATGGTTAGAATTACTTTTCAGGGTCAGTGCTGGGCTAAAAGATGCAGCACTGGGTTCTCTCCTGATAACAGGTGAGTAAATCGGAATTCGTAGTTCGGTTGATTTTAGAGGAATATTATAAAGTTCCAAAACTCCACACTTAGAAGAATTTCCAAGTGAAACCAGTCAATGTTAGCCTATGGAAGGAAATTCAAGTTACTGGTAAGTACGGTTAGAATTACTTTTCAGGATCTGTACTGGGCTCAAAGATGCAGCACTGAGGTCTCTCCTGATAACAGGTGAGTAAATCGGAATTCGTAGTTCTGCTGATTTTAGAGGAATATTTGTATGTTTCAAAAATCGACACTTAGAAACTTTTTCAGCAAAAAGCAGGCAATGATATCCTATGTAAGGAAATTCAAGTTACTGGTAAGTACGGTTAAAATTACTTTTCAGGATTAGTACTGGGCTGAAAGATGCAGCACTGAGGTCTCTCCTGATAACAGGTGAGTAAATCGGAATTCGTATTTCGGCTGATTTTAGAGGAATATTATAAAGTTCCAAAACTCCACACACAGAAGAATTTTCAAGTGAAAACAGTTAATGTTAGCCTATGGAAGGAAATTCAAGTTACTGGTAAGTACGGTTAAAATTACTTTTCAGTATCAGTACTGGGCTGAAAGATGCAGCACTGAGGTCTCTCCTGATAACAGGTGAGTAAATCGGAATTCGTAGTTCGGCTGATTTTAGAGGAATATTTGCACAATGGTGAAGGAAGGGGGTGGGGCCTGAGGTGACATGTCTGCAAACACGCCCTGTGGCGCGTTTTAAGTTGGAGAATTAATTCCTCCTCAATCCCGAGCGTCCCTAGGGGCCAACTAGCCCACCAGATACCTCTAGTATGCCCCAGACAGCTGCGTTGTAGAGAGGTGTTCAGAGGCCACGCCCCTTTTACAACACTCTGCAACGCAGCTCCGTGGCGCTTACTGGAGGTACCTGGTGGGCTAGTTGGCCCCCAGGGACCCTCAGGATTGAAGGGGATTTAATTCCCCATCTTAAAACGCGCCACAGGGCCTGTTTGCACACATGTCATCTCAGGCCCCGCCCCCTCCCTTCACCACTGTGCAAACGCGCCCAGTGGCGCGTTTTAAGTCAGGGGATTAACTCCCCTTGAATCCTGAGGGTCCCTGGGGTGCAACTAGCCCACCAGCTACCTCCATTAAGCGCCACAGAGCTGCGTTGCAGAGAGGTGTAAAAGGGCGTGGCCTCAGAACACCTCTCTGCAACGCAGCCCCTAGCGCATACTGGAGGTTCCTGGTGGGCTAGTTGGCCCCCAGGGACCCCAGTATTCAAGGGGAATTGTTCCCTCTCTGCAAACGCGCCAGGGGCGCGTTTGCAGAGTGCTGACAAGGAGGGCGTGGCCTCCGGCGCGATGCCGGATTTTTTTTTGGATTTTTTTTTAAAAAGGGGCTGTGTGGCCCCCTTCTTTGTAATTATTTTGGGCCCTGGGGACCCCATCCCCCAGGGCCTGACCCCTTTTTTTTTTTTTTTTTTAAAGGTACGGGAAGGGGACCGCGTGGGCCCCCCTCCCGTGGCCAATTTCGACCCGGGGACCCTATCCCCCGGGTCATTGCCACCTTATTTTTAAAAAAAATTTTAATGGAGGGGGGCTGCGTGGCCGCCCTCCTAAGGCCTCCTTAGGCCCCGGGGACCCCATCCCCCGGGGCCGGCCTTTATTTATTTTTTTATTATTTTTGGGGAGGGGGGCCGCGTGGCCCCCCTCCCGGGCCACTACTTGCCCCGGGGACCCCATAACCCGGGGCTGGCCCTATCCTTTGGGGTCCGTGGGGGGACCCCAACTCCCCCGCGGACCCTGCCGGCTGCCCGCCTCCTGCGGGAGCCGGCATTGCTTTTCCACATGGGGAGCTGCTAAGATGCAGCTCCCCGTGTGGAAAAGCAATCGTCTTTGGTTTTTGGAAGAGAGAGCAGGTTTCCTGCTCTCTCTTCCAAAAACCAAAGCAGTTTGCTATGGCAGGACGGGAGCCGCGAGGCTCCCGCCCTGCCATAGCAAACTACAGTGTCCCGGGGGTAGGCACCCCGGGACACTGCAGGAGCCGGCCCTGGGGTTGGTGGTCCCCAGGGCCATCAAGGGCTCCAGGTGGGGGGCCGTGCGGCCCCCCTCCCTCCATGTTCAAAGCCCCGGGAGGTGGTGGTCCCGGGGCTCTGGGGTCCGTAACGGACCCCCATATTTAACTCTTTAGTGCTCCGGGGAGGTGGCGGTCCCGGGGCGTGTGGGGGGCTGGAGCCCCCACACAAGTACTTTTAAATAAAAAAGAAGCCCCGGGGGTGGCGGTCCCCGGGGCTGCGGGAGGGCCAGAGAGCCCTCCCGCACCATTTGTTTTTAAAGCCCCGGGGGTGGCGGTCCCCGGGGCTTGGGAGGCCTTATAGGCCCCCATTCATTAAAATTATAACCCCCGCATGCCCTCGGGACTTGGCCCACCCGGGGCCAATTAGCTAACGAAGCGCGGGAGACCGCGCTTCGTTTTTTTTAAATGCTTTTTTAAATGCTTTTTCTGCCCAGGGGTCCTTGTGGGACCCCCTGAGCAGACCTAGGGGATCAGGGTGTTTCTACCCTGCCCCCTTTGTGCGTTTTGCGCACTTGTTTCTTTTTTTTTTTCTCGGCGGGATCCGCGCACCCTAAGCGCATCCCGCCGATTAAAAAAAAAAAAATGCTTTTTCTGCCCAGGGGTCCTTGTGGGACCCCTGAGCAGACCTAGGGGTCAGGGTGTTTCTACCCTGCCCCCTTTTGCGCTTTGCGCACTTGTTTCTGTCCCTCGGTTCTACCGAGGACAAAATGGCTGCCAACACTTCCTGATTTGGAGTGTTGACAGCCAATTAGCATGCAGCTCGTGATCGGGAGGGTACGCGGACCCTACTCGGCCATAGATATATATGTGATTTTATTTGTGATTTTCTCAGACACTACTGAACGGATTTACACCATTTAAGCAAAAGGCACGACACTGAACCAAGGGCTACCTCTTTGCCAAATTTGGTGTAATTCCGTTCAGCAGTTCGGGCTGTAGCCGCGATGAAAGGATCCTATGGAAAAATGAATGGGGAAAACGCGTTTTGGGACCCCCTTTTCTCGGCCCCGCTTGACAAATCAACCCGAGACTTTCAGGGTAGGAGCGGAGCGGAGAGCCCCAACAAGTTGGAAGCTTTCGCGAAGATTCGTCAACCGGCGCAAGAGTTATTTCAAATAGAATGTCGCGGATTTCCTATGGAAAATAGGTCCTAACTATAACTATCTACTGGCGACCGCCAGTAGATAATATATATATATATATAGATATATATATAGATATTCACTGAAAAAACCATAGGTTTCAGGAACGTTATAGTTAGTTGGACATTTCACTCGTACAAAACCATAGAAATTCCGGCGTTATAGTTAGTTCAGCTAACTATAACTCGCGCCCCCGCAATGCACTGCTGATGACGTCACATATTACATCATTCATGACATGTTCAGTGACATCACTGATGACATCACTGATGACATCTCAAATGACATCACTGATGACATCACTGATGACATCATCCAGTGACTGTGTGTTTCTGTAAAGTTTAAATTTGTTTTATATATATGCCAAGCTGTATTGAAGAATGAGTGGGTGTATAAGTGTATGTATGGAGGATTTAGTAGGTACGTGACTGACTGTATAAGTGAGTGATTAAATGTGTCTTACTGAATGCATGGGTTAGTGACTAAACTGTGTGAAAGTCTGTATCAGTCTGTCTGTTGTTGTGTAAGCTGCTGCATGGGTTGGTGAGTAGCTGCATGAGTGTCTATATGGGTTATTGATTGCTTGCCTGAGTATTTGTATGGCTGCCTGAGTGTGTGTGTGGGTGGGTGGGAGGTGTGTGACTCTGTGCATAGATGGGTGAGTGGTTGATTCACTGGGTGTATGGGTTCAAGAGTGCATGTGGAAACAGCTGTATGGGTGGGTGAGTGTGTGTATGGATGTGTTGGTGAGTAAATGGATGTCTCAGTGGTACATGTGCAAGTAACTACATATGTAAAAGGCAGTATATGTGAGTGATGGTGTATATAAATAACTATATGTGAGAGTCAGTAATTGTGAGAGTGGCTGCATGGATGAGTGTGTATTTGTATCAGTGATTCTATAAGAGAGTAATTATGTGTTAGTATCTGTATGAATAAGTGAGGTGGTGTCTGTATAACTGTATAGGTGAGTAAATGGAAGTATGATTGATTCTTTGCATGACTGACTAGGTGTGTGAGTAACTCTCGATATGTGGCAGTGTTTGAGTGTCTGTATAGGTGTATGATTGCATATGATAGTGTTGTTTTGATGAGTGACTGCATGTATGAGTGACTGTTTGGGTGAATGAGTGGATGTGTGTGTAGACCTAGGAATCAGTCAGTGCATATTTAGTAACTGGTATTGATCTGTCTATTTTTTTGAAAATGGTAGTCTGTATTTTCGAGTGGGTGTATCAAAGGTTATATTCAGGTGTGAGGAGATGCCTCAGATTTCCACGTGGATGATGTCATCAGTGATGTCATCAGTGATGTCATTTGAGATGTCATCAGTGATGTCATCAGTGATGTCACTGACCATGTCATGAATGATGTAATATGTGACATCATCAGCAGTGCATTATGGGGACGCGAGTTATAGTTAGCTGAACTAACTATAACGCCGGAATTTCTATGGTTTTGTACGAGTGAAATGTCCAACTAACTATAACGTTCCTGAAACCTATGGTTTTTTCAGTAAATTTCTATGGTTTTTTAAATGCTAATTTCTAACTATAACGTGCCTGAAACCTATGGTTTTTTCAGTGAATTTCTATGGTTTTTTAAATGCTAATTTCTAACTATAACGTGCCTGAAACCTATGGTTTTTTCAGTGAATTTCAAAAGTTTTTCAAATGAAAGTTTGTAAGTCTAATTTACCTCAATCCTATGGTTTTTTTATTTTCTATATATATATACATATATATATATTTAAAAAATTGTGAATAATTTTTAGTTAGGAAAACTATATTCATTCTTTTTTTTTTTAATATTATACAGAAGTCGCGCACCCTTCGCGCACCCTACATGATGGCTGCGCACATTCCGGTAGCCATTTTGAAAAGTCGCGCTGGGGTCGCCACTTCGGCGTAACTTGTAAAGTATGAAATATCTTTAAATTAATTATAAATAAAAGTTTTCCTTTAAGTATTTGTCTAAATTTATTAATAAAAGAATTTTTAAAGTATTATTTTCAATATAATTTTGACGAAAAATTATTCGATTATTATTAGATTCGGAGGTTAGGAGGGATTTTTTATGTCTTAATCATGCTTATGTTTTAATAGTGAGAAATGCTTGATCTGTTGCTATTTCTTTATGCCTTTATTGGTTATGCATTTGTATATATATATATATATTTAGTATACTATGTATACATGTGAAAATGTGTCGGTCCGCCTGTTTGCCTCGGTGGCATTGAAAAAATGGGTGCAACTGATAACAGCACACCGACGAGGTCCTCTTATGGCTCCGATGACGTCATACGGTGTCGCGAGCGGAGCCGTGCTATTATGACGTCCTCGTCGACGTGGGAGAGCTAGGAAAGAATTTCCACGGAATGCTGGCGCAGGGGATATTCACCTAAGTGTTCAGGCTAGTCCTTTGGGAGCAACTGTTTATGTTGCCACTCCAGAAACCGAAACTAGTGATCCGAGGGCAGAGGCTCTGCAGATGGCACACGAGGTGGGGAGCCCAGTCGTGTGCACCGGCGGGGCAGCGAAGTGACAAGCACCACTACCCACAAAAAAGGTAACAACGGCACTGAATAACACAGGATCTTCTCTTTGTATCTGGCAGGAACAACGAGGTTAAAATGCCCTAGTTCCAAAATGTAGAATTAGTGCTACATTTGGGAAAAGCCCTGGAGGGGGCAAATCTACTCATACCAAGGCTGGGGGACGTGCGGCTCCAAATTCTCCAATATGCCGATGACATTGTTATTATGGATCACACTAGGACAGGCCTACAGAAAGCCTTAGAAGCTCTGCACAGATTTAATCAAAAGAACAACCTGCTGGTGAATCAGGAGAAGACCAGGATAATAGTATTTGGGAAGTACCATCGAAAGAAGACAGCTCAATGGCGCTTAGGTGATTTGCAAATCAGAACCTGCAAAAGCTATAATTATTTGGGTCTCAGGCTTTCGGAAGGGGCCATACCATCAGCCCATTTGAAACATTTAAGAAGTAAGGGGGCCGGCATTATCAGTAGCCTGAGAAGTCTCAATCGAAGACTACACAGCCCGACTGCTGAACCTATCCTGAAAGTCATAAAATCAAAAGTAGTGCCCTCCATTAACTACGGCCACCTAATCTTTCCTGGTGCTCTCACTAATTTTCTCATGAGCCACCAAATCTCGGTATACAAGAAAGTATTAGGCATCCCACGACAGGCCAGGAGAGCAAGAGTAAGGCTGGAGCTGGGACTTACCCGACCGGACATTACCTGCTCAGGGGACATTTTAAAATATTACATTAGTACCTTGCGAGCTCCAGCAACATCTTTGAAAGCGCAAATTAAAATAATCTTCGAAGAAGGTGGCTCCCCATGGCAGGTGCAGTTGACAGCAGCCACAAAATTGTTAGAAATAGATGTGCAAAATTTGCACAACTCAAACATTCCAGTTGCTGCATGGAAACGAGCAGTGAATAGACAGGCCAAGAAAATATCACATGAAAGAGATCTGGAAAGCTTACACCATCAATCCAATCTCTCATCACTGGACGCCTCCTATATAGTGGGAAATCCACAGCCTTATTTCGAACAAGCACTGACAGTCCCGGTCCGGAAAAAAATCACTTATATGAGACTTCTTGCATTGCCCATTGTGGACTTTAACCAAGGTTGGGCTCAGCAGGACAATTTAGCCGCATGTCGACTCTGTAATTACCATCAGGAATCCTGGCTCCATCTGCTGTGCTGTTGTCCCAAGTTAGCCAGCGAGAGGCACGGACTAGTTCTTCCAATTTGCAGAGCTCAGGGTCTTGCACGATGCAGAGAAGTCTCAGACTTATGTTTCTCCGCTAAAACAGCTCAAACAGTTGCGCGGCTGGGGAAATTTACAGAATCAATTCGAGCCGCACTGATGCTGAAAATAGAGTTACAAAAAGAAACTAGTCGGCTAGCAAGCAAGAGAGACTCTGACAAACCACCCTTCCAAGTCTAAGGCATTTGCACTTGTATTTTATTACCAGATCTTGATATTAGTTTTAAAGGTTTTATGCCCCACCAGTTTGTAGTAACATGTGTGGGATTTTAATAATGATAGTACATTCTAAGGATTTTAAGTAATTGAACAATAAAGTTTAATACAGTCATAATACAGTCTTCAAGAGGACCTGCGATGGATGCCGCTTCTGCCTCCCGTACCTTGGAGGCGGCACATGGGTCACGCGGTACGGTCATACTGCGGTGGGACGCACACTCGTTGACCTCTCATGGCACTGCTCCACACTTCAGGGAGGACGCTTTCCATTAGCTGTGTTTTCTGATGACGTGTCGCGCCGGCCCGTCCAACAACAGAACTCCTTTAGATCCAAACAGACTCTTCCACTCTCTCACCGGAAGTGAAACCAGGCCACGCGGACACTTTCACAATACAACAGCTGGGAATGCACTTTTCGGTAAAAAAAACACATTCCTTCCTCCGAATTTATCAAATAAACAACTCACTGAAGATCAGGGGCCAGCTTCGATCGGTAAACAGCCGTTACAACGACCTTTTTACTTCGCGATACCATTACAACGCATGCATTCCCACGCATGCGTTAGTACATCGCATTTTTAGAACGCATAGTCATTTACAACGCATGCCTTTACAACGAATTTCGTTGTAAAGGTATGTATGGTAAATGACCATGCTTTCTAAAAAAATGTAGACGTTCCGCGCCATTGTAAGGAAACAGAGGCTGTTCCATTTCCTCACAACGACGTGCACCGCCCCTCATAGACGACGTGAAGCAGGAACCACGAGGAGAGAGGAACCACGAGGAGTGAGAGGTAAGGGGGATTGGGCATGGGGTGGGGGTTACGTTTCTAGGGTTTAGGGTAGTGCAGTGGTGTTTGGGTAGTGTAGGGGGTCGTGCTGGGGGTAGTGTTTTAGGGTAGTGCAGTGGTGTTTGGGTAGTGTAGGGGGTCGTGCTGGGGGTAGTGTTTTAGGGTTTAGGGTAGTGCAGTGGTGTTTGGGTAGTGTAGGGGGTAGTGCTGGGGGTAGTGTTTTAGGGTTTAGGGTAGTGCAGTGGTGTTTGTGTAGTGTAGGGGGTAGTGCTGGGGGTAGTGTTTTTGGGTTTAGGGTAGTGCAGTGGTGTTTGGGTAGTGTAGGGGGTCATGCTGGGGTAGTGTTTTAGGGTTTAGGGTAGTGCAGTGGTGTTTGTGTAGTGTAGGGGGTCATGCTGGGGGTAGTGTTTTAGGGTTTAGGGTAGTGCAGTGGTGTTTGGGTAGCATAGGGGGTCATGCTGGGGGTAGTGTTTTAGGGTGTAGAGTAGTGCAGTGGTGTTTGGATAGTGTAGGATGTGGTGCTGCGGGTATCGTTTTAAGGTTTAGGGTAGTGCAGTGGTGTTTGTGTAATGTAGGGGGTCATGCTGGGAAAGTGTTTTAGGGTAGTGCAGTGGTGTTTGTGTAGTGTAGGGTGTCATCCTGGGGGTAGTGTTTTAGGGTTTAGAGTAGTGCAGTGGTGTTTGGGTAGTGTGGGGGGTCATGCTGGGGGTAGTGTTTTAGGGTAGTGCAGTGGTGTTTGGGTAGTGTAGGGGGTCGTGCTGGGGGAGTGTTTTAGGGTTTAGGGTAGTGCAGTGGTGTTTGTGTAGTGTAGGGGGTCGTGCTGGGGGTAGTGTTTTAGGGTTTAGAGTAGTGCAGTGGTGTTTGGGTAGTGTAGGGGTCATGCTGGGGTAAGTGTTTTAGGGTTTAGGGTAGTGCAGTGGTGTTTGTGTAGTGTAGGGGGTCATGCTGGGGGTAGTGTTTTAGGGTTTAGGGTAGTGCAGTGGTGTTTGTGTAGTGTAGGGGGTCGTGCTGGGGGTAGATTTACAGTTTAGGGTAGTGCAGTGGTGTTTGTGTAGTGTAGGGGTCGTGCTGGGGGTAGTGTTTTAGGGTTTAGGGTAGTGCAGTGGTGTTTGTGTAGTGTAGGGGGTCGTGCTGGGGGTAGTGTTTTAGGGTTTAGGGTAGTGCAGTGGTGTTTGGGTAGTGTAGGGGGTCATGCTGGGGGTAGTGTTTAGGGTTTAGGATGGTGCAGTGGTGTTTGTGTAGTGTAGGGGGTTGTGCTGGGGGTAGTGTTTTAGGGTTTAGGCTAGTGCAGTGGTGTTTGGGTAGTGTAGGGGATAGTGCTGGGGGTAGTGTTTTAGGGTTTAGGGTAGTGCAGTGGTGTTTGTGTAGTGTAGGGGTCGTGCTGGGGGTAGTGTTTTAGGGTTTAGGGTAGTGCAGTGGTGTTTGGGTAGTGTAGGGGGTAGTGTTTTTGGGTTTAGGGTAGTCCAGTGGTGTTTGTGTAGTGTAGGGGGTCGTGCTGGGGGTAGTGTTTTAGGGTTTAGGGTAGTGCAGTGGTGTTTGTGTAGTGTAGGGGGTCATGTTTTTAGGGTTTAGGGTAGTGCAGTGGTGTTTGGGTAGTGTAGGGGGTCGTGCTGGGCTAGTGTTTTAGGGTTTAGGGTAGTGCAGTGGTGTGTGGGTAGTATAGGGGTCGTGCTGGGGGTAGTGTTTTAGGGTTTAGGGTAGTGCAGTGGTGTTTTTGTAGTGTAGGGGGTCGTGCTGGGGGTAGTGTTTTAGGGTTTAGGGTAGTGCAGTAGTGTTTGTGTAGTGTAGGGGGTCGTGCTGGGGGTAGTGTTTTAGGGTTTAGGGTAGTGCAGTGGTGTTTGTGTAGTGTAGGGGTCGTGCTGGGGTAGTGTTTTAGGGTAGTGCAGTGGTGTTTGTGTAGTGTAGGGGGTCGTGCTGGGGGTAGTGTTTTAGGGTTTAGGGTAGTGCAGTGGTGTTTGTGTAGTGTAGGGGTCGTGCTGGGGGTAAATTTAGGCTTTAGGGTAGTGCAGTGGTGTTTGTGTAGTGTAGGGGTCGTGCTGGGGTAGTGTTTTAGGGTATAGGGTAGTGCAGTGGTGTTTGGGTAGTGTAGGGGGTCATGCTGGGGGTAGTGTTTTAGGGTTTAGGGTAGCGCAGTGGTGTTTGGGTAGTGTAGGGGGTCATGCTGGGGGTAGTGTTTTAGGGTTTAGGGTAGCGCAGTGGTCAATGGGTAGTGTAGGGGGTCGTGCTGGCGGTAGTGTATTAGGGTTTAGGGTAGCACAGTGGTGTTTGGGTAGTGTAGGGGCTCGTGCTGGGGGTAGTGTTTTAGGGTTTAGGGTAGTGCAGTGATGTTTGGGTAGTGTAGGGGTCATGCTGGGGGTAGTGTTTTAGGGTTTAGGGTAGTGCAGTAGTGTTTGGTAGTGTAGGGGGTCGTGCTGGGGGTAGTGTTTTAGGGTTTAGGGTAGTGCAGTGGTGTTTGTGTAGTGTAGGGAGTCGTGCTGGGGGTAGATTTAGAGTTTAGGGTAGTGCAGTGGTGTTTGTGTAGTGTAGGGGGTCGTGCTGGGGGTAGTGTTTTAGGGTTTAGGGTAGTGCAGTGGTGTTTGTGTAGTGTAGGGGGTCGTGCTGGGGCTAGTGTTTTAGGGTTTAGGGTAGTGCAGTGGTGTTTGGGTAGTGTAGGGGGTCATGCTGGGGGTAGTGTTTAAGGTTTAGGGTGGTGCAGTGGTGTTTGTGTAGTGTAGGGGGTTGTGCTGGGGGTAGTGTTTTAGGGTTTAGGCTAGTGCAGTGGTGTTTGGGTAGTGTAGGGGATAGTGCTGGGGGTAGTGTTTTAGGGTTTAGGGTAGTGCAGTGGTGTTTGTGTAGTGTAGGGGGTCGTGCTGGGGGTAGTGTTTTAGGGTTTAGGGTAGTGCAGTGGTGTTTGGGTAGTGTAGGGGGTAGTGTTATTGGGTTTAGGGTAGTGCAGTGGTGTTTGGGTAGTGTAGGGGTCGTGTTGGGGGTAGATTTAGGTTTTAGGGTAGTGCAGTTGTGTTTGTGTAGTGTAGGGGGTCATGTTTTAGGGTTTAGGGTAGTGCAGTGGTGTTTGGGTAGTGTAGGGGGTCGTGCTGGGCTAGTGTTTTAGGGTTTAGGGTAGTGCAGTGGTGTGTGGGTAGTGTAGGGGGTCGTGCTGGGGGTAGTGTTTTAGGGTTTAGGGTAGTGCAGTGGTGTTTTTGTAGTGTAGGGGGTCGTGCTGGGGGTAGTGTTTTAGGGTTTAGGGTAGTGCAGTAGTGTTTGTGTAGTGTAGGGGGTCGTGCTGGGCTAGTGTTTTAGGGTTTAGAGTAGTGCAGTGGTGTTTGTGTAGTGTAGGGGTCGTGCTGGGGGTAGTGTTTTAGGGTAGTGCAGTGGTGTTTTTGTAGTGTAGGGGGTCATGCTGGGGGTAGTGTTTTAGGGTTTAGGGTAGTGCAGTGGTGTTTGTGTAGTGTAGGGGTCATGCTGGGGGTAAATTTAGGCTTTAGGGTAGTGCAGTGGTGTTTGTGTAGTGTAGGGGGTCGTGCTGGGGTAGTGTTTTAGGGTATAGGGCAGTGCAGTGGTGTTTGGGTAGTGTAGGGGGTTGTGCTGGGGGTAGGTTTAGGGTTTAGGGTAGCGCAGTGGTGTTTGGGTAGTGTAGGGGGTCATGCTGGGGGTAGTGTTTTAGGGTTTAGGGTAGTGCAGTGGTGTTTGTGTAGTGTAGGGGGTAGTGCTGGGGGTAGTATTTTAGGGTTTAGGGTAGTGCAGTGGTGTTTGGGTAGTGTAGGGGGTCATGCTGGGGGTAGTGTCTAAGGTTTAGGGTGGTGCAGTGGTGTTTGTGTAGTGTAGGGGATAGTGCTGGGGGTAGTGTTTTAGGGTTTAGGGTAGTGCAGTGGTGTTTGTGTAGTGTAGGGGGTCGTGCTGGGGGTAGTGTTTTAGGGTTTAGGGTAGTGCAGTGGTGTTTGGGTAGTGTAGGGGGTAGTGTTATTGGGTTTAGGGTAGTGCAGTGGTGTTTGTGTAGTGTACGGGGTCGTGCTGGGGGTAGTGTTTTAGGGTTTAGGGTAGTGCAGTGGTGTTTGTGTAGTGTAGGGGGTCATGTTTTAGGGTTTAGGGTAGTGCAGTGGTGTTTGGGTAGTGTAGGGGGTCGTGCTGGGCTAGTGTTTTAGGGTTTAGGGTAGTGCAGTGGTGTGTGGGTAGTGTAGGGGGTCGTGCTGGGGGTAGTGTTTTAGGGTTTAGGGTAGTGCAGTGGTGTTTTTGTAGTGTAGGGGGTCGTGCTGGGGGTAGTGTTTTAGGGTTTAGGGTAGTGCAGTGGTGTTTGTGTAGTGTAGGGGGTCGTGCTGGGGTAGTGTTTTAGGGTTTAGGGTAGTGCAGTGGTGTTTGTGTAGTGTAGGGGGTCGTGCTGGGGGTAGTGTTTTAGGGTAGTGCAGTGGTGTTTTTGTAGTGTAGGGGGTCATGCTGGGGGTAGTGTTTTAGGGTTTAGGGTAGTGCAGTGGTGTTTGTGTAGTGTAGGGGTCGTGCTGGGGGTAAATTTAGGCTTTAGGGTAGTGCAGTGGTGTTTGTGTAGTGTAGGGGGTCGTGCTGGGGTAGTGTTTTAGGGTATAGGGCAGTGCAGTGGTGTTTGGGTAGTGTAGGGGGTTGTGCTGGGGGTAGGTTTAGGGTTTAGGGTAGCGCAGTGGTGTTTGGGTAGTGTAGGGGGTCATGCTGGGGGTAGTGTTTAGGGTTTAGGGTGGTGAAGTGGTGTTTGTGTAGTGTAGGGGGTTGTGCTGGGAGTAGTGTTTTAGGGTTTAGGGTAGTGCAGTGGTGTTTGGGTAGTGTAGGGATAGTGCTGGGGGTAGTGTTTTAGGGTTTATGGTAGTGCAGTGGTGTTTGTGTAGTGTAGGGGGTCGTGCTGGGGGTAGAGTTTTAGGGTTTAGGGTAGTGCAGTGGTGTTTGGGTAGTGTAGGGGGTAGTGTTTTGGGGTTTAGGGTAGTGCAGTGGTGTTTGTGTAGTGTAGGGGGTCGTGCTGGGGGTAGTGTTTTAGGGTTTAGGGTAGTACAGTGGTGTTTGTGTAGTGTAGGGGTCATGTTTTAGGGTTTAGGGTAGTGCAGTGGTGTTTGGGTAGTGTAGGGTGTCGTGCTGGGGATAGTGTTTTAGGGTTTAGGGTAGTGCAGTGGTGTGTGGGTAGTGTAGGGGGTCGTGCTGGGGGTAGTGTTTTAGGGTTTA
The DNA here is from genome assembly GCA_963921515.1 of Calotriton arnoldi. Lineage (NCBI taxonomy): Eukaryota > Metazoa > Chordata > Amphibia > Caudata > Salamandridae > Calotriton > Calotriton arnoldi. The sequence continues at coordinate 341,372 of CAWUFW010015726.1, forward strand.
GGGTAGTGCAGTGGTGTTTTTGTATTGTAGGGGGTCGTGCTGGGGGTAGTGTTTTAGGGTTTAGGGTAGTGCAGTAGTGTTTGTGTAGTGTAGGGGGTCGTGCTGGGGGTAGTGTTTTAGGGTTTAGGGTAGTGCAGTGGTGTTTGTGTAGTGTAGGGGGTCGTGCTGGGGGTAGTGTTTAGGGTAGTGCAGTGGTGTTTGTGTAGTGTAGGGGTCGTGCTGGGGGTAGTGTTTTAGGGTTTAGGGTAGTGCAGTGGTGTTTGTGTAGTGTAGGGGTCGTGCTGGGGGTAAATTTAGGCTTTAGGGTAGTGCAGTGGTGTTTGTGTAGTGTAGGGGGTCGTGCTGGGGTAGTGTTTTAGGGTATAGGGCAGTGCAGTGGTGTTTGGGTAGTGTAGGGGGTCATGCTGGGGTAGTGTTTTAGGGTTTAGGGTAGCGCAGTGGTGTTTGTGTAGTGTAGGGGGTTGTGCTGGGGGTAGATTTAGGGTTTAGGGTAGCGCAGTGGTGTTTGGGTAGTGTAGGGGGTCATGCTGGGGGTAGTGTTTTAGGGTTTAGGGTAGCGCAGTGGTCAATGGGTAGTGTAGGGGGTCGTGCTGGCGGTAGTGTATTAGGGTTTAGGTAGCGCAGTGGTGTTTGGGTAGTGTAGGGGGTTGTGCTGGGGGTAGTGTTTTAGGGTTTAGGGTAGTGCAGTGGTGTTTGGGTAGTGTAGGGGGTCATGCTGGGGGTAGTGTTTTAGGGTTTAGGGTAGTGCAGTAGTGTTTTGGTAGTGTAGGGGGTCGTGCTGGGGGTAGTGTTTTAGGGTTTAGGGTAGTGCAGTGGTGTTTGTGTAGTGTAGGGGGTCGTGCTGGGGGTAGATTTAGAGTTTAGGGTAGTGCAGTGGTGTTTGTGTAGTGTAGGGGGTCGTGCTGGGGGTAGTGTTTTAGGGTTTAGGGTAGTGCAGTGGTGTTTGTGTAGTGTAGGGGGTCGTGCTGGGGGTAGTGTTTTAGGGTAGTGCAGTGGTGTTTGTGTAGTGTAGGGGGTCGTGCTGGGGGTAGTGTTTTAGGGTTTAGGGTAGTGCAGTGGTGTTTGTGTAGTGTAGGGGTCATGCTGGGGGTAAATTTAGGCTTTAGGGTAGTGCAGTGGTGTTTGTGTAGTGTAGGGGGTCGTGCTGGGGTAGTGTTTTAGGGTATAGGGTAGTGCAGTGGTGTTTGGGTAGTGTAGGGGGTCGTGTTGGGGGTAGTGTTTTAGGGTTTAGTTTAGCACAGTAGTGTTTGTGTAGTGTAGGAGGTTGTGCTGGGGGTAGGTTTAGGGTTTAGGGTAGGGCAGTGGTGTTTGGGTAGTGTAGGGGTCGTGCTGGGGGTAGTGTTTTAGGGTTTAGGGTAGCGCAGTGGTCAATGGGTAGTGTAGGGGGTCGTGCTGGCGGTAGTGTATTAGGGTTTAGGTAGCGCAGTGGTGTTTGGGTAGTGTAGGGGGTCGTGCTGGGGGTAGTGTTTTAGGGTTTAGGGTAGTGCAGTGGTGTTTGGGTAGTGTAGGGGGTCATGCTGGGATTAGTGTTTTAGGGTTTAGGGTAGTGCAGTAGTGTTTTGGTAGTGTAGGGGGTCGTGCTGGGGGTAGTGTTTTAGGGTTTAGGGTAGTGCAGTGGTGTTTGTGTAGTGTAGGGGGTCGTGCTGGGGGTAGATTTAGAGTTTAGGGTAGTGCAGTGGTGTTTGTGTAGTGTAGGGGGTCGTGCTGGGGGTAGTGTTTTAGGGTTTAGGGTAGTGCAGTGGTGTTTGTGTAGTGTAGGGGGTCGTGCTGGGGGTAGTGTTTTAGGGTTTAGGGTAGTGCAGTGGTGTTTGGGTAGTGTAGGGGTCATGCTGGGGGTAGTGTTTAGGGTTTAGGGTGGTGCAGTGGTGTTTGTGTAGTGTAGGGGGTTGTGCTGGGGGTAGTGTTTGGGGTTTAGGCTAGTGCAGTGGTGTTTGTGTAGTGTAGGGGGTCGTGCTGGGGGTAGTGTTTTAGGGTTTAGGGTAGTGCAGTGGTGTTTGGGTAGTGTAGGGGGTAGTGTTTTTGGGTTTAGGGTAGTGCAGTGGTGTTTGTGTAGTGTAGGGGGTCGTGCTGGGGGTAGTGTTTTAGGGTTTAGGGTAGTGAAGTGGTGTTTGTGTAGTGTAGGGGGTCATGTTTTAGGGTTTAGGGTAGTGCAGTGGTGTTTGGGTAGTGTAGGGGGTCGTGCTGGGCTAGTTTTTTAGGGTTTAGGGTAGGGCAGTGGTGTGTGGGTAGTGTAGGGGGTCGTGCTGGGGGTAGTGTTTTAGGGTTTAGGGTAGTGCAGTGGTGTTTTTGTAGTGTAGGGGGTCGTGCTGGGGGTAGTGTTTTAGGGTTTAGGGTAGTGCAGTAGTGTTTGTGTAGTGTAGGGGTCGTGCTGGGGGTAGTGTTTTAGGGTTTAGGGTAGTGCAGTGGTGTTTGTGTAGTGTAGGGGGTCGTGCTGGGGTAGTGTTTTAGGGTAGTGCAGTGGTGTTTGTGTAGTGTAGGGGGTCGTGCTGGGGTAGTGTTTTAGGGTTTAGGGTAGTGCAGTGGTGTTTGTGTAGTGTAGGGGTCGTGCTGGGGGTAGTGTTTTAGGGTTTAGGGTAGTGCAGTGGTGTTTGTGTAGTGTAGGGGGTCGTGCTGGGGGTAGTGTTTTAGGGTTTAGGGTAGTGCAGTGGTGTTTGGGTAGTGTAGGGGGTCATGCTGGGGGTAGTGTTTAGGGTTTAGGGTGGTGCAGTGGTGTTTGTGTAGTGTAGGGGGTTGTGCTGGGGGTAGTGTTTGGGGTTTAGGCTAGTGCAGTGGTGTTTGTGTAGTGTAGGGGGTCGTGCTGGGGGTAGTGTTTTAGGGTTTAGGGTAGTGCAGTGGTGTTTGGGTAGTGTAGGGGGTAGTGTTTTTGGGTTTAGGGTAGTGCAGTGGTGTTTGTGTAGTGTAGGGGGTCGTGCTGGGGGTAGTGTTTTAGGGTTTAGGGTAGTGAAGTGGTGTTTGTGTAGTGTAGGGGGTCATGTTTTAGGGTTTAGGGTAGTGCAGTGGTGTTTGGGTAGTGTAGGGGGTCGTGCTGGGCTAGTTTTTAGGGTTTAGGGTAGGGCAGTGGTGTGTGGGTAGTGTAGGGGGTCGTGCTGGGGGTAGTGTTTTAGGGTTTAGGGTAGTGCAGTGGTGTTTTGTAGTGTAGGGGGTCGTGCTGGGGGTAGTGTTTTAGGGTTTAGGGTAGTGCAGTAGTGTTTGTGTAGTGTAGTGGGTCATGCTGGCGGTAGTGTTTTAGGGTTTAGGGTAGTGCAGTGCTGTTTGTGTAGTGTAGGGGGTCGTGCAGGGGTAGTGTTTTAGGGTAGTGCAGTGGTGTTTGTGTAGTGTAGGGGGTCGTGCTGGTGGTAGTGTTTTAGGGTTTAGGGTAGTGCAGTGGTGTTTGTGTAGTGTAGGGGTCGTGCTGGGGGTAAATTTAGGCTTTAGGGTAGTGCAGTGGTGTTTGTGTAGTGTAGGGGGTCGTGCTGGGGTAGTGTTTTAGGGTATAGGGCAGTGCAGTGGTGTTTGGGTAGTGTAGGGGGTCGTGCTGGGGGTAGTGTTTTAGGTTTAGGGTAGCGCAGTGGTGTTTGTGTAGTGTAGGTGGTTGTGCTGGGGGTAGGTTTAGGGTTTAGGGTAGCGCAGTGGTGTTTGGGTAGTGTAGGGGGTCATGCTGGGGGTAGTGTTTTAGGGTTTAGGGTAGCGCAGTGGTCAATGGGTAGTGTAGGGGTTCGTGCTGGCGGTAGTGTATTAGGGTTTAGGGTAGCGCATTGGTGTTTGTGTAGTGTAGGGGGTCGTGCTGGGTGTAGTGTTTTAGGGTTTAGGGTAGTGCAGTGGTGTTTGGGTAGTGTAGGGGTTCATACTGGGGTAGTGTTTTAGGGTTTAGGGTAGTGCAGTGGTGTTTGGGTAGTGTAGGGGGTCGTGCTGGGGGTAGTGTTTTAGGGTTTAGCGTAGTGCAGTGGTGTTTGGGTAGTGTAGGGGGTCGTGCTAGGGGTAGTGTTTTAGGGTTTAGGGTAGTGCAGTGGTGTTTGGGTAGTGTAGGGGGTCGTGCTGGGGTAAGTGTTTTAGGGTTTAGGGTAGTGCAGTGGTGTTTGTGTAGTGTAGGGGGTGATGTTTTAGGGTTTAGGGTAGTGCAGTGGTGTTTGGGTAGTGTAGGGGGTCATGCTGGGGGTAGTGTTTTAGGGTTTAGGGTAGTGCAGTGGTGTTTGGGTAGTGTAGGGGGTCGTGATGGGGTAAGTGTTTTCGGGTTTGGGGTAGCACAGTGGTGTTTGGGTAGTGTAGGGGGTCGTGCTGGGGGTAGATTTAGGGTTTAGGGTAGTGCAGTGGTGTTTGGGTAGTGTAGGGGTCATGCTGGGGTAGTGTTTTAGGGTTTAGGGTAGTGCAGTGGTGTGTGGGTAGTCTAGGGGGTCGTGCTGGGGGTAGTGTTTTAGGGTTTAGGGTAGTGCAGTGGTGTTTTTGTAGTGTAGGGGGTTGTGCTGGGGGTAGTGTTTTAGGGTTTAGGGTAGTGCAGTGGTGTTTGTGTAGTGTAGGGGGTCATGTTTTAGGGTTTAGGGTAGTGCAGTGGTGTTTGGGTAGTGTAGGGGGTCATGCTGGGGTAGTGTTTTAGGGTTTAGGGTAGTGCAGTGGTGTGTGGGTAGTGTAGGGGGTCGTGTTGGGGGTAGTGTTTTAGGGTTTAGGGTAGTGCAGTGGTGTTTGTGTAGTGTAGGGGGTCGTGCTGGGGGTAGTGTTTTAGGGTTTAGGGTGGTTCAGTGGTGTTTGTGTAGTGTAGGGGGTCATGCTGGGGTAGTGTTTTAGGGTTTAGGGTAGTGCAGTGGTGTTTGGGTAGTGTAGGGGGTCATGCTGGGGGTAGTGTTTTAGGGTTTGGGGTAGCACAGTGGTGTTTGGGTAGTGTAGGGGGTCGTGCTGGGGTAGATTTAGGGTTTAGGGTAGTGCAGTGGTGTTTGGGTAGTGTAGGGGGTCATGCTGGGGGTAGATTTAGGGTTTAGGGTAGTGCAATTACGACAGAAGTACCTGCCTGGAGCAAAAAGCGTGTGAGTGAATATGTATAATAAT